>JAEAOA010001054.1:170000-360000 GCA_016746295.1 Potamilus streckersoni | reverse complement strand
TAACATTCACATACAGTATTCCTTTACTATGATACTCCTACTTTATCTGCTTCTGGCAAAGACGCTTTGTAATTGTGCAAACTATTGTAGAGATAATTCGCAATACATTCTGTCGTGGTCAGCATGATACATAGCCATTAATTTTGACGTATGGGTTAGACCAGCCATGTGTTGCTGACTGGGAGGGATGGGATCTGCTCTGTTTGGGACATCATCTGAATTTTAATCAGTCCTTTAGATAACTGTCCGACAGATAAGTCAATATAAGGTCAATATTGGAAAATTAGAGAGTCGAGTCAAGCCAGAGTGGAACTTTTGGGCCATGTGAAACATTTGTAATAAAATGATATTTTGCATAAGTTTTTAATAAAGGCAGACTAGCAAGGATTATTCTGCCTTCGATGGCAGTGTTAAATGTTGGCCGGAATAATTTCTTTAAGCTAGATACCGTTTATATTTGGTTATAAGACTAGTCAAACTGCACATAATAAAAATCATGATCTGCCGTAGCATAATGCACCAGCGAATAGTGTCTATGTTTGTTCTACTGATTAGCCCTAACAAAATCCACCCATATCTGCAGACACATGTTGTGCCGGCATGTCTGGGTCTGTGCAGTTTGCAGTTGGAATTGTCTTATCAGCGAATATTTACGTTGTAATATACAAGGGTGCGTTTTTTTTAGGGTCACCTGCAATGAATGAAACTAAATTTTATTCATCTGTATGTTATTAGTACAGAGGAGACTTCTAACTGATCTTTTTTTATGCTACATTAAGTTTTCCATTAAAAAGGGTGTTGCATTAATTAAGTGACGTTGCAATTTCATAACAGATGCAATATAAAATTAAATTGATTCAGTACCCACCGTAATGGAACCGACTGGTATTTGATGATTGATATGCAATCAAATAAACCAGCTTTGATGTTGTGACTTCAAAAAGGGCAGGTATATGTATCACGTGTAGATTACATGGAGATTTGTACTAGGATGTCAGAACTATTGGAGAGCCCTGGCAGAATACACAATGTAAATAATATGATATCAGGTAAAAAAAAAAAGATTCATTAAGTCCAACCTTGCAATTAACATGACTAATCACAGGCCTTTGAAATTCTATCAGTGTAATAAGATAACGTCAGAACAGAATATCCGAAAAGAAAAATTTACACACACACAGCAAATATTTTTAACACTAGTCCAGGAAAAGTAGTTTCCAAAAATTCACTAGTCCCACCTTTCTTTTCATTAGTCCCACCTCGTTTCTAGTCCAATCTTTTCATTGGTCCCAAAATGGTAATCACTTGCCGAGATTTGATGAAAGGTATGTAATCCTCAGAAAAAAAGAAATAATATACAACAGAATGATTTCTTAAAAAATTAATTTTTCAAAAACATTGGTTTGTTTTTCATTTGGATTCTTTAGGTTCGCGTATATGTTTAAGCTGATGGGTTTGAAAATTATGTCTGCCACATGCACCAGCACTAAGCCAGCAGTTGAAAGCTGTGTCTGAGTTAAAGTCCTCAAGCTCTGGTCCATTTGCAGAAATGTTCATCTGGGTGAATTTCCCACCTGTGCCAGTTTTGGATATTGATTGCAGTAACTGCAAAACGTCTTTCATTCCTAGTCAATATATTCAAGCCAGGGATAACAATCAACCCAATGTGGCTGAAAATTTCTCGGTCTCTTAGTAGTGTCATATTTGACATTTTTTTGCCATCACTGATTGTTGCTTATGTCTCTTTGGAGAAATAGCCATAAAACACCCAGGATCCGTCTTACGTTTTATCCGTCCGTTTTCAAACAAATTTACCTTTTCCAAATCGCCGTTATTACCTTCCTTACGAAAATAGTTAAGCAAACTCATTTTCATCCACAGAGTATCTATCAGCTTGCTTGGTAACTACTTCTAAAGTGATCATAACATCAATTTTCTCTTTTAAATACGAACTGAAATCGCTCATTAATTATAGTCCGACGCTACATCCCCATTTGTTTGTACCCACTACCGATTTCAACAACTAAAACATTTAATGGGATAAAAAGTGAACAGAACTAAATCAATTGAATCATTGATTTATAATTTCTAACCTGACTGTGACCAGAATGACACTAATACTGGCATCCACTTGCACCTTTCGTGCTTAACGGACTTTCGATACTAACACGGCGCTACATTCCGTACACTATAGGGCAGTTTATTTCCGACAACATAATGACATAAGTCATCCTATTCGGTAACAGCCGGATAATTCCGTAAATTACCATAACGTTCAATTTGGAATTATATTTCTTTGCACAGATGAACATATTAATGAAATCGTTTGTTAAATCCACGTTAAAGGCATTTTTTTTTTTTTGTCATTCTTTTCCTTTGCTTGATCGACACTGTAAATATCGGAAGCAGACGACATATGCATGTACATCTTTAGTCGCGCATACACACCTTTGCTAAAATTGGTCTGGTCCAGGAACTGGAAATTGGTTTCAAGCAAGTCGGTCTATTATATTGAAAACGTTCGAAATGCATGACGATGACAGTGTTATGGCCATTCTGGTTAGAAAATATAAATCAATGACTTTACTAAGTTCTTTGCACTTTTTATCAACTTAAACGTTTCCGTTATTGAAATCGGTGGGGGTGGTGTAAAAACAAACGGGTTAACTGACTCGGACTATAGTGTAATTGTTTCGCTTCAAACACAATATCGCACGTGGAATAGTTATAAATTAAAGAATCATTACTGACATTTAATTAGTTCATAAAGGAAACTGACACTGATGTCGGTAAAATACCTATCATTAATTAATTACACTAATTCGCTCGATTAAAATCGTGGTGAGTCGCTCGTTCTGATCTAGATGGAGTAAACTCATTGCAACAAAAACACGTACAACACTGCTAATTGATCCTACTGGATATCTTTAGTTTGATGTGTTTTGATTCGCCGATAATTTGGTCGCTTAGCCCAATCAGTTAAGTGGTCAGGGGATGTAAATGTACACGCAAAGTGTGGCTAGAATCAAGTTTAGCAATTTATAGTGATGTCTAGCACTGGGCATCATGCCGCAGACATGGAGCACGATGTCCCGCCCAGTCACATTATCCTGACACCAGGCCGACCAGTCCAAAACACTAACCTCTTAATGCTGAGCTTCACGCGAGACAGCTGTTAGTACCATTTTTGTAAGTCTTTGGTATGACTCGACCGGGGATAGAACCTACGACCTCCCGCATACGAGGCGGACGCTCTAACAACTATGCACCAAAGCGGTTTAATCCAGAAGAAATCATTTATTAAAAAACGTCACCAAAATTACCAGAGATCCCATTTCCAAGGTCAAGGTTGCATATACACTGCAGTAGTTGAGGACTATATCAATCCGAAATGTTGTAAAAAAAAATTTATGAAAGTGTAATCTTTCTTTATTTACAAATTTAAAGATTCGTTACTCAAAATAAAATGAAAACTTAATTTGCTTTGATGTACTTTTGTGAATAAAAAATGTGAATGGTGAAGGAAAAAAATTTGGGTTTCTACATCGTTTAGCGGGAATTTCGAACTTTGCTAACGAAGATGAGAACAGAGTTCGGGTAAGGAATTGATAGATTCACAAATAAATACGACCTTATAAAACATTTTGGATTGAAAGAGTCCCCATACATCACGTAATACACTGGCAAATTGAGTATGCATTTTTGTAAAGAGTAGTCAGTAGAATAAACAAAATGCCAGTGCATAATGTATGGCATATACTTTGAAATAAGAGTATATACGGTAACGTAAGCCTATAGGTAGAAGCTCTGCTATTATGGGTCTACAACTCCATAAATTTGCTTGTTAGCTATGCTGAACTTATTCTTTTATGCCATTTAAGGTAATGCCTTTTTATAGAAAAAGACGTCACTAATAATGGCTAAATGATTAGTTAGTCGTATTGTATAAAAGACTTTTTTTAAAAAAAATAAGCTAGTCTTATCAATTCTCACCTGTTTGCACTTTGATTTCTTTTAACACTAGACAGTCACGTGCCACAAATTTATCTGAAATTGATTTGTTTTTATTTCAAACTTAAACATTTGCAGTCCTGTTTTTTTTTACTTCATAACAATAACAGTATAATATATACATGTAGCAGCATGTAAACTGAAAAAAAATAATAATAATAAAACGCATAGTCATGGTGAAAAAAGTCTACCCATTTGACAGCCATTTACAGAATGCATTCATATCAAAGTACGGATAACATCATATGGATTATGTGACAAGATAGCAGATGAAACATAAGACTGTTAAATGACTAATAATATACATCATAAAAGTCAATGCTAACAAAATATATCAGTGTTCATCAAATTAAACTATTGAAAAGGTAACCTTAGAAAAACTAGTATCGTGAACGGCGCATTATATGATTGCCTGATGTTTTGTAGTCATCCATGTTGTCACCCTTAGTACTTGGCTGACTCTGTTGATTACTAAAGGCAATCAGTATCACCTTTGGTCAATGTATGTGATCCTGAAGTAAACTTAATGTACATATAACCATTTCTTTTCTTCCAGACCTACCACCACTATGACCTCTGACCTTTAGATCCTACATTCTCTACATATGTTTTTAGTAGTACCCTGAATACAAGCATCTATAAAAAATGGTCAAACACCTGACTCTAGAGCAAACATTCTGCAACATTAATTTTTCTCTGAGCCACAATGACCTTGGCCTTTAACTTTCTGACCCCCAAAATTAATAACTAGCTTTCATACCTTAAGTGCAAACTCTTAGTCATTGTTTCCTTGACCTTCAGTCTTTTTTCCCCCAATCAATTGGCTTTTTTCTTACCCCTTAGGCAAGCCATCCAGACCCTTTGGTGACAGTACATGGTATAGAACTGAATTTGATGTCGCTCAAAATCAGTCACAGCGATCTTTGACCTTTTCACCCCTAAATCAATAGGCTTCCTCCTTATTCCAAGCGCCAGCCATCTGTAAAATATACCACTCCAGTGGCTTAAGTGATTACAGCATCTGCTTCCGATGCAGGAGGTCACGGGTTCAAACCCCATTTGAGTCATATCAAAGACTTATAAAATGCTAGACATCAGTATATAATGCCACACTGTAAACATTATAGCGATATGACTAAAGCTACATTAAAAATACATTCTCATTCTCTCTCTCTCTCTCTCTCTCTCTCTCTCTCTCTCTCTCTCTCTCTCTCTCTCTCTCTCTCTCTCTCTCTCTCTCTCTCTCTCTCTCTCTCCAAAATCTGCTAGTACTCTCTCTCTACAAAATCTGCTAGTAGTCTGTCAATTGATGTCCCTATGCAGAAACTGTCACCTTTCAGTCACAATGAGCCTGGCCTTTGACCTTTTGAATCCCTAATAAATAGGTTTCTTCCTTACCCAAACTGCAAGCCATCCAGAGAGTTTAGTAAATGATTCGGTTGCAGATGAATAAGTGGACTTATTATTATCAGATTCTCTCGAAATTAAACTTGTAACAGACAGACGTACATCATAACATGCCTGTATCATGTAGGGTGTATAAAAATTACCCAGATGATCACAACAAAATTTAAACCACTTTGTGACAATAAATGACAATAAAAATTAATACCTTAAATCAAAGTCATAATCTCACAACATGCAAGTCAATGTGACCTACGTTTTACAGTGATGGCGTAGAGCTGACAGGCATTCGTTCCTTGATTATTATCACTGTACATAACATTCACTGTGCATTGTAAATAAACTTACCACACTGAAACGAAGAGCATTCTTAAAGGGAATCAATGTCAGTACTCCACAATTAATCTGGGATCACTACTCAAATGACCTGCAATAGTTACATCATATTAGTCTCATGAAAGTTGCCCAAAACTCTTTTCAGAGTAAAGCTGATATAGTCTAATGCATTAAAGAAAGCTCTTTGTATAGAAAAAAAATGATATAGTCCAATGCAAACACAATTCTTTGGATAGAAAAATACAGTAGAATGCGTCAAAGGCAGATAATTGAGTGTATATCAATAACAGCAAACAGCTATTAAGTACTGAAACGTTTGTCAAAACTTAATATAACAAGTTTGAGTACATAGACTTTCCTGAAATTTATTTTTTATCTTATCAAATCACCTAGAAAGTTTCAACTGAAAAGCATAATAATTACATTCCTAGTGCTTCAAATCCATTCTGATAATAAATTCTCAAATTTGCTATTTAAAAAAAATTAATGGAACAATGTTTAAAATAAATGGGCTGGTATAATGAGCTTGTGAAATTTTTTATAAAGAAATTCTATTCAATAAATTTACCGAAAAATATATTGTTGCTCCTGTTTCTAGGAAATAGAAAAGAATGTAGTATATCCATAATATTGCATGGAAAAAAAAAACTTAATCAAAATGCAGTAAAAACAAAAAATATCAAAGCTTAAAAAAACTCCAAGTCCCCACTCCCCACCCCATGAGCCAGGATCAAGTGGTTGGCCTCTTATTAAATGATCTGTTTGATTGTTAACAATATAAGCTGCTGTCCCTGTAATTTTTTGTATAATTATCAATTCCTTTTTAGTATATACATACATAAATTAATGCACTCCATATGCCCCCAACCCCAAAATTTGCAAAATGAAGACAGAATATTCAATGACACGTTCTTGAATATAACGGAAGCCACCTATCACTCCTGTTTCTTGCTAGATGGTGCGAGTGTACAATGTGATCTCGTGACTGTGGCCATGTATGTAAGTTAGTTAGCAAAATTTGGTTAATAATATACCTGAAGCAATGTGAAGGTGAATTGCATTAAAAAGTGAAAGGAATTAATAAGGGATATGTTAAAATGTGATTTAACAGTGAAAGAAAATATTATGAGACAGTTAGTGTTTCTGTTTGACAAGGCTTCTATGCATGTCAACTTCATCTTTAAAAGCCAGCAGTCCTAGCTGGGCATGAGATGCTTCACTCAGGGCTTTAGACCGAATACAGCTACGATACTGGTCTGAACTCAAATTCGGATCACATTTTTTCTCGTGCCAAAGATGGAAAATACTTGGATCTGTTGCCCTAACAACAAAATAATCACTGTGGATATATTTTTGGTATAAGAACACATCTTCCCCACCCCATCCTGTGATATATTCATTAAATCCTTGTACGCTTAAGAAATCAGATCTATACTGACATGTCATTCCGTAGCCAAAGTCTCTCCAAAAGCCTGTACTTCTCGATATGACTAGCTGCTCTCGCTGTGGGGGAATTTTCATGTCTTGTAGTGAATATACAATGTTTGGGTTGTATAAACTGAACACTATTGGATAGTATACCCGTTTGCCCTGTATAGAATTTAATCGACAGCGTTCAAGAAAATCCATGGTAAAAACTATGTCTACATCACACAAAAATAATAACACATCACCCTGTTTCCAACTAAGCACACCAACTTGAAGCCCACGGCCTCTAGAAAACTCTTCATTTAATGTCACTAATTTAATATGCTTGTATTGGAATTCTTTTGCTGTTGTGGTCAGAATTTGTTTTACCTCTTCCAGACCTTCAGTTCCAAAATATACTACAGTTAGAAAAACTTTTTTATCTTGTTTTATGCACACGCGTATAAAGCGGGACATAAATTGTTGGAAAGCATCAATTCTGCCTGACAATGGAAGGACAAGATTTATCCACTCCATGCTTGTATTTCGGTAGATTGTTTCCAGATTGTGCAAAATTCCAAAAGGTTTGAAAATTGAGACCTTCAAATAAGAATTTTTACCCGGTTTATCAAGACTTCGAAAAAATAGTTCATAATGTGACCCTGAGGTTGGATCTGTCCTATATGCACCTTCAATAAACTCATCAACTGAATAGCGCTTTTTATCTGCTCTGTCTTTGTTAAGCTCGTCCACTGCAAATAAAACAACTTCAAAAATATCCTTCCGTTTGTAGCCAATTGGTTTTTCAACAACTCTCTTTCCGAGTCCTGGCTCTACTAAGAATATTCTATGTAATGTAAACTTAGTGAATGGAATAAGTTCATATTCATTATTTAACTGAACTCCATGCAATATTTCTGAATTTTGAATTTTCTCCTCAATAAATATGGAATAATTTGCAGTTCCTGAAACATTTTGTACTTTAGAATATCCTTTATATTCTTGAAGTGTCCGAATAATGAGGCTTTGTTCTGATATCCGACTAGTCAAATTTTGTGATTCTTCTTTTGATAACTCAAGAGCTTTTTCAAGCTTTTGGATTTTTAACTGAAGAGTCTGAACTTCATTTTGATATTTGCGTTCTACATTTTCTGACACCACGAAGGTTCTATCCATGGGTTGTTTGCTGGACCTTTCCTGCAGGTTTCCTTGGTTGAAATGACTGTCAATATACAGTCCAAATTTTGTGATGTAAAGCATGGTAACAAAGGACAAGCAAAAGAGAAGAGACAGAATTCTTGGCATAGTCTTCATTTCCTCTGTTTGTTTAGTGTCATCTGTCCCTTGTTATTCATTCCTTCTCTTCTGTTTGCAGTACAAGCTTTGAAAGTGCTTCCATTAATTCAGTTGTGCCGTAAAGACCCATCTTGATGTAGCGATCTGACGTAAGATGATAAAATGAGAAATAATTGCACTTCCTGTGAGGTAATACTCCAATAATTTAGCACAAATTAAGGGTGAATTTTAGAAAGTTCTTACAAGTTTTCTTCATTGAAATTTTAAATAGTTCTAGATGAAGTACTTGCAATGTATAACAAGCTTAGCTACAACACTATTCAAAGAACGTTAAATCCAGTTTTGGATCTATAACTGCACGGTTCATTACTGACAGGTGGTAAGGAGAGTGTGCCTGACTCTGGTATACTGACTCTCCACAGATGGTTGGAAACCAGATTTTATCTGATTTCATCACAATTATGCACTTGACTGCAGAATAGCTAATAGTTTCGAGTTCCAAAAATTACTTTTACACATTAATGTTTTGCACTACGCATTAATGATTTCACTTAAACATCAATATTTGACTTTTTATATTATTGTTTTTATTTTTTACACACCTGTTTCACTTTACACATCAATGTGTCTCTTTAGACGTCCATGGATGACCTCACACATCAATGTTTCACTTCATACATCAATGTTTTGCTTTAAACATTAATTTTACACATGGCATATGAATGTTTTGCTTTACACTTCAGTGTTGTACTTTACACACCAATGTTTCACTTTACACATCAATATTTGACTAACCAAATCAATGTTTTGCCTAACCCATCAATATTTTGCTGTATGATTCAATATTTCACTTGACACATCAATATTTCCCTTTATATGTCCGTGTTTGACTTTACACATCAATGTTTTACAAAACGTAAGATCAAACACAGTCTCATTCAAGCATGTTACGTCCAAATCTTGATTTTCCAGCAGATGAAGTACAGTTCTTGTCCAGCTAAGTTATTGTAAGAAAATGTGAAGGTTTGAAGATATCTGGGTTTAGTGATTGTGTTGTTGTTGTTTTGTCCTGGTGTGTTTCTGAACATCCGTAAATTCAATAGTCTGTTGAGATGGTATGTATAAGGAAAGAGGCCAATTCAGGAGTGAAAAACTATTATGATGCCAGTATCCAAATCTGCAAAGAAAAATAAATAACTACTAATTAAACAAGCAAGCTCAAATTTTGTGCTCAGACAGTTTCTTGTCTAAATGTCTGGCCAGGCCATATAACAAACCTTCTGAGCTTGAGATTCTGTGTAAAGAAAAACATAAATGACATTACTTACATCACTTTTAATTGGCTGAATAAATACTTCCACCATTCTGAATTGGTTCCATAAAGACAGACCAATTATATGCTTTTCAGTTTGTGTTTTATACTTTTACAAAGGCTGTAATTTGAAACTGCTTGCTCCTCAAAAGGAGGTCTCAAATATAATGGTGTAACCAAAGTTATCTGTGTACCCATCTTATGGTAGACTACATACTTTTTATATTACAACAGCATACAGCTCTCAGGTGAAGTCCATCTGTAATTGCTAATAAATCAAACTGCAAATAATTAAGATCATCATCTGTCATTGCATAATGTGCCTGCAGTTCTGCGTTTTTGTTGTTTGTTCTAAGGATTAATCTTGACAAACTGTAAAGACCCAGATCTGCCAGCACATTATGTGAAGACTGAGACCGATCTGGGTCTGTGCAATTTGCAGTTGGACTCGTCTTGTAAGCAAACACATACAGTATCATTCTAATAACAATTACGTGATATACATAATGCTTTACCAACATAATGCTTTTGACAAATATAAGAATTACAGTCACATTATACAAAAGTTATGTGGCCATCAACACCAGACATCTATGTGTCATTTACAACTAATCTGTAAAAATAATAGCCCCATAGGTGGTGAAGATTTCAAGGTAAATTGTTTTAACTGTTGTCTCCTGGGTAAATGGAATGTGAAATGTATTATAAATAGAGAAATATAATATTGCTATTTGTACATTCTTTGAAATGTGATATCCTTGATATCTATATATTTATACTTCTGTTTTATAGGTATTAAGGTAAAGATCTGTTCTGTATTGAAAAGTTTATTTCATGCTGTATAATCAAATATACAGTGTAGCCATTGTTTAGGTCTTCTGTACTAGAATGCATTGTATAATGTCTACAAGAAAACATTAGATTACCACTTTAAAATTTAAAAAAAGCTAATTTTTCTGCTTTGTCTGATAACAGTTAATCTAATCTTTTTATCCAGTTATTAATTACATATTTCATTAACCTCCCAAAATATATTTTAACATTAAATCGTTTGGTATTGCGGAAGACTGCTTCTTAGATCAAACTTAGTTGACACTATTGTAACAATGTACATGTATCAGATTATGACTAAGATAATCCTCTACATTAATCCCCAGTGTGGCCATTTGCATAGACAAATAATAATCTGTCAAATTTATTGTGTCTAATACCTGTATCTTATTGATTTGACGGTGAGGCCTCAGCTAAACTTGCTCAACGTGTGTACTGGCTAAAATGTTTGTATACAACAATGAAAAGGAGTACTGTTAATGGTATATTAAGTACTGTTAATGGTATATTAAGTACTGTTAATGGTATATTAAATTAAGTACTGTTAATGGTATATTAAGTACTGTTAATGGTATACTATATTTCAACATAATGCTTAATAGTCCAGTGTAGGGTACTACTGACTTTAGACAATATTTACCAATGGTTCTCAGCAACTATGATCATGATATTTCACCATAGAAGTAATGGGTATTTGTCTTGCCCAAAACTTCTAACTACTTTGAATTCTGTTTGAAAAAAGATGGCGCAAAATAATGGATGTTTTTTATTTAGGTCATCATGACCTTGACTTTTAAGATGTATGACCCAACATCAGGAGTATTTGTCTTCCTATATTAGTCAAACGTAATTTGTGTCAAAGTGACCTTTATTGTTGATTCAAAATTAATGTTTCTATCTTGTACAATGTGCAAGTCATCCGTGTAGTTTGGTATAAGTGTATGGTCTAGACTGCATAAAACTTGCTTTTAAATTGGACTTATGGTTACCCTGATCTTTGACATTTTAACCTCAAAATATGCAATAACCCTTTTTTTTAAAATTGCAAGCAATGCGCAAAGTTTGGACATAGAAAGTTACTGTGCAAACTTTCTTCAAATCACTGTGCCTTTTGAATTTGTCACCCCATAATCAATTTGTTTCCACTGTACCCTAATTGCAAACCATATACAAAATTCAGGCAAGGTATTGCAAAAATCTTGAATTAAAGTTAGTATGTGGAAACTTTCTTCTTCAATGCTGTTGCACCTTTAACCTCTGAACCTCAAAATCAACAGGTTTCTTTCTTAACCTAAGTGCCAGAGTTGCTTCCTTACTCTAGATACAAGTCATCACCAAAAGATCAAAAGTTAATATAAAAAATTATATTTCTTTTTTGAGTCTATGTGACCCTGAATATTGACCTTTATACTTATAAAAGCACGATAAGCTTGGTTTCAGGGTCGATGTAATATCATAGTAGAACTGCGAAACCTAATTGAGTTTTCCAAAATGCACGAGAATTTCTTATCAAATATTTATAGTGCACACAAAGTGTATAGGCCGTTTTCAACTCGTGCCTGTGTAGCTTTGTCTGTAGTATCCAGTTTTGCCAGCTATAGTGTTCTGCGATAAATACAATAAAGGGTAATGCAGAAACGTTTTTGGTGTGGGTAGAGGTCAAACACGTAGTGGTCAGCTATTCGGATTTGCATATGTTAGCCAAAACATGCTTAGAGGTGAAATCTGGAGCGCAAGGTTAACGTCTTGCCTCTTTGTGCCCATGAATACAAAAAATAGTTCAATCAATGTGCAAGTGACAGTCTTTCTATGTCAATGTTGTTAGCAGTTTGATGTTTGTTTGTTTTTTACATGCAAACATATATGACACTCCTCGCTGTTCCCTTTGATTTTTTTCCTGTAAACTTTGGAATACATTAAAATGACTGTCCCTACAAAAATACACAGTAAACCTTTTAACTAACAAACTTATGAAAGTCATTAAATTATAGGCAAAGCTATCAAATGCAGGGTCCCAGAGTTGATGTGTCCTCTAGTCACCAAAATGTGTACGTAATTAATTATCCTGGGGACCATAGGCTGCCAGTCCAACCCTGATAAAACAACAACTTACGCGATTTCAAATTATGTTAATTGTATCATGACATCAAATGTTGTGTACATGAAACTTTTGAAGAACTGATGTCTTTAAACTTCTGAACATTGACAAGATTAATATCTGTTTCATTCTGACTATATGTATTATCTGAAACCAACGTAAAACCCATACAATACATATTAGAGAGTTTAATGAATTGTGATGTCTCGATTTGACCTCCAGGTTGAGAGCGAGTTTAAATACTCTCGAGATCCCATTTGCTTGGGTCAGATGTGACAACAAAGCTGTTGTAACCTGTCAATCAACAACAAATACCCTCGCCATTTACAAGTTTTCCTGTCAATTTCAATATACCATATATACCCGCTTGTGAGTCCAACTGCAAACTGCACTGACCCAAATCTGCCATCGAATAATGGAGTAAAGACAAAGACAACACATACCAGTACGATTTTTGTGATTGCAGTTTGACTTGACTTATAATCGAGTATATACGATACGATGGGAGTGGTTTTCAAAAGAAAGTATACCGAGTCATAATTTGAGAAGTGAATTAAAATGATTTGCGACAATTTAAATACAGACTGCTGAAAACTCTTATTCAAATGGTTTCCAAAGAGCAAGCCAATCAATATGATCGAATCTTATAGGAAGGCTTGTACATGTTTGTCAGGTAAGGCTGTTGTCGTTGTTGTCAAAAACTTTGTGCTAATCAACAACCCCAAACTTGACATCCTAAAAACCACACGCTAAAAACCACACAAGAATGCTACAATGAACTGTATTTAGTTAAATCTGTATCAAAATGTATAAAAAAAATATTTCACGGCTTAAATGAAATAAAAAATTTTTCTCAAACAATCTCAGTAACTATCTCATTTCATATTTTAAAAGTTTGTGGCTATATTACTTTTAAATCAAACATCTTGTTTACGTTTGAGAGAAACATATGGTTTTGGAAAAGTAGGTATATATGTATGTATTAGGGTCTAGTGGCATATCAGCACAGTAATGGCTATGCTGTTAGTTCAAAGTTAAGTTCTAAACACAAAATATAGGAAACGAAAGCTGAAGGAAAATACATGTTACAAAAAATAGTTTAACATGGAACAAATTGGAGCAGATTTTGCAGGAACGAACATTTATAATAATTTAAGAATTTTAAATTTCTCATAAATTAAGGGAACAGCTTTTCCCAAGAAATTGTAAACTGTATCACAATATTAATAATCTCAAAGTAAAACTGTTTTGTTTTTTTTCCTGTTGGTTTTTTTAGGCACTTCTTTAAACAGCTTATTGACTATATCATGCTGAGGAAATGGGAGCCAAAAGTCTTTTCCCAGGGACACAGTGCAGCAGACAACCCATGCTGGCCTTGGTTGGGACAGAACCCATGATCCTTATGTTACAAATGCAACACTACCAACTGAGCTACTGCTGTTA
Organism: Potamilus streckersoni; assembly: GCA_016746295.1. NCBI lineage: Eukaryota > Metazoa > Mollusca > Bivalvia > Unionida > Unionidae > Potamilus > Potamilus streckersoni. Next base: position 345,862 of record JAEAOA010001054.1, on the reverse strand, counting down.
TTTAGCAAATGGAAGGACATATCTTGATGATTTGGTTTTTGGAAGCAAAATTGGAAAGACAGATGGAAATTTGTACAGGTGGATGAATAAACAAGACATCAAAACACTACATACCCCACCTTGCGTCACTCGTTCAGAAATGGCACAGCATACATAAATGAACACCACTGCTGTACTGGCTGTAACTTTTCATAATATTTCCTTCTTTTTATTGTACAAATAATTATAGGAAAAAGTTTTTTTTTTTCATTTTTATTTTTAAAAGGACACAAATTTGCAAATTTTGATAAGAATATTTCTCTATATCAATAAAATCTACAGTACTAAAATATTTTAATACATTGTGGACTGAAAGTATTATGAAATATTAGAGGTATAAATCTTAGAGACCCAAATGGTATATCAGTATTAAACGATAGAGAAACAATAACCCCAATAAAGCAGTGGAGTGAAAGTGGCAACTATTTACGCAAATGACTCACCAAAAATTATCAGTCAAGAGCGTTATTCATGATTCACATTTTTCTTTTCTTTTTTTTTTTTTTTTGCTCTAAATGGATAGGATACAATTTATGACTTAAGTTTGGACACTCAAAGGCGTCCAAGGGTGCCGGGTGTATCTGGGTAACAGCCCTCCTGCTGTCCAGACAACAAACAATACTTAAAATGCATTAATACACAATTAGATGCACGCTTTGGAGAGTGGCAGAAATAGCTTCAGTACAACTGTGTTCGAAATTTCTCCTAATCAATATTTCTATTTAAAAAAGCTATACCTCCATTGCAGCTAATAAAAAATTGAAGTAAAAAATATAGAAAACAACACAACTTGCAAAGTTTCTTTAAAACAGCATAAAACATTAACAATAATTTCATGCTTGTAAAACACATATCCCCATGCTTCCATATATGTGGATTGTCATGCCAATATTTCCGCATTTCCACAAGGGTAAGGAATTTCCCGGCACAAAGTATCAGTTGAGAATAATTATTTATTTTCTCATGCCCAGTAAGTGTATATATGACAAGGTTTGATTTGGGTCAGTTTGGTTTTCTAGGGCAAGTCAACACCTGGAGGTTCTTCCATGGCAACAGGAGTAATGCCTTGCCCAGGGACACAGCATGGTAGCGAAGCCAGACTGATGATACTGGTGTAGCAAAAATCTTAATAGTTTCCAAATGATGACCAAGGGCTAAATCTGCTCAGGGTGGGATGGATCCCAATAACAGTGTCAGATATACACATTGCTTTTTCATTCACTCTAATAATATATGTGGTTATACGATGGAGATCTCAATACTTTCTATGCTAGATACGGGAGCTAAAGTTCCTGGGGATAAAGAAAAAAAAAGGGGGGGGGCATCTCAGATAAACATATTAGGAGTTAATTTTAATGTATGCAAAATCACACCTATCTATCCCTCCAAACCCTATCCCCAGGCATAAGATCAAAAAGTTCCAAAAATGTTGGCACAGTGTACACATATAGGACTATCGCTGACCCAAGTTTTACATGCCTAGTTTTAATGATGATGTAAAAGTTCAAGAATATTACAAAGGCCTATATTGACAGGCATTATCACAACATCCAGGCCAAACATTAACGCCGGCAGAGGAAGAGCAGGGACAGCGCCAACCCTTAATCAATCCAGGCCACGGCAATTCCCTGCCTTCATTGTCCTAGACAATTCAGAACGCGGATTGGCCTGACCAGCCATCTGCGCACTCACGTACTAGCCCAGACGTGAAGTCATTGTCGTCTTCGAGAAAGAAGGAACGAACAACAACAACAATCACATCCCCACACAACAATGAAAGCACACGCATAGCAAAAATGTGATGTTAACCAGTCTACCAAATTAATATTTGCATAGTTTAAGCATTTTTAGGACATTATGTGCTATAAATGCTTTTACCCCATGTCAAAATCCCAGAAAAAACCCTACTGATAACATATTCAACAAGAGCATGCTAAAGAGCCAACACTAAATGGGAAAGGTTGATTCTGGAGATTACTGTACAACAAGTCACAGTGACCTTATCACAGTATATAGGCTTGAACTAAATTTGCAGTGCAGAAACCATTCTTTTCTTATTAAGTTTGACCATTAAACTCCAGAAAGTAAATCTCCTATTTATATTAGGCCCCATTATCAACACGATTCTTCCTTACCCAAACTCCAAGCAGTGTGTAAAACTTGGTCATGGTCTGTGATGCAGAACTTAATCAAAACCAAATTTTATTCTTTCGGTAACAGTGAGCTTGACCTTTGAATTTTAAATTAAAAACTGCAAGGCTTCTTTCTTATCCCAAGAACAAAATATCCTCAAAGTTTGTTATCGGTAGATAGTAATAAAAAAAAACAATCTCAAGCTACTGTTCAGAAATAAAACTGGGAACAGACTGATGGATGGTTAGGTTTGACTTTTTCAGCACAGCAACATAAGCAGGCTATTTAGTGGTGAGGCAATTGAAGCTAAGTGTCTTGCCCAACCATACAGTATGGTAGACATTCTGGGCTGATCTAATGCTAAAGCTTACTGTTGAAGTAAAGTTGTGATAACAAAGATTTAACATCGCTGCTCTTGTAGACATGTTGGGTTGGCATCTAGGACCTACTAGACACTGTAAGAAGTAATTTAGTAATAACCCATGTTGATATATATGACCATCCATTCAGGAGTAACAACAAAAATATTTCCAAAAATTTTCATTTAGGACCGAGTAGACATCATGAGAAGTTTTCTATTGAAAAATCCCATGTTGATATGACCATCCATTCTGGAGTAGTATCTATGGCAAGATTTTCAAGATGGCTGCCACATGTGACATTAAATTTATTTATATTTATACATTCTTTATTTGATAAATACAATGTTGGTACTTAATATATGTATATGCATTGTACATGTGATACTACAAAGATTCCTTTTAGTTATGACCCAAAAGGTATAGTGCAAGATTGTTCAAGTATTTATTTTGACAAAAAATATCTCAAAGTATTTAATTTTTTAAACATGCTACTTAATAAAATACGGGGTAAAAAAAATTCAAACCTCTATAAACTCAATCACTACTATTTTACAACTGATGAAATTTAACCTCCCAGAGAGCAACCTTTGAGATTTTATCAAGACAACTCTACTCATGTTCAATCGAATACCATATATTTATGTCAAACTAAAAACCTAAGTAATTAAATAACCTAAGATTAGACAATACAGTATTTGTCAGTATTGTATGCTACAATATCAAGATTCTAGACCATAAATTAATCTGCCAAACTAAAAGATCTGATCATGAATTGAACTCATTCAATTCTAAGCTTCCATCTTAGTATCAGCATTCCATGACTGATCCTCCTTGTCCAAAATATAAGACAAGTGACAACCAGTCAATTAAACAAGTAGCGCTTTCATGTGACAAGCCATTGTAGACAAAAATCAGAATTTTGTAGCATTAAAATCAAAGCCAAACATTGTTTTAAAAAAAAATTACAACTGCTTTTCAAATGCTAGGAAATTGTTTTCTAACTTTAGGTATTGCTGTAGTTTCTAATATCAGAAAATCGGTGCGAACTACCTAACCCAACAATGGTTTATCCCATGCTATGTTTCTATTATTGGGAGTTCCCAACAATGATTTATCCCTTGCTATGTTCCTATCATAGGGAGTTCCCAACAATGGTTTATCTCTCGCTATGTTCCTATCATTGGGAGTTCCCAACAATGATTTTATCCCATGTTAATGTTCCTTCATATCACTGGGAGTTCCTAAATGAGATGTGAAACATCTTGATTAAGTAATGGAAATGAAAAAGACCATTGTTTGGAAGAGATGGACTTAATTTATGTAATTGTGTTTAGTTTCCTGAGTCACATACAGGTTTACTTCAAAATATCAAAATGGACTTCCATTATGCCAAGATTTTGAAGCATTTCTCCATGCTGAATAGTTCTCGTCAGTCATGTTGTGTGACCCTGAAATTCTAGTTTCAAATTCAACTATTTCAAATATTAACTGCACTCATAAAAGATTCCTTATTAAGTTGTGCTATTTTAGCTATATTATTGTACTATTTTAAAATGATATTAAATGACAGTAAATGAATACACATTTCCTTCAACATCTGACAGGTCTTTTAATAAGTCCAACAAGGTCAATACTCAACTAGGGTGCAATTTCCTGTTGGACATGGACTGTATTATCATGTATGCTCACTTATAAGTCAAAATCAAACTGCATACAAAAAAGAACTTAATCTGCCATAACCTACTGCACTAACAATGTAAGGGTCCACTTGGTTTTATTTTCTACTAATTTCTCCTAACAAACTGTACTGACCCAGACCTGCCAGAGCATTATTGCGTTGGCAGATCCGTGTTTGTACAGTCTGCAGTTGGACTCGTCTTATACGCAAGTAAACACAGTGCTGACTACATGTGGCTTTTTTTTGTTCATCTGGCAACAAATATAACTATTTTTATGTCCTGACATGCTGGTCTTTTTTCATTCAAACATACGTTAGGCAAGTAGGCTTCTCTTGCCTTATAAACTCACGTGTCAAAGAAACATCCTAATTTCACACATGGAAATGCAGTGAAGTTATGTTGCCAATTTTGTTGTTTTTATCACTACTGCTGCTAATAATTATAAAGATGAAAAGGATAATTTGTAATTGCTGTTATGAGAGATGATAATTCTGTCCTGAAATTATCAGTTTAATTTATTTATCTATCAACTGAAGGAAAATGTTTGAAATTTTTATTTATTGAATGTTTGTTCCCATCTATATTTAATTTAGATTAAAATACCTATAATAAAACCATGTCATACTGATAATTAATGTGACATGTTTTAAAAGCATTCATTCTGATTTATATTTCTTCTTCATGCCAGATCTCTTTGGAAGAATAAGGTCAAAGTTTACATCACTTTTAAGGAACACAAACTGCAACATTCATGATAGGGGCAATAACTTCATACTTTGTTACCCTCTGCACAAAGGACCATTTATTGTTCCCTATCAGATAGACAATACTGCTTAAACTTGCAGAATTACTTACTGAATTCTAACATAGAAAAATTATTTTCTAATATTACAAATAATGATTGTATAATATTAGAAAATCATTAAGGGGGGGGGTCCAAAGTGCTGAAGTGGACTAAATCGCTCTCCGTTACGGATTACTGCCATCTCATCTGTCTGCATGGGTTCGAGTCTCTGATTCGGTCAATATGAGTATGTGAGAAAACTTGCCAGTAACTTCTCGTGGTTCCATGGTTCTTTCCGGGGTTTTCCCAGGTTCTTTCTCCACCATTAATAATAGATGCCATGTATAGTCTATCATGCGCTGAAAATGGCTTTTACCCCACAACAAGAACAAGAACAACAACAACAACAACAAAATCATTTTGAAAATTACTGATTTGTATCCATATTGGTTTGCCTTACTTTCAGGGTAGACTGAATTTCTAAACAATAGTGCAGTCATGCAGAATGGTTCATACATAGGATAGAATCAGATTTGAGGACCTTTTCATGACTTTAAGGACCTTTTCATTGCTTTAATGACCTTTTCATGGTTTTAAGGACAATATACGTCTTCAGGTATTCAACCATATTATTCTTTTCTTTTTCCAGATTACCAAATTCCTAGGCCCTTTCTAGGACAGTTCGACTGAAATGTCAATGTTAATAGCCATACGACTTCTGCCATTTCATTCGGGCTGTAAGCTTTAACCATGGTTCCTTGGATAATAATTTGAGATTCCACAATACTGGCTTTGATTCATCACCTGTTCAGAGAACTCCAATCTGCTCACAATGGCAGATGTCTTTTGTTTCTCACATGCAGTAAAAGGGCACACTCCAAAAACTTGCTGCTTTTAACTCTCTAATGAACACAATATTAAAGCTGATGAAGTCAATGTTCACCATAACATATTCTGTCATTTGCATTCACTAATTTACTGATAGTGATACCTAAACTACCCTTTAGAAAATTAAACGGGTACAGTCTGGCCACATGACACGGATAAATACAAAAGATAACCGAATAAATATTAAAAGTTATAACATGAAGGATTATAACTTAAAATTGTTAATGTTCATTGTTTCCCCAAATTAATTAAACATGTAAAAATGACATAATGTATGGTAGCAAGTCTAATATTGGTGAAATTCAGTAGATCTTAAAGGCTTATCATTGAAAATTCAACTACTTTTTCCACTCTATCTAATGGTCAATGAATATTTTTTAAAGATCAGATATCAAAATTCACGTTCGTTCTAATCAGTATGTGTTAATGGACAATATTTCTTAACTCCAGGTAATTCCCAACACTGATTTAATATCTAAATACAGGATACCCGTCTCCTAAGGACAATATTTATTAACCCATAGTAATTCCCAACACTGATTTAACATCTAAATGCAGAGAACCTGTTTCCAAAGGACAAGACATGTATTTATTAACCCCTAGTAATTCACGACATGTATTTATTAACCCCTAGTAATTCACAATACTGATTTAACATCTAAATGCAGGACACATGCCTCCATAGGACAATATTTATTAATCGCTGGTATCTATCTCCTACACTTAAAATTTAACATATAAATGCCCTATAATAACACCTAAATTTATGATACCCATCTACAAAATACAAAACTGATTACCCCCTGTAAATACCCTACACTTATGTAATATTTCAATGGAGACACCCATCCACAAAGAACAACACTAATTAACTAATGTAGTGCCATATACTTATTTAACATCTAAATGTAGGACCTGGTTCCACAACAATATTACTGATTAGCTTACAGCTAATAGCATTGGATAAAAAAAGCCCCTTTACACTACGATTTGCCTCCACTGGACTTTAAAAAGAAGCACTTGTGTTGAGATACCAAAGTTGAGAAAATTGGAATTAAGAAGCTAAAGGGTCCACAAAAGAATTATATGAAATGCTTAAATTCCAACATCTCAAGGTTTCATCAATACACGCAACATCCTATGAAAAGATGATGTGAAGGTGATCAACAATTACCATAACGAAGTCCAAAACATTTTGCTAAGTGGTTCTTGAGCTATGCTGGTTACAACAAGCATCTGAAGATTATTGACAAATGCCGTAAATATATCTGTCCAATATGATACAAACAAGACAAAATCCATAAAAGCAGATGCTAGTCCATGAGACTTTGTTTATACAACATTGCATCAGAATATATTCAATATTTCTTGAGCTGTGCTGGTTGCAAGGTGTCATATGAAGATATGAAGTTATTTGTCAATGGTCATCGCTCTGTACAAAGTAAAGACGAATATTCTTAAAAGGCAAAATAAGCTGATGTGATGTAACCAATATAAAAAGGGACTTCTATGTCTTTGAAATAATGCACATACTAAACTGCCCCAGAAAGTTATTATGGTTAATGGTTATTTAAATATGCTAATTAAAACAATTGGCTGTTGTGGAGATAGATAACAACTGATTACAAAAGAGCAATGACTCCATAATAAATTGGACCTGAACAGACAAAACATTTCAAAGGCACATCTCTGTGTCACAAGCAACTCACCATCAAATGGCAGCCAGTTATGTACAAGATTGCAGAGCTTTTGGTGGCTGCTAGAATGGTGAATTAACAGCCACAAAAGATGAATTGATGGGATGAGTTAAGACACCTCCAAGATGATACATGTATATGGAATCCAGCCTAAGGTAAAAAAATATATATATACATGTAGGTGGGTAGGGAAGAAAAAAAAAAAACAACCCCGCTTCCTTGGAGTCGTAGTGCAATAAAATTCCTTACTAACTGGTTCCATATCATCAGCACAACAAGATACTTCTGAAGCCAAGATAAAAATAAGTTTGCCTAAATGCCTACAGACTTTAAAAAATACGAAAATCCATAGTATTGAGACTCATGGGAATAATGGTTGTTCCAAATTTTCAGTCTTATACATGTCAAAATATTATAACCTATTAGTATTAATCAAAGATAATACTCATGTAGCTGGTATCAAAGATGACACCTATATTTTCAATACAAACACAAATAGCTACGAACACCTACCTCTCTAACATACCTGGACTGAATGTACAACAGTCCTGTACTATCTGTTCTTCTACCTGCGTTGGGTGCTAGTTGGTAATTCTCAATGAAAATTCGATTGCACCTTGCCCGAGAATAATTTATCATCCAAGTTTCACTTTAAATTTTCAATACACTCACTGTCTCTACCAACCTACTTCTCTGTCCTACCTAGACTGACTTTGTACAACGGTCTTCAGGTATTTTCTACCTGAGAAATGTGCTGGTCGGTAATTCTGAATGAAATTGTGATCTAACCTGGTTTAAGGGCAATTTGTTTTTCCATACTGATTACCTTCTTGATAAAAACTCTTTGAGATTGTGCCCTTGCTAATGGCCATACTCTGTTGTTAAGGTAATGCCTCGGTAGTATTACAGGGTACCTTAATAGGCAAGCATTGTTAAAATGTTACAACCGAATAAATAGTAGTTCTTGCTGTTCCTCGGAATATATTAGAGGTAATTTTCATGTCTAAACAATCCTTTATAGTATATTTCATTACACCACAGGTCCATAGGCCAACTTAACTATAACCTTTTCATGTACAATAATAGTCTCTCGCGGTAAGGCCTCTCAGTCAGTGGCGTCACTAGGGTTGGCGTCACCCAGTGCAGTAACTCATGGTGTCACCCCTTAGGACTTCCTTCCTGCACAAAAATTCAACAATTGTATAGACAAGTCATGTGCGGTAACACATGGTGTCACCACTATGGACCGCATTTTTTAACAAAAAATTTAGTCATTTTGGTGTCACCCCCTTTGATGGTGTCACCCGGTGCGGTCCACAACCCCACCCCACAACCCCCGTAGTGATGCAATTGCCCTCAACCAGTGTTGGATTAAAGCCTTGTAATAATGCCTTAGGCATTTTTATAGCCCCCCCCCCTTTGTACAAACGTGACACTCGAAACAAAACATTTAAAAGATAAACAATTGGGAAAAATACCAGTGTTGTCATCATTCTTCATCAAAATATTCGTACATGCAGATCGAAATGATCGTATGTAATTAATTCAATTTCATCATCAACAGTTAATTTGAATTTATGTTGGTGCCACTATTGACCTGGTGCACTAAAGCATGTGTTTAGTGTACTTAAATGGTAATCTAGCACTGCCTTCAGCGTAATACAGCCCTCATATAACATGGATCCCAGTAAATTGGCTACATTCAGATTTGTTATTGCTGGTTTATTTCACTTCATGAATGTTGCTGCTGTTGTTGTCATCGTCGTTGTTGTTGTAAGGGTTAACGCCATTTTTCAGCATATGATAAGCTATGTATGGCGGCCAGTATTAATGGTGGAGGAAGAACCCCGGAAAGAACCACCGACGCAAGAGTAGCTACTGGCAAGTTTTTTCTCATACCCACATTGGCCGAACCCGAGACTCGAACTCAAGCAGACCGAGGTGAGATGGTAATGATCCGTAACGGTTGGCGATTTAGAGCACTCGGATTTCATGAATGAACCTACTATAACAAGGTCTCAAATAATAATGCATTATAAGGATGCAAATAATAATGTATTTATTATATTCTCATGGCTTTGTGTGTGCAGTATGCCAATAATACTTACAATAAACCCATTTAATATTGACTTCACTTCATATCTAACTTGCATGAAGCTTAACATTGCTTCCATTAACAGGACATAACTACACTTGTTCTGCACGTTACTTTACGCGTCTTCCATTAACAGTCATATAAATAAAAAAAAACTAGTTGTTAAAAAATTAAATCTTGACAAACAAAATAAAATTTCACTTGAACAGCTAAATGTTAAACCTATACCAGATTGCCTGAAATTATTTTTTTAAGTAATGATAATGAATTCAAGTAGCAAAAATTAAGCAATCTGCAGTTTCAAATGCAAGAGAAAATTTATATTCATTCCTAAGTACACATAACATCAATCTGAACATGAATTTAGTATTTGGTAATTTGGAAAAAAAATATGTTTGTATTTTCATCAATTACAAAAACTAACCACATAGAAAACTAAACGTTTCAATGAAATATGATAGTATATTCCACTCAGAAAAAAAGTATATACATAAAAGGTTTTTTTAACGGTTCAAGCAGTACTATACATGTTTCATGTGTAAGATTTATATACATATCTGCATATATACTTACAATTTTCTAAGTTATAGTCAAAAATAAATAAGAAACTGAACACAGCATGCACGATCTGATCTGCATATTCATCTTTATTCCCAATTACTTGTAGATTATGTACATACCCATCTCTATTCCCAATTACCTGCATTTGTTGAATGATACAACAGTCTAATTATAATATTTTGACAAATGTATTGCAAAGGATATTTATTTGTCTCAAAATGAAAAGACTACCCCTTTTTCAATGACAAAATTTATAAGGCTAACTTTATTATGGAACAAATACTGCAAGTATGTCCGAAAGATTACCATCTGTAGTCGCTTATATGATGAGCCCAACTGCAAACTGCAATGACCCAGATCTCCCGACGCATTGCAAATCAGGTTCAATGCCGTTATAAGTAATCAGTAGAACAGACACAGAGACCCAAATCTGCAAGCGTATTTTACTACGGCAGACCTGGATCTTTGTTGTTTGCAGTTAGGCTCCACTTGTAGCGAGAATAAACGGTATGAAACAACGAAAACAAGAATAGATAAGATTTGTATTAAGAGACAGAAAACAGAGAAATTAACCATATCTACTGTAAGTATGCTATAAATTACCAATCTACGTTCATCTACATATAAATAATTTGAAACATACCACTCTCAATGAACCGATGCACACAATTGCCAACTGTGATGATGAAAGTGGTTGTTTATGTCGTCAGTTGTAAACATCCTGTCTGTAGGTTTTGTTTAATACCACACCATGAATGCAGCTTTGTTCGATAAAATGGGTGGAAATTTTCTGACAGATATTAATAATTTTCATGGAGACTATATAATCATGTGTTAAAGTGAAAACTTCTTCAGACGAATAACTCTTTTTCCTTGTATCTCGATTGCCTAAAGTGATCTTTTTATAAATATACATCTCAACAAGATCAACGGAAAGACTGTTCGCAACGTAATCTTTCTCTTACCTAGTGAGAGGAAAACGGAACACACCTAGGAGAGTAAACATAAACAACCTTTTTGGTAAAATGATATCGTCAGCAGACGACAAATACGCTCACGAGAAGAACGAGGGCACACGAAAAAAAAAGCACTTACACGATGAGGTGATAGGTAGGAACCAATAGTGTGCGGGAGCCAAAAGGAACTGGCGATCGTCAGGTTGACACCTGTTAGGTGTTTTGTTCCGTATTGAACTGTAAAATGTAATACTGTCATAATATATCGATTACTTGTGGATTCACATATGTGTTCCGTATTTCTGAGCTATACAAGCCGGAACCCTGGGTGATCGTAGGATCTCGTAAATATCAGATGCAAGTAACCTTTCGCTCTGTGAACGAAATCACGACTACAAAACTACAAAGGTTTATAATTTGACAACTGATAATTAAGTTCGGGCATTGGACAACACAGCAGACCGTGCCAAAGAAGTGTGACCATTACAAGACATTATGTTAGAGTATATATATATATATATATATATATATATATATATATATATATATATATATATATATATATATATATATATATATATATATATATATATATATATATATAAAGGATACAAATCATATGCCGAATAACAACCCTTTCAAGCGTACTGGATCCACCAAGGGATCACGTTTGTCAGGGATTAATTAAAATAGATGCAATAAACTGACGACGAACAGTACAAAACTAGTAACTAACTAGCCTAAGCGCTTTCGACTCTTAATGAGTCTTTTTCAAAGGCAAATACAAAACATATATACGACAAACAAATAAACACAAAAACGTTGTGTTTGTAAACCTCTACATGGCTGTCTTCACATGTGCTAAAACTATGAATACAACCAGCTTGTATAGACTAGTTGCGGAAACTGAAAACGTTGTATAATTCCCTAAAAGTCTACAAGCCAAAGCGACATCTATTTTTACTTTTTGTACATATGTAACGCAAATTATATCCCGGATATTTGATTCTATACCGGTTATTCTTATAGTAAAAATTAAAGGATAATAAGAAGATTTAGAAAATGTTAAATTCTAATAGTGCATAGTTTTCATTTTATAGTCTTCTTGGTTTAGACCGCTGGGTTTCAATGTTCTAAGGCGGCGTATCCAGTATGATTCCTTTTCCTTCCTGGTTTCGGAACTCCAGCTGTGGTTGTTAGCAATAGCGATAAGTATTATATCACTGAAAGTGTGGCCAGGGGAGGAGAAGTGTTCTGCGACCGGGCTTCTGTACAGCTTTTTTGTCATCCAATCATATATATGAAGGTTTATCCTTTTGTGTAGCTTTTTAGTTTCTCTGACGTACTGAAGGCCACAGATCTTACATGTGATGAGGTAAATCACATTCTCTGTTTTGCACGTTTTGTTTGGACCATGTATGTTTAGTTTTTCTTTAGTCACTGTGCTAGTGAATGTCTTGGTCTCTATCATATGCTAACAGGTTTTGCATCTTTTATCGCGATAAAAGATGCAAAACCTGTCAACCTTTGATAGAGACCAAGACATTTAGCACATGTGGAAAAAAAATGTAATTTTTGTCTCAGTTGATAATAATGATTGGTATTTGTTTTTGTTTTGGTTTGTTTTGTTTTCTCAAGGAGTCAATATTTCGCGCATTGCCCCAATATTTTTTCATGTTTTACAAACGCTTTACACCATACATGCATGTGTGTATGATATAGATTTTTCAATGTAGCTTTAACAATTTTTCAGTCATATTGCTACAATGTCTGCAGTGTGACAGTTTAAAGTGATGTCTAGCACTGGGGCATCATGCCACAGACAATTACCATTATGCCCCACCCAATCACATTATTATTACACAAGGCTGGCCAGTCCTAACACTAACCTCTTAATGCGCCAAGCGAGGTAGCTGTTAGTACCATTTTTGGAAGACTTTGGTATGACTCGGCCGGGGTTTGAACCCACGACCTCGCGCATTCGGGGCGGACGCTCTAACCACGAGGCCACCGGAGCGGTTACACCATACATGCAGCAACGGCCTTAGCAAACGCGGGACCCAATTTGGACAATTTTGGCGGTCCCCCTCCTTCCCGCTATGAACACGGCATTCGAAAAAAAAACAACATTTAAACAAGTTTTATATGATATTGACCTTAAAATGTTCTTCTATCGCTTTAAAACTAGTTTGTATCTAGTTGTTTTTTTTTTTACATTACAAACACGCAGGGCTGAATTAGGCCAAATGGGTCCAATGGGCCTAAAGGCCGGCCCTCCATACGTGTATTTAGTATGATGGCTATCACGAGCGCCTACATAATAGGTCAAGGGGGGGGGGCGGTCTGTCATATAATGTGACACCCATCCACCCCGAAATTCTGACAAGTTTAATCATGCAAATGAAGCTGAAAATGCGTCACAAGTTTCTGTTTAAAATGATTATTAAACATTAGCTTTAGTTTCATACTGCTTATTTAAATCTCCCGGCTGTGACTGACTAATCCCCCCGTGTCAAAATTCATGATCCCCACCCTGCAAAAAATCCCGCGGGCGCCCATTATGACTATTAAATAAAACAAATATATATGCTTAAGAAGTATACAAGTTTATAATTAATAAATTAAGTATTCTTCTATTCCGAGTTTTCTCTGACCTTTTTCAACCTGTTTTTGATATTTGAACATTTAAGTTCGGGTTTGATACATCTAACTTGAGTTTGCGCCAGCACACAGCCCTGCTTCACTCCTTTTTAGGAAAGGGATCTTATGTTTCACCATTGTTCCGGACTCGAGCTTTGATACCTTCGTCAAATTGCTGCATCACAGTGATAAATTTCGTTGGGCATCCGTACTTGGCCATGATCTTCCACATGCCCTCTCTGCTAATAGTGTCGAAGGCCCTGGTCAGGTCGATATAGGTAGAGAAAAGGTCAGTATTTTGCCCTTGGCTTTTCTTTTAAAACTGCCTATCAACGAACACCATACTGATGGTCCCACGCTCCGTTCGGAATCGATACTGACTTTCTGGTAGGAGTCCACGATGAAGGTGTGATGTTAGTTGGTTGAGTATCTTGCCAGCGATGGAGAGCAAGCCTGAATATTTCCTTTGCGCATATGGTAGCCTTATTGAAGTCTTGTGGGATCATCTCTTTTTGCCACATGAGATGAAACAACTGGTGGAACTTTTCAGTCAGATCTGTACCGCCTTCCTTGTATATCTCTGCTGAGACTGAGTCTAAGCCAGGAGACTTGCCACTAGAGAGCAGACGTAATGCTTTCTGGGTCTCTAACGTGATTTGTGGGTCATTCAGTGATTCATTGACTGGAACTTGGGGCAGCTGATCAATGGTTTCATCATTGATGGATGTTGGGCGGTTCAGGGCACTGTTTAAGTGCTCGGTCCACCTTTCGAGGATCTGCTCTTTGTGATCAGTGTGTTCCCATCCGCACTGAGGAGAGGGAATGATTATGATGATGATGGACCACGGACTTCATCTTGACAGTCATTTTGGCAGCCGTATTTGATGAATGACTACCACCATTTTCATTTAGGACCAACATGGTATTATAAGAAGTGTGTTGGTCAAAACATGTTGATGCAGCCATTAGACAGGAGCAGAGATAACAATATGTGCAAGATATAACTGCATTCAAAAGAGTAGTAATAACAAGATTTCAAAGAAGTCCAAGATAGCTGTAGGGCCATAATGGATGTTAGATATTTTCATTTAAGAACAACTGGACATATTAAGAAGTCTTTTGGTGAAAACCTATATGGCTTTCCATTCAAGTAGAGTTGTGATAGCAAGATATTAAGATGAATGCCATAGTGGCAACGTTGGATATCAGACTAGCACTATTTAGGGTCAACTTGATATCACGAAAAACCATACGTTGATACGTTTATCCATTCTGGTGAGTAGCTATCTCAAGATTTTTAAGATGGCTGCCAGAAAAATATGCCAGACATCAGAGTAGTAAAATGTTTATTTTAAACCAAGTAGGCATTATAAGAAGTATATCTGTACAAACCCCGTGTTGATTGGACCATTCATGTAGCAAAATTATGATTTTCAAGAAGGACACTGTGGTGGTCATATTGGATATCCAAGCAAGATTATTTGCATTCAGGATTAACTTGACCAAGGAGTCAATGTGTGTTGAAAGTTTTATGGCAATCTTCCAAGTACTGTAGTCTACAATAACAAATTTATCCTAAGAGACAGCTGTACAATAAATGAAAGACCAGTCTATAAGTTCTTCTGGTCTATGATCGGTATATCTAAAATAACTCAAAGAGACTGAATTTCTGCTTGGCTAAAATAATTAACAGGAATTTAAGACAAAGCCATTTCATCCTTTTAACTGTTGAATGTTAAAACCATTTAAGATATTCTTCAGCAATAACAAGATCTTACGTGCACTTATTAAACTCAGCTTATCACCAGTTTCATTTTGGATAAAGCAGATGACATTAGTCATTATGACCATATTAGATCTCACTTCAGCAATGTTTTCATTTTGAACCATCTAGACATCATAAAAAAGCTGTAAGTGGAAAACCCATGTTGATTTGACTTTCCATTTAGGAGAAGTAACGATAAGAGAATTTTCAAGATGGCCACCTATAAATAATTCAGGAGAAGTAGCAATAACAAACTTGTGGTAATGGAGAAATGGATGATGGTCAATAGACCATCCCATATGACCATCTGGTCTATGACTAGTAGTGCTAATGATACAATATTATTAGCTCTACCAGTGAAAAATCAACTACAAAATGAATCAGTTACTCGTGTGTGTGTGTGTGTGTGTGTGTGTGTGTGTGTGTGTGTGTGTGAGATTTGGATTTTTAACATAGTTTAATAATTTTAGTCACATCACTAAGCTAACTGCAGTGTGGCAGTTTATAGTGATGTTTAGCACTGGGGCATCATGCCACAGATATGTAGCATCATGTCCCACCAAGTCACATTATCCTGACACCAGGCTAACCAGTTCTGTCACTGAACTCTTATTGCTGAGCACTGAGTGAGGCAGCTGTTAGTACAATTTTTATATGTCGTTGGTATAAATTGGATGGGGTTTGAAACCGTGACCTCCCACATCCGAGGTTAGGCAAGTAAGTTACTGAGGTTACTCATTGAAATATCAGTTATAGAATGAATCAGCTGCCGAATAGGAATATAAAAATATGGGCCATCAAAGGACTAACATGTTATTACAGATCGTCAAGAACTTGTCTTTTACCTTGGTAAAACTAAACATAAAATAAAATAACTCCTGTAATGTAAATACTGAAGCTAAAAGTAGCTACATTGTGTGGAGATTGTTACTATAGATCTTGGTTAGCCACTATAAGTTACATTAGTCTGTTTTGAACAGTGAATAAATCCAATTACTTGATTTTATATCCAGTGAAGCGATGAAGTCTTTATAAAAGGATCTATGCTAAGAATAATCTCAACATGGTATGTAAGGAGTAATTATGAACAGCAAAACTTGCTTTTAATGAGCAGTCAAGTGATAGGAAGAATGTGTCCATAATACACAGGTGTCTCTATGCAGGTGTCACCCAGAATATCCATCTGTTTATAAATTTAATTGGCAACTTGTAGAGTGGGCTTATAATTGGATAAGGTGTTCTCAGAATAATTTACAAATAATTTATAAAAGATAGGGATTGAATTTTAATCAAGCATGGGGTTAGCACTGGAGAATTTCGGGTATTTGACCTTCTTACAATTTATCACAATACTATTAGATTCCATGATATTTAGATTTTGCATACACTTAATGTACTTAAACATCTCTGTAAATAAACATAAAACTTGCAGAAGTACAAAATAAATATAGTGAACCACAATGTCTCTGTTACTAGAAAGCCCAATTTGCTATCCACAGGATTGAGATTCTGTTCCCACCCAGACTAGACCTGGCTGTCTGTCCCGCTATGTTCTTGGGAAAGGGACTTACTAACATTTCCAAGGTATAATATAAAAAATATATTTCAAAGCATCATAAAAGCCAGCCACTCAACCAATAAATCCATTTAGAAATATGATGATGATCATTTCTGACAAGATGCATTGACCTGTATATGCAAGGAAAAATATATTTTTGGATATACAAGTGCCCTTCATATGCAATACAGTAATAAAGGG
Organism: Potamilus streckersoni; assembly: GCA_016746295.1. Lineage (NCBI taxonomy): Eukaryota > Metazoa > Mollusca > Bivalvia > Unionida > Unionidae > Potamilus > Potamilus streckersoni. Next base: position 328,504 of record JAEAOA010001054.1, on the reverse strand, counting down.
TTATTGCTATTATTAGATTCAATAAAGTGACCTTCATGGACAAGTGATCTTTATATGGATGTGTCCTTTAAAACAGGTACAGTGTATTACTCTATTTTGTATCTAAATTGATCTTGCTCATAAAAGTATCAGTTTGGTTTAATGCCTAGTTAAGTTAAGTGCAAGTTTGAAGCCTAATTAAGTTAATTGCAGGTTTGATATTGGAACTCATTACCAGGCCAAGTGCATATGCACTAAAAAGAAATTTTCTGTCATGAGATAATTTGGTGTTGATTTCAAGAATTAACAAACAATTTTAGAGACTAAAAATAAGACACCATTACACAGTTCTAAATAAATATTTTAACCATGACAATTCTATCAGAATGGTTTCCAAATAAGATTTACAAAGACCTAGATTGTAATAAGATGATTGTGTATGTGTGATATAGTGACCATTTCAACATTTACTTATATTAACCAACAGATCTTTTTTGTATTCTAATTAAATATCTCTTGTCATCTTATGTCAATGAAATGTCTATACTGTACACATGATCTTATTCTAATTAAATCTCTCGTGTCATCTTATGTCAATGAAATGTCTATACTGTACACAATATCTTATTCTAATTAAATCTCTCTTGTCATCTTATGTGAATGAAATGTCTATACTGTACACATGATCTTATTCTAATTAAATATCTCTTGTCATCTTATGTCAATGAAATGTTATACTGTACACAATATCTTATTCTAATAAAATATCTCTTGTCATCTTATGTCAATGAAATGTCTATACTGTATACATGATCTTATTCTAATTAAATATCTCTTGTCATCTTATGTCAATGAAATGTCTATACTGTACACAATATCTTATTCTAATTAAATATCTCTTGTCATCTTATGTCAATGAAATGTCTATACTGTACACATAATCTTATTCTAATTAAATATCTCTTGTCATCTTATGTCAATGAAATGTCTATACTGTACACAATATCTTATTCTAATTAAATCTCTCTTGTCATCTTATGTGAATGAAATGTCTATACTGTACATGATATCTTATTCTAATTAAATCTCTCTTGCCATCTTATGTCAATGAAATGTCTATACTGTACACAATATCTTATTCTAATTAAATATCTCTTGTCATCTTATGTCAATGAAATGTCTATACTGTACACAATATCTTATTCTAATTAAATATCTCTTGTCATCTTATGTCAATGAAATGTCTATACTGTACACAATATCTTATTCTAATTAAATATCTTTTGTCTTATATTAGTGAAATATTTATATCTTTATCTTATTCTAATTAAATATTTCTTGTGATCTTATGTCAATGCAATTTCTATACTGTACATATATTATTATAATTAAATATATGTTGTCATCTTATGTGAATGAAATGTCCGTGTGTGTGTGTGTGTGTGTATATATATATATATATATATATATATATATATATATATATATATATATATATATATACATACATACATACATACACACACATACATACATATACAGACATTTCATGTATGCATACAGAACTATTACAGTAATTAATGTCATGTTATGGAATTTTCTTATAATTTTTCACTTTATATAGATCCTTGTGCATCCATATTCTGATGGAACTTATTTACACATCCCATAAAACACTCATGGCATCCTGAATGTCAGATTATCAGGACAATTTGGGATGAGGTGAACCTAAAGGTGTGATCCACTACAAACTGGACAGAGTGTTGCACACTAAGGTCACAATGAAAGCTATGCATGTTGGAGAAACAAAATCGACTTACCTGTGTTGTAACATTAAACTGGAGGTGTTTTTTTTTTTCTTTACCCAGTTTAGTACTTGGCTACCAATGTGCAAGTCCATAGTGGTTAATATAATTTTTGTCTGAAGTATTTTTGATGACATTTAAGGTGCAAAGAATTCAACAAACAGGTTTGAATAGTCATTGGGTAAACTATTTTAGTATTAAATTTTCGAACAACAATTCAAATTGTATTTGAGTAATTGGCCCTACATAACTAGTATGACTTTTACTATAAATATCTGTATCTGCTCTTAGTCAATAAAATGTCTTTACAGTACACATATCTTCATAGCCATGCATACAAATCTGTACATTACTGTACCATATTATATACTCAATGATGAGTTGAGTCAAACTGTAAATAACATGATCTATTATTGCATTCTATACTGGAAGATCAGGGTCTATATTGTTTGTTCTACTGATTACTTCTCACAAATTACACAGATCCAGATCTGCTGATACACTATGTGATGGCACATCTGGGTCTGTGCAGTTTGTATAAGATGGGTATACACAGTATGTTCATAGACATTTTTTAGTTCTTAAATCTTCAATACAGATGAAAGTATAGTCCATGCAACTGAAATCTTTGCCAAAATAATGTTCTTATATACAAATATACACATATAGGTATAGTATTATATATAGCAGAAACATATTATTGACTTTGCTACCTTATAGTTCAATAAAGCAGACCTCCAAATCTGTGTTGATACTGATAGATGATTTGTTGGTCTGATCTTACCTGTTCATTAAAATGTACAATTTGGCTGCATGCAAACCTTTCTGGAACACTCTTGCAGAGAGCTTAGACACTTATTAGTATTTGATAACACCATATCTAGCATGAAATTCAAAAGAAGAAATCTCATGATAACACCATATCTAGCATGAAATTCAAAAGAAATCTCATGATAACACCATATCTAGCATGAAATTCAAAAGAAATCTCATGATAACACCATATCTAGCATGAAATTCAAAAGAAGAAATCTCATGATAACACCATATCTAGTAAGAAATTCAAAAGAAGAAATCTCATGATAAAACCATATCTAGCATGAAATTCAAAAGAAGAAATCTCATGATAACACCATATCTAGCATGAAATTCAAAAGAAGAAATCTCATGATAACACCATATCTAGTATGAAATTCAAAAGAAGAAATCTCATGATAACACCATATCTTGCATGAAATTCAAAAGAAATCTCATGATAACACCATATCTAGCATGCAATTCAAAAGAAGAAATCTCATAACGCCATATCTAGCATGAAATTCAAAAAAAGAAATCTTATGATAACACCATATCTAGCATGAAATTCAAAAGAAATCTCATGATAACACCATATCTAGCATGAAATTCAAAAGAAATCTCAAGATAACACCATATCTAGCATGAAATTCAAAAGAAATCTCATGATAAGACCATATCTAGTATGAAATTCAAAAGAAGAAATCTCATGATAACACCATATCTAGCATGAAATTCAAAAGAAATCTCATAATAACACCATATCTAGTATGAAATTCAAAAGAAGAAATCTCATGATAACACCATATCTAGTATGAAATTCAAAAGAAGAAATCTCATGATAACACCATATCTAGCATAAAATTCAAAAGAAATCTCATGATAACACCATATCTAGTATGAAATTCAAAAGAAGAAATCTTATGATAACGCCATATCTAGCATGAAATTCAAAAAAAGAAATCTTAATAAAAGCTCATGTTGATATGACTATCCATTCTTTAGTAGCTTTAACAAAATTTTCATGCTGTCAACTGTGTCTACCCAATGTTTGTGCTGGACAAAATGGTGTGATCATGGCCTTTGGTACCCAACTTTAAAAAAAAAAAAGTGTAAACAAGTGTCAAAAAAGCATCAATGTTTTCTCTGATCTTTCAAATTCTGTTTTTGAGAGTTGTATGAATCTCTAACATGAGGTGAGGTCAGAGAAAAATTGTGTTAGCCAAAATAATTCATTATTCATGTCAATCTAAAGTGTCTGTATTATTTGTTCAACTGAATTCTCTTAAACTACACAGATCTAGATCTGCTGATACCTTATGCATTGACAGATCCGAGTCTTTTCTGCTTGTTCTTGGATGTGACTTATGTGTGAGTATAAATGGTACATAAAGCAGGGTCAAACCTGAGTCTATGCTGTTTACATCTGATAACCACCTATTGACCATTGGTTCTCATTCACTTGTTGTACATTTCAAATTTCAAAGGCCTGCAGGCAGATTTAACCCTAGAAATGAAAGAAAATAAATGCTGCATGTGAAATGCAAAAGATAACCTGGCTTAATACAAACTTCTGTACCAAAAAACATGAAAAATTAGATCCTGGTACTCACACAACTCTCTATGAAACTCTTTGACCATTTCCTTATGTAGATAATCTTATTCATGGAAAGAATTGAGTAATTAATTTGGTAAATGTAGTACAAGATTCTTTAAAAAACTCCACCATAAAAGATACACTTCATTGTTAAATATAGTTAAATATACAGTATTTATTTACATACTTGAACTGTAATGATTTAGCACAATTAGTGTATTTTTTACACAAGCAAATAAAAACAATTTGTTGAATCTATTTCTTGTAGTAAAAAGAGATTAATGTGACTAGATAACATTGAAATTAAACCAAAATTAGACAAGACTTGCAAGACACAAAAAATCAAAAGACTTGCATGATACAAAATATTGTTTAATCTTTAGCAATCAGCTTGTACACTTTCATATTCTTGACATATCATATATACTATATTATAAGACAAGCACAACATCAGATCTCCCCTCCTATAATGTGCTGATAGATCTGGGTTTTTATTAGGAGTAATCAGTAGAATAAACAACACAGACCCTGATCTCCAGGCACGTTATGCTATGGGAGATCAGGATCTTTGTTGGTCATAGTTAGATTTAACTTACAAGTGAGTATATACAGTACTCTTCACACACATAGTGTGGGTGTGTGTGTGTGTGTGTATTTGTGTGTGTGTATAAATTTAGTTTTTATAGTACTGTTAATGGCAGCTATAAAATGACCCACATTATAAATGACAACCTAATACTGGTGGAAGTTCCAATACAGATCTGTACTGATTTTGCATTAAAATACAAAAATAGAATTTTAATTATGTATAATTATATAATTGACTACAAGCCAAGAACACAGCAGTATAAGATTGGCATCCGTATAATTGGTGAGTGAGGGAACCAATGCATTAATCAGTTAAAGGGACTTGTAAATGAAAGTACACAATGCTTCTGACATATTCATTTTCAACATTTATATTTTACCTATATGCATTTTAAATTTGAAAATTTTTAAAAGATACACTGTTGGTTTGTTCTTCAATAATCTTGCTCATAAATATGCAAGATGATCAACAGTGAAAATATAAAAAGAAATTCCCACTTCAGAAACAATAACACATATAAGACCAAAAATTTTAACAAAAATATCAAATGCACATGTAATTCCTTCACCTCAAAAGTTTGTAATCGATCATAAAGAGAAAAGAAAACAAATGTACTTGTTTGCTTATTTTTTAAATGGTGTGTAATTCACCAGTTATGCTATATCTGAGAAAAACAAACATGTTGACAAAATTTGAGCACAAGATTTTTAATGACACACTTAATCTGCTAATGATTTCCTTTCCAACATCATAATTGAAACAAGATATCAATATTATGTAAGCAAGTGTCATATGAAGGAAACTTGAATATTAAAAAAGGAAAAAGAGATCCTTCTTTGTACAAGAAAAATGCTTTGAAAGGGTCAAAACAGTTTTACCAAGGTTTTAACTACAGGCATGATGACTGACTGATATGTACGCACATTAATGCATCTTGATATGTGACCAGAATCTCTCTCCATCCTAACTGATGTGCTTATACATGTAATTTGATTATTTTAATGTGTCAAAATGAAGCTGCAGCACACCCATTCTTTCTTCCAATGCAGTCCAAAGTTTGATCCTCTCTTTTAATATATGCAACAGTATTTTGTCACTTGTACACTAAAAAGGTATGCTGTCATTCGTACACTAAAAAGGTATGCTGTCATTTGTACACTAAAAATGTATCATTTCTTGTACAGTTTTTTTCAAATTTACAAAATTTACAAACTAGTAAATTTAAAACTTATTTACTTCTACCATTTACAATGTATTGAAGTTCTACCTCAGTGGTTGTCTTATTTCTGTTGTGATGGAGACCAAACTTTTGAAGCTTATTTTTGACCTTGAACACACTTTTCTTCCACATTTTAAATACCTTAGGGGAAAAAAAGTAGAAAAGGCCTGATTTAATACATGTTTCCCTCTAAAAAGACTGTATATTTAGACAAATGCACAATCACTTTGTGTCAGATGAAAATGGCATCTCCCATAGGCTACAAAAATATCTTGAAATCCTTACATCTCCACATAGGACATAGTCTTACAACCAAAATACCAAACCTTGTATGCTCAAAAACCAAAAGTATGGCATAAAAGTAGACACAGCTGCCCCATAGTCATTCATTTTCCAAATGAATGATTCCATATACTGACTATAATTTAATAACAATACTATATAAATCAACATGTTACCACACTCAGCAAAATATTTGGAATGAAAATTCCACAAACAAGCTTATTATTGTAGAGTGGCTTTCATCATATAGAAATAAAATATTGATAGATGAGGTGGTATTGTGCCATTTACATATTGGTAACAGATAATGGAATCATCCCGAAAAGTGAACCTTGACCTGAAATGCACATGGAACAATTTGTAGACTGTGTCAATTTTAACCTTTTGGGATATAAATACTTTGATGCAAACTGCTTGAAAAAACTGTATGACGACATTTGACCCATGAAAATCTGTCATTTTATGAGAATGATAGACCCATGAAAAATTTAAGTCTTTTAAAGGGAATGCAACTTATGCAACCAGTTTAAATCGTTTCTCAAGGAATTTAGATGTATTATCTTTTACGTGTGACAGAAATTTAATGTTTTTATGCTTTACATTTTATCTTGTTATACTTAAAGTTTACATTTATTTGAAAAGGTCTATCTTCCTTATGTTTTGTGCAATTCAATTTTACACTTTTCAGACTTTACTTTTAGTTGGCAAAACATAACCAGTTATGTGCTGAGCTGCCATTGAACACATAACAGCAAAATATAGGTCACTGTCATTTACTTTTGCACAAGGGTGTTGCAATCACCAAGACATATACACACACTGGAAACTGAAGTAACTTCATAATTGGACAAAATTAAGTCAATACATCATGACAGATAAGTCATAATACATACTTTTATAAAAAGATATTGTAATTACAACACTGTTACACACAAACACACACACACACACACACAAGAACTTGACAAAAGTCAAACTTTCATTATTGCTAAATTTTACTATGATAGAGAACTCTCTGATGAGCATAGGGATGGATTGATAGGTAGATGGATGGATGGATGGAATTGATGTTCTCTGGACATCGCTGGTAGGGCATAAAATGCACATACATCAAAGTTGTCTGGCAAAAATTGGTTTTCGGTAGTATACATTGGGAACTTGTCCTTTCATTTGGTTGTTGTAAGCTTTAAAATGAGATAGATAAAAGTACAGAGTTTTAACTGTGTTCTGCATAAGGTGCTAAAATGAACCATACTGTCCATTAACTTCTGAATGATTCTGATGAAAATGGAGAACATGTCTTAACAACACATAAGAACACTCTATGCTGGGAGTGGCCAGATGATAAGTGACTAATATGTACTATAGTAAGATAGCAAACACCTATTTACTAGGTCACAAATCATAGAATACTGCACTATTCTCTTGTTTTATTGATAACTAAGAGCTATTACAGTTCACCAGTTATGCTATATCTGAGAAAAACAAACATGTTGACAAAATTTGAGCACAAGATTTTTAATGACACACTTAATCTGCTAATGATTTCCTTTCCAACATCATAATTGAAACAAGATATCAATATTATGTAAGCAAGTGTCATATGAAGGAAACTTGAATATTAAAAAAGGAAAAAGAGATCCTTCTTTGTACAAGAAAAATGCTTTGAAATGGTCAAAACAGTTTTACCAAGGATTTAACTACAGGCATGATGACTGACTGATATGTACGCACATTAATGCATCTTGATATGTGACCAGAATCTCTCTCCATCCTAAATGATGTGCTTATACATGTAATTTGATTATTTTAATGTGTCAAAATGAAGCTGCAGCACACCCATTCTTTCTTCCAATGCAGTCCAAAGTTTGATCCTCTCTTTTAATATATGCAACAGTATTTTTTCACTTGTACACTAAAAAGGTATGCTGTTATTCGTACACTAAAAAGGTATGCTGTCATTCGTACACTAAAAATGTATCATTTCTTGTACAGTTTTTTTCAAATTTAAAGTCAGACTTGAACCAAAATATGTAGTACATTCTCATAACTTGCTATAAAATATAATCTGAGAGAGAGAGAGAGAGAGAGAGAGAGAGAGAGAGAGAGAGAGAGAGAGAGAGAGAGAGATTCATTCATACATTAGAAAGCTTCTTATTATCATTTCCTCTCTTCTTCCACACTCCAAAACCTCCTCAAGACTGGCTGATCCTGTGCCAGCTGAGATGTGAGGATGTAAGGCAAGGTATGCCCAACATCCTAACCTTATACTGTACAAGCCAGTAAGCCATTGTGTCAGGTTAATAATGGATTAGACCCCAGGTCAGCCTGCCCTGACTTTCCTTAACCCTCTTAATTAGAAGGCCAATATTTACATGTTTTCTAAGGAGTATATTAGTACATGTAAAGAAACTTTGCAATTGGTACTGTCAATACTATATACTTTATTTGCATACCAGGCAAAATAAGAATATATTAACCTAATTTACTGACACTGGTTATATAGATTTAAATTATTAAACACTTCACTGTTTCAGTTATCCTATTGTTTGGCCCTATTTCTATCTCTTATGTCAACATTATCAAACACTTACTACAATTATTTTAATCATATATATATGAATAAGAAAATGGAAATAGGAGAAAGAAATTGCACTTGTTTCACACAAAATGAAGTACATTAAGCCCATATAGTGACTATGGTACAGATAATGAAAACATTCAACTTTTCTTTCCAAGGGTGACTTGCACTTCTTAACAAAAGAAAGGAAAAATATTGACTTCCATGATGCAAATAAATACAAGATGGTTCTTTTGAACTGGAAAGATAAAAGAGTGCCTGACAGATAGATGTTAACTTTGTATTTCATCAAAGATTAGGAGCAATAAGGTCAAAAGTAAAAGCCCTAATAGCTCAGTAATTGGTATATCTGGAACTCAGAGTGCTCATACCCTTTCATCGCCCAGAAGCCCAAAAATATGGGTGACCCAACAAAGACATTGTGTCTGATTTTAGAGAGGCAGTAATGGAAATAATGGGAATTATAAGTGGATAGTAGAAGTAATGTAATGGGAATTATAAGTGGATAATAGAAGTAATCTTATGGGAATTAGATGTGAAAGAGAAGATGCAAATGCAAATTCTAAATTTAATTCACTTTACAGAACATTGGGGACATGAAAAATACTTAAAAAGGAAGATTTTCTAGAAAGTTTTGACATATGTGATGTCAAATGGATTAGGATCACAAAAACCAAAACTAATGATGTGGATGGGACAATATTGATAAAAACAATCTGTATGGACACCATGGTAACAATCTTGAAATCTTGTTATTGCTACTTCACGGAGTTTTAACAACAAGAGTAATATGTAGGAATATGAGAAAGCTTGTAAGTAGCTTCCTCTTTCTTCAGAGGTTATCCTGGGATTTTTCCTGGCTCTTCATCCTCCAGTTATATACTTACCATGGTGTATCACATGTTACAAACTGGCATTAATCCACAAAAACCAGAAAAGTAATTAAGATATCTGTTTAGTACTGAATGATAATATATGGAAGTCACAAGAACATATTGAAAACCTTGTGACTGATTCTCTTGAATTCATGTCAACTTTAGTGTTTAATTAATATTTACAATGGTGTTTAGTTTGTCCAATATGAATGTCATATTGACTAATTTGAAAATCATGTCACTTGAGAATATCATTGATGGTTTCCACATTAAACAGCTAAAAGGAAAGACAAAAAAATGGTCTTTTTATTGGTCCTTTTCTGAATTACCGGAACAATGCTGACAGGTAAGCATCATCAATTTTTAACTGACTCGTTTCTTTATCTTAAGTGAGTTGAAGCTTGAAAATATAAACTAAATCTGTCATCCTTTCTAAGCTATTTAAACTTATATATCATATATACTCTCTTATAAGACAAGTATAACTGCAAATTACACAGATCCAGATCTGCTGGTGCATAATGCACTAGCAGATCACGGTGTGTGCAATTTGTTAGGAATAAGCAATATAAGACAATGCAGACCCTGATTTACACGTATATCATGCTATGGTAGATCATGATCATTGTTCTTTGCAGTTCTACTGGACTTAAAAGCAATGTAATCTGAGAGAGAGAGAGAGAGAGAGAGAGAGAGAGAGAGAGAGAGAGAGAGAGAGAGAGAGAGAGAGAGAGAGATTCATACTTCAGAAAATTCCTTATGATCATTTCCTCTCTTCTCCACTCCTATTCTTCTTCTAAACCCACTTATGACCATACCCATTATGTGCCAACTAAATTGTGAGGATGGAAGGCAAAGTATGTGCAACTATACTTATATTGTGCCATTGTGTCAGGTTAATAATACTGGATTAGATCAGCTCATCCTGACCACACTTTGCTTAAACCTCTTAATTACATAGGCCAATATTTACATCTTTTCTAAGGAGTACATGCAAAGAAACTTTACAATTGGACAGTCAACATGATATACTTTATTTTCATACCAGGCAAAACTAGAATATATTGACCTAATTTACTGGTACTGGTAATATAGATTTAATTTATTAAACAGGCCACTGTTTCACTTAATGTATCGTTTTCCCTATTTCTAGCCCCTATGTCAACATTCTCAGACACTACAATTATTTGAATCATATATATGAATAAGAAAAAATGGTAATATGAAAAAATAGCACATATTTCACACAAAAAATGAAAACAGCACCTATTTCACACAAAAAATGAAAACAGCACCTATTTCACACAAAAATAAAAAATAGCACCTATTTCACACAAAAAAATATTACAACCATGATGACTATGAAAACATTCAAATTTTCTTTCTAAGGATGCCTCATATTTCCTAGCATAAGATAGGAAAAATATTGGATTCTACGACACAAATAATTACAAGATGGTTCTTTGGAACTGGAAAGATGAAAGAGTGCCTGACAAAAAGATATTATTTTTGTATTTCTTCAGAGGATTAGAGACAGTCAGGTCAAAAGTGACATTCTCAATGGTGGATTAATATCTGGAACTCAGCTCAGTGAGAAAGCTTGTCAGTAGCTTTCAGTTGGTCAGATGGTTATTCCCTGGTTATTCCTCCACCAGTTACACATATGATATCTGGTTAGTTATAAATGATAATGTCACTAATATGGATGCCACAAGGACATACCGAAAACTTTGTCACTAATTCTCTATGTTTAACTAAAATTTATAATGGTGTTTAGTTTGTCCTAACTGATGCTAATCAAACATCCAATATATATTCCTATTTTGAAAATCATTTCATTCAGGAATATTGCTGATGGTTTCAATATTAAAAAGTTAAAAGGAAAAAAAATTGTCTTATTATGACTCACTTTGCTGACAGGTGAGCATCAGTATCTATTGAATGACACTTGTTTCTTTAACTTAAAATGAGTTAACTTCAAAATATGAACTAAATCTGTCATACTATTAAAACTCGCATATCATATATACTCTCTTATAAGACATGTCTAACTGCAAACTGTACAGATGCATATCTCTTGGTACATATATATAACACACTGGCAGATCTGGGTGTTAATAGTAATCAACAGACCCTCATCTGCAGGTATATTATGCTATGGTTGATCATGATCTTTGTTGTATGTACTTTGATTTAACTTCTACGCAAGTGTGTGTGTATATATATATATATATATATATATATATATATATATATATATATATATATATATATATATATATATAATTTCATAACAGGGTAAATTCAAAATGGTTTCTAATTTTTCAAGCTAAACAAATTCTTAATTCTTTGTCAGGGGAAATAAAACAACTTACATATGCAAAAGAAACACCACAAAAATCAATGAAAAAATTGATGAAAAATCTGAACTCAATCATTATGGGCAATTTATAACAAAAGATACAAAAACAGAAAAAGTTGTCCACAAAACGAAAAGACAGCAAGTTGGCATGTCTTACAAATCACTACTGATCACTTATACCTGGTAATTACTGGTTACCCTATTAGTCACGTATAATAAAATCAATACTACTAAGTAAGACTGTGGTCCCCACAAGTTGACCTATGCTACAACAGCATCAGTCATGCCTTGTCACAATTGGCAGGCCTTTAGTGTCCTATAGATAACAATATATAAAGGTACTATTTTGGTTGTGGTTCCATAACTTGACTAGTCTAGTCCACTCAGTGGACAAGGTGGCACAGATTATAAAAACAAAACAAATTTAAAATATAAGGTGCATAGATAGGGGTTTGTAACCAATACCATCTCATCATTAAATTAAGGACAGCACAGGTACAATCTATTCAAAACTCAGGTTAAGGCAACAATTTTTTGACCAGACAACCCCAGGATGAAGAGGACCCAACCAGTGACTGCAAAACCATTGCTGACAATTTTCATACCACGATGCAGACAGACAAACATTATAGGACAAAAGTGTGACATGATTCCCATTTGTCACAACACACTAATATCCCTTTAGTACATGCTTGCATGGTACCAGGTTGTTGTCAGGTGTGTGTCTCCCTGATTAATGTACTAAGTAGTATCCTAGTCATAAATTAAAGTGATCCTTAGCCATTGAGAAACTATGTAGTGACTCTGCCAACATTAATTGGTTGCACATGCCTAAATGGGTGAAAGTGACTCTAACCCAACAGACAGACTTAACCGGCTCTGGTGGCCTAAGTGGTTAATGCATCTACCTCAGATACAGGACACCAAAGTCTTATAAAAATGGTACCAGCAGCTGCCTCACTTGGCACTCAGCATTAAGAGTGAGTTTTAGGACTGGTTGGCCTGGTGTCAGGATAATGGGACTGGGTGAGACATTATGCCACATGTCTGTGGCATGATGTTTCCAGTCCTAGATATCACTATAAACTGTCACACTACAAATATAATACCATATAACTGAAAAATTGTTAAAGTTAAATTAAAAATATTAGTCACACACACACACAAACTTGACTGGTGTTACATAACTATCCTATCATTCAAATCTGGTTACCCTGTTATTGATCTAGGTTCTCTGTAGAGGTTTACATTTTCATTCACTAGGCATTCATATAAGCAGTGGGAATTAGTCATAGACCTATCATATATATATATATATATATATATATATATATATATATATATATATATATATATATATATATATATATATATATATATATATATATATATACTACAAGTCCAAATGCAAACTGCACAGATCCAGATCTGCTGTCACATAGTGCACTGCTGGACCTGGGTCTGTACAGTTTGTTAGGAATAATCAATGGAACAAACATCACAGACCCTGACCTGCAGGTGCTTTATGCTATGGCAGATAAGGTTCTTAGTAGTTTGCAGTGAGTATATATGGCACTTCTTTTTTTTTTGCTTCTATGTTCCACTAAAAATTCTACCCTGCCTAGTACACACTCCATATGATGTATTCTGCTGGATCTTAAGAAATTCACTTTCTCACAGGCTATCAAGTTAATTATCTGGTACAGAGCTCTGATTTCAACCAAACTGAGACATTAATTGTCTGGTACTGGGCTCTGATTTCAACACCAATGGAACATAAACATCAAGAATGAAATGCTGATTTAACACTAGACTGGTCATAAAAAGTCCAACATAATTAAAAGATACATACTAAAGTTGTTATTCAACAAGCTGACCAATGTGTAATAATCTGACATCAGTCTTATGGGTAACAACTGGCAGCCCTGCAATTAATCTTTCCTTATAACATTGGGAGATAACAAGGTGTGGTACAGTGGTACAACAAGCTAACCCTTGTTACTTTCTTCTATGCCAGGATCGACATTTGGTAGCCCAGCTACTAATCCATTGCTGATACAAAGAAAAAGATGTAATAAATTTGAAATCCCAAAAACTGCCTTTTATTACATAATAGGTCATTCAAGTGTGGTAACAGATGCAAACCCTGCTAGTAGGCAGTAGCTAATGAGATAAGGATGTACTAATTAATATTGATTGAACTATTAATTTCAAGAGTCATAAAATAAAAAGACAAACTACCCATGCTAGTGTAGATACATCTGATGCATTTTCATAGGTGCTATTCATAACTTGTAATTACCATATCAATCTATACTTGCTACATCATAAGTACTGCTTTGAGCTGCCATCTTTAAACTCAAAATAATGGCTCAATGTGCCATATTTTCCTCCTCTGCTTTATAACTTTAAAGGCATTTGAGAATGAGGAATACATCACTGGAATGTGTATTGCATGCCACTTTAGGGTCCTATCTTCAAGGTCAATGTTAGAACTGGTCAGCCTGGTGTAAGGATAATGTGACTGGATGGGACATCTTGCTATATGTCTGCAGCATGATGCCCATGTGCTATATACATCATTATAAACTGCCACTCTGCAGACATTGTAGCAATATGACTGAATTTTTTTTTAAAGCTATGCTGAAAATCATAATCATATCACATCACATCACATCAAGGTCAATGGCACAGGTCAATAGTTTCGAATTAGTTTCTTTCGCCTTCTTGCTTCCTTTATATTATATACTTATATATTGTTATTAAAACCTATGCACTGCATGTTAAAGTCTTAGCATCAATGTCAAGGTCACAGTTAAATATTTTAAAGCTTCTTATTGTTTCTATTTAATATCATGAATGCTGTTTGAGATGAACAATGTCACACTTATGCTTTTAATTTTTTTATGCATCAGATTTTATCTCTAAGGTCAATGTCACTTATAACAAATTATAAATTCCCCCTTTTCTGCACCTTGCTTCTGCTGCTCATTAAGACTGGGAAATGCATTCTGGGTAATGTTTGCCATGGAATCCTCATAAAGGTGCTAGTCAGATTTCATGATTTTAAATTGTTATCATTTCACCATGGTAGAACAGGGAGAAAGGGGGTGAGCAGACAAAAATAGGTCAATTCATTTATTGATTCATGAATGTGGGATTCAAACAAAGATAAAAGCTCCCAAATGTGAAGAAAACATTATGGTTAAACTATCCTCAAGGTAACAATATAAGCATGGGTTATGGTGGCACTCTACAGTTTCATATTTAGCATAGGGTTAGAATTTTAAAGAAAAAGAGTTTCCCTGGGTTTCCTCAATATTTATACTGGCTATTTAAAAGAGACTTTGTATATCTTAGGTATTGTTCAAAGAACCTTTAATTCCCTTTTTTTGATGTGTGATTGATGAGTGTAATATGGGTTAGAGAGTATACAGCTTGGCCTTACTCTAGATGTGCACCTATCAAAAAAAAAGTGCTAGCTCTACTTGCTCATTTTCACTCCTCAAACTTCAGAGGTAAATTGTAAAAAAATAGAGTCGATAACTTTTGTACATTTTATGTATTTGGTAATTCATTCATTGCACTTTTAGAAGCTGGTATTGTCTAGTTTGGCAAAATTCATTTTCCATATTTTAATAGCTGCCAAGAATAGTGTACTTTAGACAAATTCAGGCTGATTTTTGGAGCACAAGGGAGCAGTCATTTTAGTTAGCAGTGTCCTAAGATCATTTAAAATGTCCAAAAGTACAATATTCAAAGAAATTTCAGCCACATTACATGAAAGTAGTATATAGGTATGCCAACATTCTCTCCACTATGCAAGTTTAAAATGCAAACAACTTCACCTTACATACATCACTCTCTCAAAAGTACATAATAACTGGTGAGTGCCATAAAGAGTATATATGTATTATTGTATGATTTAATTTTGATTGTATAGCTGAAATATTTAAGTCACAATCATCAAAACAGTCCATTGTAATAATTGTCTTGTATTTCTTCCCTCAGAACAGCATTTATTAGAATCAGTGTCTCAAACATGTGCAGCCCCCCCTCCTTATAATAAAAAGTAAACTATTTTAAAAATGCGCATTGCATTTTGTCAACATAGCAACCAGTGTTATGCTGATAGACAGGAACATGAAGCTAGCCATATTTATTCCTGAGATGTCAACAATAAATTTTAGTTAGAAAAGGGATATAATGGGTGAGGTTCATAAAAGTCAAAGGTCAAAGGGTAAAATATTAACTAATTCTTTGATATGGAAGAAAGCAAATTTGCTTTGTTATCATTTGTTATTTGATTTCATTGCAAATGAATGAAAAAAACATTTTCACTATGTATTTCTTTTACTTAATGCAACAGTTTTCAATTTAAGTTGACTTTATTTCCATATTCTAAGACTTCTAATTTCCCCATAATGAAGGTCACTACTCACCCAAACATGCCTCATGGCAAATTATGTAAGCTAGAGCAAAAATAAGCATAATTAGTTTATTTTTATGAATAAAATCAATGTTAATGTACCATTTTACTCAGAACATCATGCATAATAATATGAAAATAAGACAAATAATTGCATAAATGTTTACATTTGTTTTTAAGGTGGCACTCTACAGTTTCATATTTAGCATAGGGTTAGACTTTTAAAGAAAAAGAGTTTCCCTGGGTTTTCTCACTTGCTATCCTGGCTATTTAAAAGAGTCTTTGTATATCTTAGGTATTGTTCAAAGAACCTTTAATTCCCTTTATTTTGATGTGTGATTGATGAGTGTAATATGGGTTAGAGAGTATACAGCTTGGCCTTACTCTAGATGTGCACCTCTCAAAAAAAAGTGCTAGCTCTACTTGCTCATTTTCACTCCTCAAACTTCAGAGGTAAATTGTAAAAAAATAGAGTCAATAACTTTTGTACATTTTATGTATTTGGTAATTCATTCATTGCACTTTTAGAAGCTGGTATTGTCTAGTTTGGCAAAATTCATTTTCCATATTTTAATAGCTGCCAAGAATAGTGTACTTTAGACAAATTCAGGCTGATTTTTGGAGCACAAGGGAGCAGTCATTTTAGTTAGCAGTGTCCTAAGATCATTTAAAATGTCCAAGAGTACAATATCCAAAGAAATTTCAGCCACAATATATGAAAGTAGTATATAGGTATGCCAACATTCTCTCCACTATGCATGTTTAAAATGCAAACAACTTCACCTTACATACATCACTCTCTCAAAAGTACATAATAACTGGTGAGCGATACCCATGTTTCTATTATATATCTAATCATGTAAACCAAATATATACATGTCTATCATATTAATCTGCATATGAAAGAGTATATACCCTTTATTCTTTTATGCCATTAATCTTTACAATTAATAAGTCTTATTTAAAAGTCACCATTTTATTAAAACTTTAAGGTAGTCTACTAAAGAAAACTATTATCTCTTTAAAAATATAATATTCCTCAGTAGAGGTAACATTTTGAATATTTTGTGCAGAAACTACATTTCTTCTTTTAATCATGGTCACAGAAAATTTATCTTTTGATCCCCATAATGGGCAGAGTTCTTTCTTACCTAAAGCACATGCCACACACAAAGATTGGTAACTATAGATTATAGAAATCTTAAGTTATTGTGCAAAAACCATTATTCTTATGGCAGTCACAGTTACCGTGACCTAATCAATTCAATTCTTCCTTACCACAAGTCTGAGCATGCCATAAGGTTTGGTATATGTAAATGCTGAAGAATTGAATTTATTTGGTAAAAATTATTCTTCTTCTTTCCATTACAGTGACTTTTGATATTGTGACCCCAAATTTTAAAGTGTTTTTCCCTATCTCAAGTTCTAGCCATCATCAAAGTCTGGTACATGTAGATGGTGGACAACTTTAGCTTTTATGCAGAAACCATTGTTGTTCTTTGTTTTCATAACAACTCTGATCTTATAGTGTTCTTCTGTATACAAACCACCAAGTTCTGTAAATAGATGTTGGTGAACTCGAGTTATATTTTAGTGACTGTGACCTTTGATTTCTTTACACAATCTGTAAAGGTTCTTTCTTACCTGAAATGCAAGCCATTCACAAAGTTTGTTAACTGTAGAAAATGGACAACTTGAGTTAATGTGTGAATATGAAACTGGTAACAGGCTGACTAACATCACAGCAAAATACAATCTGCCTTATGACTGGCATATAAAAGATAAGAAAATGGTACATTATAGCAGAGGCATCTATAATGCAAAAAATATTCTTCATATTTGAGCTTTCTTTTTACCAAACTTACTGAAAGCAATATATTTAACTAAATTCAATAAGACAGTCTGCAATAAATTGACTGTAACTGTTATATTGTTTTGCATTCAGTCTGTATGAATTTGTTTCTAGATAAACAAAAGTACTACAGATGGAATTCTGTCTGTGTGGGTTCCAGTTCCAGTCTCAAGCCAATGTTAGTATGTGAGAAAGCTTATAGTAGCTTCCAGTGGGATGGTGGTTCTTACCAGGGTCTTCTGGGTTCTTCCTCCACCACATATAGTGCCAATCATGCACTAAGAAATGGTGTGTTCAACACAAAACAACAACAATGAATGTTACCTTATACATATGCCTTGAGCTTTATTTAGTTCTATATGTAGACACCAATTAGACATGGCTAATTCTGAACAGCAATAGCAAATGAACCCCAAAAGCAGTAGGTTCCATCCTTTCCCAAACCATTTCTTTGGCTTTTGAGAGATGTTTTGTATGATGATGATGTTGTGTGTAGTTACAATTATTTTACATTTTATTTTTTATTTTATTTTGCTCTTGTATATGACAATTATCTTGATACTAGATCCGTTTCTTAATTACCTAATCTGTGTACACCATCCATAAAATCAGTCAATGACTGTAGTCTGGCACTAAAAATATACTGTGTGGAAACCATTGTTTTCTTACTTTACATACACTGACTTTGACCCTTGACCTTTTCAACCTAAGAAAGGTGTCTTTCTTACTCCAAGTGAAAGTCATACACCAAGTTTGGTCAAGGATATAAGACTAGAACAAACATTTTGGCAATGTTAATGTGACCCTCACATTTGATTTTTAAACCTCTAAAATCTATAACTATCTTTCTTGTACAAGTCATTTACAATATTTGTCAGCATACAAAGTAAAAAATGAAAAATTATTTTTTGCATGCAGACACTTTTTCATGTTTCAGTCACAATAACCCTGACCTTTACCCTTTTCATTCTGAAGTCAAGAAGCTTCTTTATGGTATAAAGGAATCATCCAGAGTTTAGTCAAAGTCTGTGGTTTAGAACTAAAGCTACTGTTGACAAACAAAACCAGAGAGATGAACACTTGGATTGACATACAGGTCATGGCATGCTTGCTTAACAACAAAATAAATCTAAAAAAACAAAGTAGTGAGTTACCTACCTGATATATACTATCTGTTTTGCAGACACTCATGAAAATAAAAAAACACTCTGAAGAGAAAATTTGGTCAAGTGGACACAAGTACAGTAATGTCCACTGCTGACATCTTTACACATGTATCTACAGTAAGCAATCAGAATGACCAGGAATGACTTAGGGTGAAAGATAATGGGGTCAAGTGGTATTTATATCTTATCATGGCCTCAAGTTAATATACATGTTTGCAAATTAATGTCATCATAATGGATCAAACACATGACTAATCTGCTTCCTATTAAATATGGCCTTTATTTCAAGATCCTGTCAATTTATGTCAATTTTCACAAATTAATATGACTTCAAGAACCTGATCAACTTAAATTTTACCTATTCAATTTACAACAGAAATACATCTATTGTTCTGCTAACAATTATTTTTGTATAGGAGTGCACTGTGTAGTGGCAGTCACTCAGATACACAACTCCAGAGTCTCATTTTTTGGATTCTTTCGGATACCTATTTATGTTGGAGTGAAACCCTGCTGTAACTGTCTTGATCAAATGGTATTCATACTCCTAGCTTCATCTCATGGCCTGGTTATCAACTAAGTCATTTTCCTTTTCTCTGTGTTGCTCATGTAGTTGGCTGTGTCTTGTCCCAAGTCACCAACTGAGTAAAGGTTAGAGTCAAAGAGCGAGTCATGGTCAAGGTCATTGTTCCTTCTTATATCATCCGAAAGACAGACAGAAACAAAGTAACAAATTACCAATTTCATAATTTTCAAGATTTTTAATACTATTTGCCTTGCTCAGTGACATGCCTTCAGATGTAACTGTTCTAGCTGGGTGGCATGTATTGCTTCACTCAAATAATGTCATATCTAAGCTCTTTTTTATTCTATCACTTCATGCCACACCTCAATTGCAACCAAAGTTGGGCCATATATTTAACCAACTGACTTGATCATGTGACCAAGCACTAAGATACTACATGATTTTACAAAGTTTGCTTCCATTTAAAATCGGAACCCTTACCTTAGCGAAACAAGAATTACTGCGTTTTCTCATTGCAAAGGAGTTCACACACGTTGCTCCTGTCTCTCGAGTCCAACAAAGTACTATCAATTGTTCACTGCGGATTCAGACACCAG
This sequence comes from Potamilus streckersoni, assembly GCA_016746295.1. Classification (NCBI taxonomy): domain Eukaryota; kingdom Metazoa; phylum Mollusca; class Bivalvia; order Unionida; family Unionidae; genus Potamilus; species Potamilus streckersoni. The sequence continues at coordinate 307,851 of JAEAOA010001054.1, read as the reverse complement.
AGAAGCCCAACAGACTATCTTGTCAGATTTGAAGGATAAATAGAAAAGCTTTCATATAAAAGTACATGTAGCTGTCATTTTCTTGACTTGTAGAATGTTTATGAAGCCACATGGAAGTAAGTTATAATGAATGACCAATTCATCCAGGGTCAAAGTGGTTACAGCCTAACTTATGAAAGTTTCAGAGTTGAGTTAGGCTGCACCCTTTCTGAAAACTAGTTATAAGACACCAGTGTTCCTCAGGGCAATATATTGTCAATCACCCAGTTAAGTATCAAAATTAACTTCATAGTGAAATGCCTCAATTGCCTGTTTATTGTAAACTGACAACATTTTTACCTGTTAAAGATCAAACAGTATGTATGCTATTGAATGTGAACTATAGATTAGTATAAACAGAGTTCAAAAATGTGCAATATAAAATGGATTTACAAACTAGTAAATTTAAAACTTATTTACTTCTACCATTTACAATGTATTGAAGTTCTACCTCAGTGGTTGTCTTATTTCTGTTGTGATGGAGACCAAACTTTTGAAGCTTATTTTTGACCTTGAACACACTTTTCTTCCACATTTTAAATACCTTAGGGGAAAAAAGTAGAAAAGGCCTGATTTAATACATGTTCCCTTCTAAAAAGACTGTATATTGAGACAAATGGACAATCACTTTGTGTCAGATGAAAATGGCATCTCCCATAGGCTACAAAAATATCTTGAAATCCTTACATCTCCACATAGGACATAGTCTTACAACCAAAATACCAAACCTTGTATGCTCAAAAACCAAAAATATGGCATAAAAGCAGACACAGCTGCCCCATATCATTCATTTTCCAAATGAATGATTCCATATACTGACTATATTTTAATAACAATACTATATAAATCAACATGTTACCACACTCAGCAAAATATTTGGAATAAAAACTCCACAAACAAGCATATTATTGTAGAGTGGCTTTCATCATATAGAAATAAAATATTGATAGATGAGGTGGTATTGTGCCATTTACATATTGGTAACAGATAATGGAATCCTGAAAAGTGAACCTTGACCTGAAATGCACATGGAACAATTTGTAGACTGTGTCAATTTTAACCTTTTGGGATATAAATACTTTGATGCAAACTGCTTGAAAAAACTGTATGACGACATTTGACCCATGAAAATCTCAGTCATTTTATGAGAATGTTAGACCCATGAAAAATTTAAGTCTTTTAAAGGGAATGCAACTTATGCAACCAGTTTAAATCGTTTCTCAAGGAATTTAGATGTATTATCTTTTACGTGTGACAGAAATTTAATGTTTTTATGCTTTACATTTTATCTTGTTATACTTAAAGTTTACATTTATTTGAAAAGGTCTATCTTCCTTATGTTTTGTGCAATTCAATTTTACACTTTTCAGACTTTACTTTTAGTTGGCAAAACATAACCAGTTATGTGCTGAGCTGCCATTGAACACATAACAGCAAAATGTAGGTCACTGTCATTTACTTTTGCACAAGGGTGTTGCAATCACCAAGACATATACACACAGTGGAAACTGAAGTAACTTCATAATTGGACAAAATTAAGTCACTGCATCATGACAGATAAGTCATAATGACATACTTTTATAAAAAGATATTGTAATTACAACACTGTTACACATAAACACATACACACACACACACACACACACACACACACACACACACACACACACACACACACACACACACACAAGAACTTGACAAAAGTCAAACTTTCATTATTGCTAAATTTTACTATGATAGAGAACTCTCCGATGAGCATAGGGATGGATTGACAGACAGGTAGATGGATGGATGGAATGGATGTTCTCTGGACATCGCTGGTAGGGCATAAAATGCACATACATCAAAGTTGTCTGGCAAAAATTGGTTTTCGGTAGTATACATTGGGAACTTGTCCTTTCATTTGGTTGTTGTAAGCTTTAAAATGAGATAGATAAAAGTACAGAGTTTTAACTGTGTTCTGCATAAGGTGCTAAAATGAACCATACTGTCCATTCACTTCTGAATGATTCTGATGAAAATGGAGAACATGTCTTAACAACACATAAGAACACTCTATGCTGGGAGTGGCAAGATGATAAGTGACTAATATGTACTATAGTAAGATAGCAAACACCTATTTACTAGGTCACAAATCATAGTATACTGCACTATTCTCTTGTTTTATTGATAACTAAGAGCTATTACAGTTCATTGCATTGCAAAGGGGCCTACTTTCTAAAATCATACAGTAGAACCTATGTAACAGAAGAATGTATTGAGTCAGGTCAAATGCAGGCAATGAAACAAGAGTTGATCATGCTACATAATAAAATTTGTCAAATTTGTTATTTATTTTTTTTGTTTTAACTAAAGTTGGCAAACATGGAGAATCAAAATGCCATCACCTTGTAATTGATGACATTGACTGCCAAGAATTGGTCTGGTGGCAAACAGGCTGCAGAAAATCCATCTTTTTGAGGATAATCACCCATGGTAAGTTATGCTTCAGAAACCAAAGTTTTGGAAGCTGTGTAACCTTGGGCCTTTACCTTACATCATAATACTAAGTGCCAGAATAAAATGAATTTCTGCATGAATTGTGAACATTTTTTGTTTCATGCCATTAACAAGTCTCTTTACTGAACACAATGTCTGAATCAGATTAACAATGCCAGACTGTATGTGACTCATTAATCACATTAACAATGCCAGACTGTATGTGACTCATTAATCAGATTAATGATGCCGGACTGTATGTGACTCATTAATCAAATTAACAATGCCAGACTGTATGTGACTCATTAATCACATTAACAATGCCAGACTGTATGTGACTCATTAATCACATTAACAATGCCAGACTGTATGTGACTCATTAATCACATTAACAATGCCAGACTGTATGTGACTCATTAATCACATTATCAATGCCAGACTGTATGTGACTGGTAATCAGATTAACAATGCCAGACTGTATGTGACTCCTTAATCAGATTAATGATGCCAGACTGTATGTGACTCATTAATCACATTAACAATGCCAGACTGTATGTGACTCCTTAATCAGATTAATGATGCCAGACTGTATGTGACTCATTAATCAGATTAACAATGCCAGACTGTATGTGACTCATTAATCACATTATCAATGCCAGACTGTATGTGACTGGTAATCAGATTAACAATGCCAGACTGTATGTGACTCATTAATCAGATTAACAATGCTAGACTGAATGTGACTTATTAATCAGATTAACAATACCAGACTGTGACTTATTAATCAGATTAACAATGCCAGACTGTATGTGACTCATTAATCAGATTAACAATGCCAGACTGTATATGACTCATTAAGTTCTTATTTATTATACTCACATATTCAGTCTCGCAGTGATGGATTTATAAAACACAATATACCATGCATTGCTTTTACAATTTGCCTATTCCTACCTATAAATGAGAAAAACATTATTGCACTTCAATTACTATCATGTTTTTAACTAAAGAATTTTTAAAACAGATTAGAGGTGTAATCAAAGCCAATACATATTTTAGTTTTAAAGACCTATTTTGTTTCATAATAACACATTTAGGGTACTAAGTTTCAACAATTCACGTTTGAAAACAACTGATTCAATCCAAGACAAGTCCTTTAATGAGAATGGTTCATCCTTACCTTAGGTTAATCCAGAAAACAATGGGTCTGTGACCTACCATCTAGTATGTAAAAGAAATCTAAATCAACATAATTTTCCACATGCTGTTAGTAATACAGTTCTGGTGATTATCAGGAAAATGTTCTCTGCTTTAGGAAATACCTAAAATCAGCATATCTTATCTTTGGGCGTGCTGCATGCACTCTGCATATTGACTGAGATAAGGCAGACTTCAGACAGCAAAAACCTTGGTAGGTTAAAATTAATGGTGCTCTGTCAGTTTTACATGTCTGTCCAATTAATTCTCCAAGTTTGCAATGATGTTTTTGCCTGCTTACTTCTGCATTTTAATGCAATTTGGATTTAGTACTTTTGATATTTTCCTGTTTTCTAATTATTGGCAATTAATGTTCAAAGTTAGCATTCTCTTTATATATATAAAAAACAATTTTCCATGAGAAAATTACATTTTCTTAAAATTCACCCTTATGGTCCTTAATTACAAAAAATCTACTTTTAATTTTTAAATTCGTTTATATTATTGAACATTACTTTTTAAAATTTATTAAGTGTTGTGTATGATATTAATTTGCAGTCTCGTTATAATCTGCATATTTGACCTGAATGAGATCTGGCAGGCACTGATTCAAAATCATATGTTGCTGAACTTTCAACTCACCAATCAGATTATAGCTATTACATTATTCAAAGTTAAAAATAAAACCATAGTGCCACTGACAGTAACTCCCTAACACAAAAAGTAACGTTTTATCAGATAGGTTACTAAAAATAACTGGAATTTCAGATTTCACCCTAACAAAATTTTTTATGTGTAGGTCAGACATAATTAGTTTAGGTAGATCTCTATTCCAGTCAGATATTATATTAATCTGATGAGGTCAAACACACTAACACAAACACACACACACACAATATGTATGTATGTATGTATGCATGTATGTATGTATGTATGTATGTATGTATGTATGTATGTATGTATGTATGTATGTATGTATGTATGTATGTATGTATGTATGTATGTATGTATGTGTGTGTGTGTGTATGTGTGTGTATGTATGTATGTATGTATGTATGTATGTATGTATGTATGTATGTATGTATGTATGTATGTATGTATGTATGTATGTATGTATGTATGTATGTATGTATGTATGTATGTATGTATGTATGTATGTACAACCTTGATCATAACAACAAGCATAAAAATAGACTTCATCCAAATGCATACTGATGTGCTAGGTAAGTCTATTATTGACAAGGGGTCCATGCTGGAATCAGTACACAATTAATAAAATCCGGTTCAGTACCCATGAATGTAGTCCCAGTCTATTTTTAGATCACTTTTTCCGGTCTAAATTTGGTGGTGATACTAGAGTTAGATTTTGGCATTCTTGGTAAGGATTTAAAAGCAATTGATTATTCTTTAAAAAGTGAGCTTATGGTGTGGTTGTCTGTGTGTATTTCGTCGACAGTGCACATTGAGTAATAAGGTCATGGTGATGATCCGGAAGTGAAATCTGTGTTCCCTTGCCTGGTGTTTTGTTTACAATTCAGCCTCTCAAAAAAATGCAGGTCAACCCTTGACAAGAACTAAACCGTAAAGTCATCTTTGAAGGTAGTTTAGATTAACATATGATTTGTATTGATTGTCACACAGTGGAAAGTTCAGTACTGAGAAACAAATGTAGAGACCATATAGTAAAATTAATTGTGTACTATGGCCTGTCAGTAAAAACTTGAAACTGATATAAATTTTTTATTATTAATGACATATACATGAAATTTTAATATGTTATGTATATTGCCTTAAAAAATATAAAAATGAAATTAAAAGTAAAAAAATAATTTTAATTTTAAAAATTTAAATGAAATTTTAAAAAAACAATTAAAAAAAAATTTCCACAAAGGATACACATATAATATTTTTTGGGAATGATATTAAATGATATCAGCATATATATACTCCTACACCATATACAAGCTTAAATGATGGATATTTGTCAAATTTGATCAGAGAAAATATCTTTATTAGTCAAAATGAGACCCTCATTTAAAATACATGAAGACAAAATTCTATTTTGCTTTGTACCTTTAAGTCATTGAAACTATTTATTTGGGGTTCAAACTGTTAATTTATGTGTTTATGATGGGGTGACTTCCTGAGTAACACATATCTGCTTGTATAGCTATCAGTAATTGTTTATAACCATAGTTATAGGGTATTTAGTGAGAGGACAGAGATGAAGACTTTATACTAGAACCTGTTTAAGTTCTCTACAAAATCATATTAAGCTGTCAGAGAATGAAATACAGGTCAGAGGGGTAAAATATACTTTACCCAGGTATATTTACCATTGCATGTAAGAAAACTGCAAAATGATGTAAGTTGAACACAGAATGCATTCCATTTTATTGTTCAGTTTCTTTATGATGTTGATTGATGTAGTGCGACATTGCAGCCCAGATGATATTATGGGAATTCTCATGATCCATTTTGCTTTATGCATTATTAATGACTAATAATATTTGTTATCTGACACTTTAAAGATTACATAAGTAATATTCAAACAGATTATTTGAATTTAACTTTCTACAACTGATCCTAACATGGTTACATAGCTGACATGAACAAATATGCATATATTTTGTAATGTTTGGAATCAAAAGTTGACATTGTTAGGCTGACATGGTACCTATAGTGAATCTGTAAGGCTCAGTTTTGACTGTGTGCACTTAAAATATCCCAAGATGTTATTTTCATCATGAATATGCCTCTGTATGGTAACACATTTCAATTTAGTACTTTGACAGAGGACGGTATTGCAGCATCAGCTGATATTTGATTCCATTGAATCATTGAATCATTGAACTTAATAACTTGGTAGCCAAGACTCTTAAAAATAGACTAAAAATGTTCAAACAGATTATTTGAATCATGTTTGCACATGTGATTTTAACAAGTACATTGCATATGTCCCACACATGCAAATATCCATCCTTGTTTACAAGTTTTCGGGATGAAAATTTCACATTTAGTTGATGATATAGGATCTATTGGTACCTATAGTTGATCTGTGTGGCCACATTTTGCTATATTCACTCACAATATCTAAAATTGTTTTTCCTTCATGAATAGGATTGCATATAGTAATAAATTTTAATTTGGTACATTGTCATTTGACTTTCCACAATACTGGTATGTATCAATGTTTGCACCAATGATCAAACCTCACCGTTCCAACATTGCCTTAAACTTTATGATACATACTCTACCTGATTAGTTATTTAACCTGTAAATGGCTAAATATGCTTGTAGAAACTTCATCTATTTTTAGGATGCATTTGTCACTTTAATACATGCCCATTGCTTCACATCTTTGAGTGTCATTCTATCAAGTTTACCTTTTTTAACCATATTTGCAACCTGAATGTTATTTTGAAATCACCATATCTAACACATTTTAACTTCATTTGCCTACATCTTCCTTTTTTTAGAATTAAGTGAAACTGGAACAAAGTATTAGAGTTGGATCAATTTGGAAGCTCTCCAGTAGTCCAATGGTGATAGCCAGGTCTCATAAGGACATGTGCAGTGTGCTGCTATAAGTGACCAAGATGAGTTCATATCAGTACACTGATATACAGCATCTCAAAGACATGGCTTAGATCTTCATGAGAGAGATTCGCATCTTTTTTCAGTAAGGTGAAACTGTATTTTCATATTGCATTGTTGACTTTTGTAGTTATCGGGATTAAAATGTAATGCATATTTGCTATAAAACATGGTAGTGGTCCCATCAAAACTTTAAATTTGAGTGGGACATTAGTTATACAAACAACTGTCCAAGTACCTGAAACAATAAATGTGGAACATAGTACCTGTCATTGTTTCTTTAGTATGTACACCTATATGCATCTGGATAGGCATGTTGCAATTTGCTGTCAAAATCATTGTGAGCTATCATGCTTCACCACCCCTGGGATTAATATTATCAGTTGTACAGACCTAAACTACCATTCGGTTTAAAGACCATTCATTAATCAGCATTGCTGCCTTAAATTTGTGAAACTGAATGTCATAACTTGTATGAAAATTTATTTTTTGTAAAATAAAAAGTTTTTAAAATTTATATATTTATTTAAATTTCCATTAAAATTTAATATATCAATAATTTTTAATTTCAAGACTATTTTCTGACAGGCCTTATCAAGTATTACAATTAGGTTTTTACTGCATTGAAAAATTCCTATAATTAAGGAAGATATAGCAAATTTAGTTTTGGTTTCTTAAGAACAATTGGACCTCAAATTGCACCCTATAGAACACCAGCACTACACACTTTCTGACAGGTGTCACATGTCTTTCTTGCAAGGAAATTTCAAAAGACTTTATGCATGAAGTTGAAACAGTAGTGGCATGCAAAATAAAATGCAAATATAAAAGTTTGACAAAAACATTGACCCTTTCAGGAATCAGTACACATTTAATAAAATCCGGTTCAGTACCCACGAATGTAGTCCCAGTCTATTTTTAGATCACTTTTTCCGGTCTAAATTTGGTGGTGATACTAAAGTTAGATTTTGGCATTCTTGGTAAGGATTTAAAGGCAATTGATTATTCTTTAAAATGTGAGCTTATGGTGTGGTTGTCTGTGTGTATTTTGGCGACAGTGCACATTGAGTAATAAGGTCATGGTGATGATCCGGAAGTGAAATCTGTGTTCCCTTGCCTGGTGTTTTGTTTACAATTCAGCCTCTCAAAAAAATGCAGGTCAACCCTTGACAAGAACTAAACCGTAAAGTCATCTTTGAATGTAGTTTAGATTAACATATGATTTGTATTGATTGTCACACAGTGGAAAGTTCAGTACTGAGAAACAAATGTAGAGAACATATAGTAAAATTAATTGTGTACTATGGCCTGCTATAGTTAAAACCCAATTTGCTATGAGCCATTGAGGGACATAGCCAAACCCTTCAAAACATGAAGCAACTTAATTTTACATGCAAAACCTGATCCACTAGAAGCATGTCAGGGATCCCTATCACCAAACAAATGTCTCATCAGGGTTTATCACGGTAATGAAAATTGATACAACAGCCGTGGTATTGAGGTATGGATAGTTGGTTTGAAATTTAAATTTACGACTTTTATTTTCACCATTTTTTGTGTGCTACAGGTGCTTCTATTGATAAAATCGAGATAGTGGTACAGATCACACGTGGTCCAGGAGAAAATAATATATTTTCAGAATCAAAAGGTCACAATACCTATTACAACTCAATAATATGAGTTATTTTGTTTGAACATTCATAAGTACCATTTTTAATTTTCATAAACTGTCTTAATATTTCAAAATGCTGGTTTACTGATGCTGTATTTTGAAATATGTTATCCCTTAAACCTTTCAAACATGTTCTGGATTCTTTCTGAATATTGTTTCACAGGTCAGACCAAATTAGATCTTAATATTCATCAATCAGTAACACCTCCGCTTAATACACAGAAAAACTTCAGAAAAGAATTATCAGAACTTTGCTGTGTATCACAGAGATATAGATGCCTAAATGATAATGGCTATTCAAACATGTTGGAACTAGTCTTCACACAATTCAATAACAAATTTCAAGGAGAAAAGATGTACCCTAAGTCCCCCACCCCCAACGGCAATTTATGATATTATATGGCATCAATAAGTGAGACAAGAAAACTGTACATTTTAAAATGAATTGAAGCTTGAGAAGAAATTGGCCAGTTTTAACATCATACAACAATAATTTGATTATTATCTAATCTACGAAAAAGTAACAAAATTTCACTCTGTTACATTTAAATTTGGGTCAAGGTCACCAGATCCTAATTTGGTCTTGAAAATCTCCTAAGACATCTGCCTGTCATATTAGATCATGTCCCGTTTACGGAAATATGGTTTCTCACAAAGCTTTGTCCATTTCTAAGTGCAAACCTGTTACCTTGTGATCTTGAAGACTAGGTCAAGGTCACCAGAACATAATACGGTCAAGGAATTGACTATCAATATTGATTTGCTTTCATTCAACATATCCAGTTATCTTCCACACAAACTTAATGTAACAGACAGATGGATAGCAAATTGAATGGATAGATGAATCGACAATGGACATCATGAAAACAAAACTACCTGTATTCAGTGGATTGGAACCCAGTTATAATTCAAACATTTTACTGAATTTGAATTCAGACAAAATGAAACAGATTTTGAGACATTAAAGAATAGTTTTGAGGTAACATCAAAATTTTATTAATTTTGAACAAAATGCACATCTTTAAAAACCTTATGCATTAATATTTACCCATTTAATTAATTGCAATGTGATGCCACCATAGCACTGTTCCTCCTTATTTCCTGAAACAAAAGGAAACAGTTATCTTAAAAAAATTAAAACAAAGTTTCCAAAACAGATATACTTACTTACGAATTACACACTTTAACTATACAATAATTATCTTCATTAATTACCTTCTACACTCAATGCTTTCCTCTTTCACTACTGCAATTTAAATCTGACAAGCTTACCACTTCATAAAACTTGTAATAATTTATAGTGTCAAAAAGTCCATCTGTATTCTCTTCAAGACCACTCCAGTTTGTGTAAACGTTTCCAAAGTCTGACTGTGATTAAATTTGCAAGTTCACTCCTTGTTACCTAGTCTATCTCTCCCACAAAGTCTGAGATAACTCCAAAACAAACTTGCAAATCCAGAGAATTGTGTAAACAAAGCTAGTTGACAAACAGCGGTGGTTGACTGTATTAAGTAGTCTTGGAAGCTTTAGATAAAACCATGAATCATTTAGCAACACATTGTATCAACTTGACAAATGGTCAAGAAGTAACAGACTATGTAATTTTCAAAGAGAAAAATCTAGCTTTATGTAGAATTACAAAGCTACAATTCTACAAAAGCTTTTTTTTTATTCAGATGAAATTAATTCAACCCCCGGAATTTCTTGTCGTCTGCCAGGTTCTAAAGATCAGAAATTGTAAGGTCCACTTTAAGCGCGAGATCGTAGATATAGGTTGGCTATTAATTAACAACTTTATGAACATTGTTTAGTGACAGTATTTTTCTATAATACGCCCTGGGTGAAGCAGTGTATAGATTTAAAAAGCTAAAGGTAGTGCATATAATAGAAAAGCATTTCTTAAAGGAACAATTCCTAAAATATTGACAACGTGGGTAGGTGTTGGATTATCATGAATCATGCAGATTTATCACAAAAGCAATTTAGATAAAGAGAAAGACTGCTTGCTTTGCATACTTTGATTTCTAAAACATTCAAAATGGTACATAGTCAAGTTCTACCAGTCTGCATTATATAATGTTAATAGCCGTCATATTTTCATTTTAAAGCGCTATTCAAGGATACAGAAAGCATACTCACAAGAAAACTTTAGTGGAGAAAAAACGCATCTGCTACGTGGTTTCTAATTTAGCTTAATCTACAATTAAAAAAATGTACACATTAACCGCAGAAATGGAAAATACGACACAATGAATCATCAGACTAAAGTATGAATTAAAAATGTGATATTGGAAGATATAAAACTCATACCTAATACTTTCTGAAAAGAGACTGTTGAAAAATTACAGAAAGCTGTATTTCATGCCAAAACAGATAGAAAAGCAACTGGGTTATTTAGCGTACATAATTTTGATTCAATATTCAGTATAAAACTGACTGTAAAGATGTAATGAACAGTCACTGCTATTAATTAAAAAATATTAACTGATCAGTCATGTAATTCTCCTACAAATTATGTATACAGTCTGTCAATCTAGACACCTTGCACTGAAAACACAATTCCTGAGAATGGGTTAATTTTTAAAAACTTTTTTAGAACTAATTTGCGATTCCGCTACAATAGAAATGTGTCTAGAATAACAAGATCAATAATTGTCCAAGGTAAGAATCACTTGAACATTTTGCTAAGATAAAAGTCAAGAAGGTACGCTGATAATGCAAAGTTCAAAATGCCAAAATTCCATAAGGTGTACATCTGAAATGCAATCCTCCAAAACAGTTCCAATTATCTTGAAGAAGAATACAGCAAAAAAATCTATCATATTAGATACATACACACGCACCAAAACTAGTCAAATAATCCAATACTGGCATTCTTCTGTGATAATTATGCCAATTACTTAATTCTGTGCTAATTATGTTCATTAGCTTTTTTCTAAGTAACTAGCATGATATATATGAATAAAATCAGCTATACGATCTACCGTATGTGTTTCTTTATATGTCCAGTCCAACTGCAAACTGGATAGACCCCTTGGGTCTGTGCAGTTTATCAGGAGTAATCAATAGAACGAACAACACAGACGCTTATCTACAGACACATTATGCTGAGGTTGATCAGGATATTTATTTGCAGTTTAATTTGACTTATAAGCAAGTATATACGGTATTCATAAGGTAATATATTGGAAAGACTGGAATAAGTCACGATAGGATAGACTAAATTTCCAAGTCATGATAAAAACATGTTGGATCACAGTCATGTTGGCAAATTAATAGGAATGAGGTGGGTGGGTTCTGGTTGTCGCCCACACACACAGTTATGTTCATGGTCTCACCACCATCTGCACAACCCCTGTAATCAGAAGTTACACTCCGAACTGCCTGCCATAGAAAATCTTTGTATGCCAAAATGATTTTTGCAAAATGTAACAATACAGACACTCATTATGACCTTTTTACAGCTGCCATTAATTTGGAAAATACTAAAGTTGAAGGGATTTGCAGTTAATTTCCAAACTGGAATGGCTTTTGATAAAAGAAGAAGAAATAATTCTTGAATAAGCTTATGTTGAGTATAATGCTATAGACACTGGGCTGCTGTTTGATAATGAATATTGTCTAATATTGTCTGTTTGCTTGAAAAACATTACAGTATATCCTCTATTATTAAACCAGCAGGCCAGCCTAATAAACTGGTCCAAAAGGGGTGGGGTGTATTTTCTGACAAACATCCAGAATATTTGTCAAAACGTCATAAAAGTGGGAGTGGGTTTATCATCAAATATAAAGGGTATGAAACAGTAGATCTGAGTTTTTGCTTGGAGATTTATCAAATGCAATGCCTAATTATAATTTATTCCAAAGTCTACACGTACCTACTTGAAGTCATCCACGGGTATTTGCATGTGTGTGCAGTGTCACATGTTGGATCTTGTTGCAATATCTTGAAATACTGCAAAGAATATTGCAATACATATGGATGGCTATACATGGGGAAAATATGACGAAAAGCCAAAATGATATTAAATAGTAAAGAATACAAAGTCTCGTGTATATTTAATTTGTTTAATATCTTTAAGCAAACAATGATTGGGAACATCCTTTGAGACAAATTTCTCATGTAAGGCCTAGGAGTTTCTTTTATACCTGAATAATGCACCGAGTGATGTCTGATTTCTCCAAAAGTCTGAGCAAGAGATTTTTCAAGATTGTCATGTAGGCTGGATTAAACAAACAAAAAAAATAAAGTCTTAGCATCCCACCCCAGAGCCATTTTAAGAAGATTGGGGGCCCTAGGCACAAACTCTAACCTTAAAAGTAACCAGAACTGCGCCTCAATCTTTCAGTCTCAGAGTATAGCCTTGCATTTCCATGTGCATGTGTGTCATTTTGTTAAATTTAAAAATATAGTACTAAACTACTAACACAACCGACACCGAATTTTTTGTGGGTCGCCGGGGAGCCCCTGCTGCACGCTGCCCTAGGCACTTGCCTCGCGTGCCTATGCCTTAAAACGGCACTGCCCCACCCAACAAAACTATCCAACCAGCCAACAACACCCACCACCACCACCAAGGACAACTTAAATGATCGGTCTCTTACATGTCGACTAGTCCTATTTACCCGTGATAGGCTAATGTTTAACGACGTTTCATTTTCTGGGGAGGGAAGAGGGGAACTAGGATTATTTTTTGAGCCAGGTTATATTTTTCTTGCCTCAAGATAAATTATCTTTTTTTCAAACCAATATAATGGTGTGTGTGTGTGTGTGTGTGTGTGTGTGTGTGTGTGTGTGTCTGTGTGTTTAATAAAGCAGAATAGTTTCAAACTGTTTGAGAGCCAGAAATTGTTCCACAAAAATCGCAGCCACCCACCCCCCCGAATATAAATGGACGGTACTTAATTTGCATATTTTCAAGTTCCACTCTGGCCGCATTGCCGATTAGAGTACACGTAAGATCTGATACTAGCGGCATTTTTTCTCTTCAATTGTTCGCTAAAAGTATAATTCCCGTTTAGAAATAAATTGTACAGACCATAAATATTAGTATCTTTTTTAATGTAACGGCTACTGATAATTCTAAGTCTTTTTCAGTGCAATGACCACTTAAGAGACATTGTGCGTTATTACAAGTTCATTCTCTGCAAAATACCTGGGAGTACGAGGGGTTTTTCTTAGAAGTTTCTTACCACATGCTAGACAAAGTTCCCGCCTTTTGCTCTGACATGTCTGCCACAACACTGTCAGACCACATGCGATATATCATAATTGCTTTTCTCGTCGAGTTTTCAAAATGAGGTGTTGTCATACCAAGCCTATCTTTTCCAGTGCATTTTAATTTGTGAAAAGATTGAATAGCGGATATTGCGCTTTTAGCGGGATGACTGGTGTCAGCAAATTTGGCATTTAAGTTCGTCGTCCATTGCCTACGAATAACATCCCCCCATAAAAAAGACAAAAAAAGACTATATCAATTTTGCCATGCGAGCGATTTTGCTTCACATATTCAGCGCCGATGCGTACAAGACTGTGTTCTGCTTCCGCCAGGATGGATATATGCGTTTCAACTTTTTCTTGGCTGACACCTCTTTATTTATTGTTGTTGTTGTTGTTTGTTGTTATTATTGTAGGATTTAACGATATTTTTCAGCACAAGATAGGCTATACATGGCGGCCAGTGTTAATGGTGGAGAAAGAACCCGGGAAAAACCCTGGAAAGAACCACTCAGACCCACACTGACAGAGGTGAGTTGACAGTGATCCGTAATGGTGAGCCCTTTAGACCACTCGGCCACTCGGGGCCCCTACGTCTTTTTTTTTTTTTATTAAATATCTGCAGGCATTTTGGAAAAAACAACCGACAACGTACTTGCTTGGATCCATATCGACATTGCCGATGCAACCGTAAATACACGTACTTAAAAATCAACATGAGAAAAAAAAATCAAAATTGTACCTTATTATTTAAAGTGACTTACTTATTATTTGATGTGACCTGAAAACATTAATTGAGCGGATGCACACTCGGGGCTCTTTACAACGTCGTTATCGTAGTCAAGAAGTCGGTATCCGAGTTCTTCAATGATTAAAACTGTTAAGTAGATATTTGGCCGTGTTTTGCCACCAACGCTCCTTCATCATCCATGTATGCCTGTCCCTACCAGCGCGAGTATAATACGCTCACCCATGTGATCCAACATGACGTTATACGCTGTTTCAAGAATTCAATAAAGTTTTTTCTTCCAAACCTAATCAGTTATCGACAGTTAAAACAGACACTTTCATTGATGTACTATTGTGTCATTAACGACATAGTTTTGTTCAAGCGTACTGATGTTAAATCTCAGCAAAGGTAGCCAAGTGTAATAAAGGAGCGTAGCGGATTGATCCGCGTGTCTTGCGACGGTTTCTTTGAGGAAATAGTCATTAACTGTAGATTGGTAATTTAAAACTCATTCAATATATTGTTTTGATCGCATTTGCTAGTTTTTGTCAATGAATACAAGTGACATTTGCTTTCGAGTTCGTTGCCGTATCGTGCTTTATGAAAACGTTCAGCTGTGCCGTTAATCAATCAGGAAACAAAAGACGTGAAACCAAGCATGCCGCGTGCAACCGCTGTCAGGGCTGCTAATGAATTAATCAGCTGAAAGTTGTACTATATATTGTAAACACATCTATAAATACCCAGATGTTATGGGATCAAGATAATCTGCTTGCTTAAAGGAACACACGGAAAGCAAATGGTTTGTGTAAAAATTAATATTAGCTACTTTTCTTTGCGTACTTGCGTATGTGTGTATGTATGTGGGTGGGTGGGTAGGTAGGTAGAAAGGTAGGTAGGTAGGTTCCTGCCAGCGTACGTGTGTTCGTTACATTATGTATTTATTTACACAATGTTCAGAATTAGGCAGTTCAACATACACATCAAATAGCATGAAAGGCAATGACTGTAGATAAACTTTTTACATATATCCGATGTACAGGTAACCTGGTGAATCATCACCTTGATCATCGTCAATAATGGCATTATGTGGAAACTGTAGGCCCAAGGGACAACAGTTACAGTGAGTAAAGATAAACTCGATAAATTTAAATCCAATAAAGACATATTTTATTCTCACACTGAAATAGTTCCCTTCAGTAACATTATTGTAATTTAGTAACTATTCAACCAAGTCAGTAATCAAAGGAAACATCCACTTGAATTTATTTTTAATTAAATGTGTCCAGGGTGCTATGATTGGAATTGGCACTTTAAATACAGTATCACTGAACTTATTCAGACGTTTCTTGTTGTCCCCGTAATGGTATTAAAATTTTACAAAATTAGTAAATTGTTTAAATGTTTCGAAAAAATGAAAAGTATTCCAAAGCGTTCAACATGCTGTGAAGTTATTTCTTAATTCTTTTAAATACTTATGATTATCGTCATTATAGTCGTCGTCATCAACATCATCTTCTTTGCAATCTCAAATTTTGTCTTATTTTATTCGCTCCTTTTTTTTAATATAACTTTTCAAATTTTGCTTCCTCACAATGCCTTTGGAGAATCATCAGTCTTTTATGTGTGTATTGTCCAAGTCCCAGCGGTCATTTACTCTAATTATATCCTTTAAATAAGTGTGTTGTCCCAGTCCCCAGAGATCATTCAATAAATGTTATTGAGGAGAACGTAACAAAATTATATATATATATATATATATATATATATATATATATATATATATATATATATATACAGAGAGAGAGAGAGAGAGAGAGAGAGAGAGAGAGAGAGAGAGAGAGAGAGAGAGAGAGAGAGAGAGAGAAATTTTGAACAAACTTTGATTCTACGCAGGTAGGTTCATGTATATAATACTATGGATGAATGAACATATATTTTTTTGTGAAAATTGTCGTTTCTTATCATAATAAATCAATACATACTGTTCAAATCATTAGACAACGACTAATGATACACTTCAGGATTTTTTTCAGGTTTAATATCTGGGTGATTACTAATATATATTACATTTTATGTTTAATTACAGCCGTTTGGTCATTAATCTTGCAGTAATCAAGAGAAATGTATGCTATCTGAAAGCCGGAATGTTTGTCTTAAACATATACTAGGTCCCCACCCCCTAAAATAAATTAACGGTGCGTTTTATTAATATCTTCTGTGCCACAGTGAAAAAACGAACACAAGCTTGGTGAAGGTTTATAAAGAGGAATTATTTTTCTTCGTGAGGTAAAAAATTCCCAGCTTTCCCCTAAGTCGAAAGAGTTTCCGCTACCAATATACAGCAGATCTGACCTTTATAATAAATTTGGCAAAATTACGTTCTTGATGCAAGACTATAAATGTCACAAAAAGCAATTCGTATTCTCGGGATAAATAAATGACACTGGCATGTGGCCTGTTTTTTTTTTTTTAATTTATCAGTATCTTTTTCTCCTGTCCTATGAGCAATTCACCTATAAGTGTTTACAATAATATCTGAAGTTACCACATGTATATCAATTTCCTTTCTAAATATATAACTGTGACTTTCAAATCAAATCAATCAAAAAGCATATTACCCTAAGCTGCAAGATACCAATAAAAACCATCTTTTTAACCCTAAACATGTGTCTTTCTTACCCTGAAGATAACATTTAAAAGCCTAGCGATCCAAAACTCTCACCGTTACGGATCATTGCCATCTTCCTTCCGTCGGCGTGAATTCAAGTCTCGGGCTCGGCCAGTGTTAGTCCAACAACGTAAGCCCCATCACCCCGATATTTTTTTTTTCCGGGTGGGCAAGGAGCATACTAAGCAGGGGACCTGACAAGGTGGGTAATGGGTCTTAGTGCCTAATGACGCTATGAAACCTGTTTTGATGTCGATTAACAGCGTAAAAAAGTCAAATTTTGAGGAATATCACGCACAACTAGCAACCAATAATGACGCCTTTCTGCAAAGTGAATTTACAATGTTTTTGTCAGACTTTACTTACGCTGGTGTCTTTTCTCTAATAAATTCAAATTCTCACCAAAGATTCTTACATATTTTCAAGTTTCGTTTGGCCTACATTTCAGTTGACTAGAAAGCGATAAAAGTAGGTAATGCCGAAATCGGGTTAGGTTAAAATACTATTCTTTAACGAAAGGAATACAAACTTTATTATGTCTATTGGAACTATAAGCAACTTTTCGTTTCGTTAAAGAAACATATTTCCCACATGAACCTAATGGAACATACTTCGGCATACCTAGACTACCGTCGCATTGCAACAAATTCAAATGTATGTCAACGGAACATGAAAATGCGTCTTTGCTAGTATCATATTTTGATTCCACCAAGATAAAGGCAGCACAGTAAGTATATTAATTACACGTAAATTAGTGGATGAGTGTCGATATAGGCTACTAAGTGTGTGAGATATTTCTGAAACTTTGACTACTCGTTCCGATGTTAACGACATCCGAACTGGATATGTAAAGCCGTTATTATGGTAGTTAGACATATCACCTAAACAAAAACAACATGTGCTATGTCTTACAATGTAGGACTACACCAATATGGGTATGTGAGAAAGCTTGCCAATAGCTTCTCATGGGTCGATGGTTCTTTCAGATTTTTTTTTCCGGGTTCTTTCTATCATTAATACTGGTCGCCATGTACAGCCTACCTTGTGGTGAAAAAATGGCGTTAAACCCTATAACAACAACACGACAACCATTTAAAAAAGCATCCTACGTACCCTAAGTTGGAAGCTACCATTTGATTTTTGGGAGGGGTATTCCACTATATTGTTTGAATTGTTTGTATCATTGTCACTTTAATATTTCACTTCATTTTAGTTCTTGGCTAATTGGGGTCAGGTATAATGTGATTTAATATGAGGGAATTACCTATTTTATGTAAGGTTGTGTTATAAAACAACCTTATTGGAACCTTACCTATCTATAAGGATCCCTCACTTATAAAGTGAGTCACTCTAATGACTCCAATGTATTATACAAAGGGAATGCTATATTTGGCAGAATTGCAAAAAGAACTATAATTAATCTGTTACAAAACAGTTGTTGTGTTAAACCCCCTCCTCAACTTATTTGTGGCGGGTTTATTGGTTTTGGTTTCGTATCTAGGGGTGACTTCCAACGATGAAATTTTCCCGGTATCGAATGAAGCTACTACAAGTAGGAATTTATGAATGGAATAAAGAAGTAATCTTAGTTAATATGTAGAACAAATAACTCGAGCCCCCATTACAAGTAAAGGCAAAATTTAATAAAATTTCAATAACATTTTCCACGAGTAAATAGTATGAACGTTACAGTTCGAAAGATACACTTCTTTCCTTACGTATTTACTAATTAAGAAATTTCAAAAATACAATGACATTATAAGATTAGCCGATTCTGTTTAAGATAGAATCCAAAAATCATAATTTACGAGTCCGAGTATATTGAATAATTCTGCCTTGCATCAATTCATAACCTGCTGACTCATTCCGTCCCACAGGTTCTTCGGTTCCGTTCTTTCAGTACGTCTTCCGTTCCACTTTCTTTCGATCTAACAATTCCAGATGTCTTTCCTTTTGTTTCAAACTGTCCTTTTCCTTCACACACTGGGTTGTAACGTCTCTCCAGACTATCTCACCTTATAAACAATATAAACAAGCAACCTAAATCTTCCGTCACGTTATACGGGAATACATCATTAGACTGACCCCTCCAAGTCAGAAATTAACTCCATCGACTTCAAACACTATATACGGTTAGTTCCCAGACAAATGATCTGCGAATGGCCATTTACGCCACATGTGGCATTAGCCCTTCACTCTGTAGCATTACACGTAAATGAATCAAATTTCTCGCTATACTTCAAGGCTACCATTACACATATTAAATTAGTTCATATAGTTCCGACTACTTCCGTAACATCAATCATTAATTCATCCATGACTATACATACAATATTATCAGCTAAATCACCTCAATCAGTTATGTCGTATACATAATTCCGTATATAGAATAAGTATGAATTCAACATATTCAATTCCTACAATAATCAAGACTATAACTTAGCAAATTGCCAACGCATATGTATAAAGAAATACCGTTGAGCGGTCTCAGATAAAGAAACTAGACACACAAATACCATATCAAGAAAATTAATCTACGACTTAACAAATAAATTCCTGCAAATACATGCTTCTACATGCAATTAATTCATAGCATAAACAACGTAAATAAATTTATGTCAATGCAAGCACCTACCAGCAATTAAATCACAGCATAAAAGAAGTATATGAGATTTATACAATTACCTCGTTTTCCTGCTTTTGGTGTCTGTCGAATCCTTTAGACAAGCGTCTCTTCCTTGGATAGAGTTTTGATTAACGAGAACTTTATTCATTAAAATTACCGGAGAGTGAGTGAGTGTGTCTCAGTCTCTCTCTCTCTCTCTCTCTCTCTCTCTCTCTCTCTCTCTCTCTCTCTCTCTCTCTCTCTCGCGCGCGCGCGCGCGCAGAGAAATGCAGACTAAAGTTTCAAAACCCTTCCGGTACATTTAAACTTCAGCTTTTCGTTTAAAACTACGCCCCCTTACACAGCATAACCAATCAGATTTACAATAATTCCCGCCTTTCTGGCACTAAACACTGCGTGATTTAAATCAACAAAGGCTATGACTGTGCTTTCTTCTACAATCAGATGCAAGCAGAACAAAACTTGAACCCCGTTCGGGAAGTTTAAACAAACTAAGTCCTTAATTAAAAACTAATAACTTCTGGCTTTGCCAGAACTGATCTGTGCTTTGTGGCTTGTACAAGGTGGTCATTTCCCCATAAATCTCGTTAATGGTACGTGTATGCAACTAAGTGTGTTCTACTATAATTAATTCTAACAAAGATCGACCTAAAAAGTTGGTCCTTTACACCTGTCAATATGACAGTCTTGTAGAATATAAAAAGTTAAAGCAAATTTTGGCGTGGAATCCATTAAAAAAGTGTGACTCTGTACGTTCTCCGCTGAAAAAGGGTTTGTGTAAATGCTGCACTGATAGCTTTACAAACAGAAGGCACTGTGGTCCCAATTGTAGAAGCTAAACTACTAAGGTATTTCTGGCTCTCTCAGCCTTTATCTAGACATTATGTTCTGAAACCGCTCAAGCCAAAAATTTAATATTAGAAGAACATCATTAAATATCATGTTATAAACAGATGCCGATGCTGGAGGAACGTTTCAACCAGCCAGTGAAACTGTTCAAGCTTTCACGCAACATGACATCATCTCATCCTCACAGTGACTGTTACCTCATCTTTTCAACCAATAAAGTTGCTTTTCCTAACGTTGGCAACGACTCTTCCTGGCGCGTTACAAGGAAACCTCAGAACAGAGGGCACATTAGGCGTTCTTACATCCCTGAGCCTGCAGCTGGGGAAGAGAGTAGGTGGTACGTTTGACCGCAACACGATTATGTCGTTTTTAACGTAAAAGAAATTTCTGCAAAAATTATCTGCTGTCTATTTAAGATAAATGAAGAAATGGATAACACAAAACAATAAATATGGAGTCCTTGGTAATACAATCTGGAATTTATATGAAATATGCTGAATTTGTATCGGTTCATCAGTCCTTATAATCAGTTTTTGTATTAAAAAAAAAGAGAGAGAAAAGACTATTCTACGTGAGATTTTTTGCAGTTAATTATCTAACAGGAACAGTGCTATTAACCTAAGCTTTCCATTAAGCAGGGAAATAAATTTGAATGCAAATTACATGTCGACTGTTTTCCTAAACTTTAACGGAAAATAAAAAAAGGAAACTCGTTTAGCTTAAAAACTACACGATCTCCTATTTCAAAATCATTAAATATTTTTTATTCAAACATGTTACCCTCCCCCCATCGACGTAATAAGCGGCATGATTATTCTTCACAGAAATTCGTGATAACACAGAGATAAAGTTTAAACCATACTTACATAACCTTTTATATCATATATAAGATTTATAAATATGTTAAAAGCTGAGATGATTTGCTTAGTATGGGGTAGAAACTTGTTATCATGGAGTAGAAAGCAACAACAACAAAAAATGGTTTAAAGCTAATGTATTTTAAATAGAGAGATATATCATTGGCATCTGTCTGAATCCTGGGGAAAATACAACAAAAAACTCACTCGTAATATTTTTACCGCAAATCTTAGCAGCGGGTGAAATCACGTTTAAAAATTTGTAAACTATATTGAAAAGACACATACGTGTAATTGATGAATAAGCCTGCATAATATTTGTGGTTTACAGTCTTAAATACTTTAGAAACGGGGAAAGGAGATGTGTGGGGTGGGGTGAGCATCCAAAAATGTTCAGATATTTATCTGAACAATAGCATTCAGTCGCTTGATGGAACTGACGCTCTACTGGGCGAAAAGAATTCAAGATAAGATCATCTCTTCCTTATGGCTGCTGTGTTGAAACCATTTCTGATATTATTCATCGATAAAACATTTTCAAATAAGCTTCTGTGGTTAACATATAAACCATTCTTAATGAGATCCTCATGAATATTAATGTCTCGCGAAAACGAGGCTAAGCTTGGCAGATCGCCACTATACTGCATATAATATATTATGTAGACTCCTTTTGCGAGAGAATATATTATATTGATCGCGGCTGTAATAGATATAACGTATTTTATAGAGATTGGGTTTTTTTGCGTAATAATATTTTACTAATAGGATTACCGCTGTATACATTACGACGAAAACCTACTTGATAATGTCCATTCTCCAAAACGTAAGTTGATCTACGTTTTATCTTGAATGTCCTTTTTCTCTACAGCACACAAAATACAAGTTAACGATAGAGAAAAGAAACTATTTAAACCATGAATTTTGTTTCTGATTAGGTATGGTTTAAATGTACAGCTATGATCAATCAATACTGTGGCCAAAGCACGAGGTCAGAATATAACATTTACAAAATGTACGTAGTGACACTAACTGCCCTTACTAACTGACACTAACCAACCACGTCACACAAACCAGTAGAGACTTTGTGGTGTTCTTTAATAGTTTTGGGTATATGTCGGTATACTTGCATTTTAATTTGCATAAGAAGTGCACAACCTGATTGTTGATATGGTGCTTGCTGATTTTAGTGCCTGGGGGTGGGAGGGACTGGGATTTTCCCTTTGAATGACATTTGTTTTCTTTTCAATAACAGACTGGCAGTTATATATTTAACCACAAAACAGCAAGATTATCTGTTGAAGGCTTTTTGTAAGCCATATATATATATATATATATATATATATATATATATATATATATATATATATATATATATATATATATATATATATATTAAAAATCAAAGTTCGCTGTCTCCAAACACACAACTTGGTCCTTTATAGATCTTAACTTCTTCATTGATTATAATTAATATTATTTTTGTGGAGTTGGTAAATGGATGAATTTTAAAACCAATATGAATATGAAGTCATTAGATAAAGTAAACATAATAGAGAAGAATCATGTCTAAGCAATAATTTTTTTTTCATTTTATATTTGGAATATTCTGGTAATCTGTTTATTAAAATGATTTTCTTTTTAATTCTTAAAAAAAATCTTTATCTGCCAGAATTTGGTCCCCCCCTTTTCTAACAAATCTATAAGCTGGCGCCTAGCTTAGCATCGTTTTGGATTCGTTGACCCAAGGTCACATGAATACATGAATATATTCTGAGAATGGTCCATTGCATTTAAGATTAGCATTGATTTTATTTAAGATAAAGCAGACGTTTTTTACGAGGGCATTGGTCAAAATCCCATGTCATAATTGGTCATTCAGAAGAAGAAGCATTGAAAGAACTTCACTGGAAGCCATAAGGTTGTACAACTTGTACCATTTTCATTTGGGCACAACTAGGCATCATAAGAATGTTAGTATAGCCATCCAATTGAGTACAGAGTCAAGAATATGTGACTTTATTAAAGAATTTTCATTTATCAAGTAAATACCATAAGAACTCTGCTGATGAAAACCCCAATTTCAAAATGACTTTCTCTTAATAAGGAAGGTCTATAACAAGAACGTCAAGATGCTCACGTATTGGACGTCATACTAGCATCATAAGATCATCAAAATAGTATAGGAAGTACATTAGTGAAAACACATTCAACAGAATTAGTGATAACAAGATTTTCAATCTAGCTATTGTGTCAGCCATATTGGAATTCAGATAACCATAATCAGTCGAGTGGTCAAGTGGTCAAAAGCGCTCTCCGTTACGGATAACAGCCATCTACCATACTTTTGCATGGTTGGAGTCTCGGGATTGGCCAAGGTGGGTGCATGAGAGAATAGCCAGTGACTTCTCGTGAGCTGGTGCTTCTTTCCGTGATTTTCCCGGGTTTTTCTTCCAACATTTATGCTGACCGCTATGTATAGCTTATCTTGCGCTAGAATTGGCATTAAGCACAACAACAACAATATACTTTTGATATGGGGCAAAGTTGGCATCACTGGAAGTCTTTTGATGAAAACCCAACGTCAATGTAACTTTCTGTTCAAGAGTTGTGAATAGATTTTCAATACAGCAACCGTGGCGACCATGTTGAGCTTGATATCAGTACCGTTGTTACTCAGAATCCAGTAGAAGTCTTTTATAAAGAAAAAAAAATCTCATGTTATTATGACAATCAAATGTAGGAGGAGTAATTTAAATAATTTTTTAAACTTGGCCACCGTGGCGGCAATACTGGACCCTAGATATATATCATTTTCATTTAGAACTAAACAGACATCATAAGAAGTCTTTGAGCGGAAACTCCATGTCGATATGACCCATTCAGGAGAAGTAGCAATAATAAGAGTCTGAATATGTCCTCCATATTAGATGTCACATTGACACCATTTTCATTTAGACCAAACAGACATCGTAAGAGAATTAGAGAAAACCCCGTTTTCATACGACCATCCATTCAGGATAAGTTGCGATAAAAAGATTTTCACGACGGTTTGGTGTCGGCTATATTAGATGTGGGAACGACATAATTTTCATTAGGAGCAAATAAACTATGGGATGAATGTGTGCTTCAAAGTTTCATGGCAATCCTCGCTGTATTTTTGGAGGAATTGATTACAAGCTTATGTTAACGGAAGGGCGTTAAACGATGGACAACACGCTTTTTTCTCCCATCTATTCGTTCTATAGCAACTAGTTTCGTAAAAAAATGTGATAAATTCAGCTGAAAAGCAAGAATTTGGGCTGTAAGAAAAGCTTTTCATTACAGCAGTTAAATGATTGAAATCCTAAAACCACTGAGTAGGCAACAAATGAAGAAAAGTCTGCAAAGGTTGGGCACTGGTGGACCAAACACATCTCATGCAAAATTTAAAACTTTTCAACCAAATATCCATAAAAATCCACAATGTAATATCCGTAACTCCAAATCTTCGCTGCGTACGAATCTTTCCTTTTTATGAACAGGAGCACGTGGCAATTTAATTTTATCTCATAAGATTTTACTAAAGACGGAACCGATCATTATTTACATGTACCTTAATGTTATAATCCACATGCATTTCATATCTAAGCACCATGAGCTGAAACTTATATATTTACCTGCCAAAAGATGCCAGTAAATTCTACAAAGTGTGCAGAAATTCCACAAAGTGGTCAAAATTATACAAAGTTCAAACTGACTAGAAAAAATAGACGAATTTGCTAGTCTGCTGCAAGCTGGCACAACTCACTGAAAAATCGCCATTTTCAGAAGAACAAAAAAAAAAACAACAAAAAAAAACATAAAAGCCAGAGTGGTTCGTTAATCTGGATTATAGTCATGACGGCGATGACGGTGACGGGTGATACCGTAGTTAATTAGCGGATTGTCGCGTGTGGCTTGCGGAGATGATTGTTTAATAGCGCAAGTTTAAATTTTTATATTTCTCTATAAGAGTAACGTTATACAAAAACAAAAAGATCCAATAAGTGGTAATGCCAAGGTGTGCACTAAAGTGTGTTTAATCTTTAAACCCTTGTTCACGCAAGTGTTATGCATTGCCCGTGCCTGGGTAAAGTATAATGTCATACTGTTTATAAGTCTACATGTCGTAATAATATAATGTAAATCAGAGAAACCATCCTAATTTTTTTAAAATGTACTTCACACCAATACATGCTGAATAACTCGTCGATATTGATAAAAGCATCAAATCCAAAATATTACAAGAATGTAAATAATTATTTAAAAGTAGAAATTTTAATTTACTGGCAAGATTTTAAAAAGGAAGTTAATGATCCATATAAAACTTATCCAACACTAAAAACTTTTCTCAAACGATATAAACCTAAATGGATATTGAAATAAGTGATCATGATGGAGTTAAAGGCAAGTACTGGGGGAATCTAACACGTCACCAATAACCTGAATAGATAACCTGGATCTGGGTAAAAACCAGTAGAGACTTTATGGTGTTCTTTAATAGTTTTGGGTATATGTCGGTATGCTTGCATTCTAATTTGCATAAGAAGTGCACAACCTTATTGTTGATATGGTGCTTGCTAATTTTAGTGCCTGGGGGTGGGAGGGACTGGGATTTTCCCTTTGAATGACATATTGTTTTCTTTTCTGAATCCATTGTCAAAACACATTTTTTGTTTCAATAACAGACTGGCAGTCATATATTTAACCACAAAACAGCAAAATTATTTGTTTAATATTGAATGTCTTCTGATAGCATAACATGTTGTATTCTAGTGCATATGATTACAAAACTAGAACATCATCCAAAATCACACTGATGATGTCGATAGCAGGTATAAGGAGTTTCATTAAAAACAATGATTTTTCACATGCATTTCAGTATTTTGCTGATATTAGTCATTTTTATGTCTATGACTTTGCGTCGACAGATGTCTCAGTATTTTGTTGATAACAGTAATATTTATTATGTCAATGGCTTGGTGTGGACAGATGTGTCCTTATTTTGCTGATATCAGTAATTTTATATGTGGACAGATGTATCCGTATTTTGTTGATGTCAGTAAGATTATGTCAATAGAGATGTGTGAAGATATTGCTGATATTATATCAATGTCTTGGTGTGGACAGATGTATCGGTATTTTGTTGATATCAGCAAGCTTATGTCAAAAACTTAGTGTGGACAGATGTGTTAGTATTTTGTTGATACCATTCATTTGATATCCACTGACTGGTGTAGATCAGAAGACCAAATTACCGTTGAATTTTTATCAGTTTAAATTCAATGTGCTAACAACTAGTCAGAGATACATATCATTCGGCAATGAGACTTCCTATCTCTTTAAAAAGAAAATTAAATGACTTTGCAAATTGATCAATAGGAATATAGCTTTATAGCTATGAAAAGAGACAGACATACAACAATGGATGTCACAGGTAGATATAAAGAACAGTCATCACCACCTCTCAAAAGTGTGACACATATTTACTAATAATAAGTTTGTCTCAAAATCAGCACACCTAGTATTTTGGGATACAATTTGCATGATGGTCTCAATGTCCTATATTGGGATAAATTATGTCTGTAATTTTTGTACACTAAAACATAATGATTTTTTTCGGGTGTACAAATACTTGTAGCTAAAACAATTATAATTTTCAAATCGTTTTTAAATATAAAAATATGCAGGGTTTTAATATAAAAAAGCTATATGAAAAACTGAAGTACAACAATAAAAGATAATGTGTGTGGATCGTGGATGTATGAAAAGTTAGACGGTATGACAAATGAGAGAAAATATGTCAGTGCGATGGAAACAAAACAGGCAGATAGATAGATAGATAGATAGATAGATAGATAGATAGATAGATAGATAGATAGATAGATAGATAGATAGATAGATTACGGTAGTATTCGCTTATAAGGCGGATCCAATTGCAAACTGCACAGACCCAGATCTGCCGGCGCATTCCGTGCCGGCAAGTTGGGACCTTATAGTTTGTTATGGGTACTCAGCAGAAGAAACAAGAAAGACCTGATCTGCAGGCACATTATGTTACAGCAGATCAGGATCTTTGCAGTTTTACTCGACTAAAAAAGAGTGAATGGTAGAGAAAAACAAACATTCAGATGAACAATATGATGGTGTGCAGCATAGGACGTATCCTGAGAGATCTGGTGAAATTTTTCTCACCAGATTAGGCTGGCTACGTTTGAAGAATGCCCCCCATTAAACCTCTACTTCCTGAGTCAGCCATGCAGCAGCTGTGAATCATCTTTTTTTCCCAAAGATTAAAGATGTTAAAGAAATATCAAAGAAAACTTCACACTGCTGATCTAGCCGTAAGCACCACACGTTGTTTATGAATTTAGGCAGCCATGGATAAAAGGGTTGAGAGTTGAAGACTATTAATCCAACAGCTAATCTCAGATCTTCAGGATTTCAATAAAGGATTAATGTACACAGCACTTTCCCAATTATTACTTCCTTTACTTTAAAATGGCTGGATTTAAAACAGATGTAGACTCAAAATTAACAATGAAGTACCACCATATATACATGCCTAATGGAGAAACATCCTACATTTTTTTTTTACAAAATTGAAAATCTGGTCAGTTTAATATGGTTTGAACATAACATGTAATATTATACTGATACAACTTCTGTAGATTTATAATTTTCACAAGTATAGATCTTTGCCATTTTGCGGAACGTTAACACAATTGTTCATTTTAAATTAACGGACTGAAAAAGATAGCCTTTTGTTTCCAAAGACACCATGGTTTATTGAGATCTCGTGGTCTTTAGCAAACATTTTTTTTTGTTTTTGTTTTTGTTTTAAAAGTTGGAGTCGATATTCAAACAAAAATAGTGAAATCACGGCATTTTCAATTATTGGAATAATGCCATTAGTTGTTTGTTTTTTTTTTTCATGCTCATTCAAAGATGTGTCATATGGGCAGCAAATGTGTGTCA
Organism: Potamilus streckersoni; assembly: GCA_016746295.1. NCBI lineage: Eukaryota > Metazoa > Mollusca > Bivalvia > Unionida > Unionidae > Potamilus > Potamilus streckersoni. Next base: position 278,921 of record JAEAOA010001054.1, on the reverse strand, counting down.
AGGTTTAGATGCGTTGAAACATTATTATTACCAACCCGTTATTACCAACCCGTATATCTGTAAAACGTGTATTTAAGGTATTAATCTGCATGTTAAAAACTCAGATATTAAATTATTAAAATAAACATTCAAGAAAAATTTTTACAGGTTCAGTTTAGTTTGGTTTTACGGCACAGTGACACAAGTATGTCATTCGGTGCCGAGACAATCGGAGTAAAGTACCTCACCACCACGGTAACCGACCTGTGCTGATCTGATGGTAGGATTCGCACCAGCACCCTTTCTGTCACGAGCATAGCGTCCTAACCAAATGATTCGCCGCAGTTCCTGCTTCCATTATATGCCGCTCACAACCGACACTAGCGCATCGGGGAGGGTATTGGCACCTTCTAGTTGAATGTTTCGATGATATTCCGACAAAAATATTTGAACTTGTTTAACTCATTATTTGTAGATCCTCGATGGCATTTAGAAACTTGTACTAACAGTGAGCTGCATAAACTCGGATGCACTGAGAAACAATAGTGACTATAAATTAGTACTGTTGTTATTTAACTGTTGAAATCATACCAAAAAATAATATATGAATATATTTGTTTTAAAAAATCCAATGGCATATGTCTGAACAATACGCTATATTATTAGGCACACCAGGTTTTGACAATGCATGCAATCCTATCATCCAGTGAGTCAACCTTTGGTGGACGTGACTGTATTCATTGCACCTCCTCTTCGTTCAGATTGAGCGCGTACACAAATTTAACTTTTACATAATGAGTAATGGACGTTGTAAGTAATGTGGAAACTCTTCACATGTAGAAAATTATTCATTTGAAGACTGCTTCTACAGTAAATATGGATACTGAATCACATGCACGGCAGTAATTGATGAAAATAGTACCGCCAACTGTGCATTATGTTCTATTCGCCCCGTGTTTAATAGTCATGTATGTAGATTCTGTTATGGCATGATTGATTCTGGAGATTATTAACCAAAGGTTCTCATTGACCTGGGTCTTTAGTCGACAAAACATTTAAACCCAAAAAATTAACGTGGATTTCTTTTGTACCGTCAATACAAGCCATCCAAAACGTTTGGTCAATTAAGAAACTAAAAAATTAGTATGCAAAACCCATTTTCTTCAGTCAAGATGGCATTGAACTTCGACCTTTTGAGCACAACAGTATACTTAATTATCCTACTGGCAAGTTCTCAACAAATCAAGATCCTGCTATGTGATCTTTAAATAATGATAACATAAACTATTTCACTTCTTTCAGCCAAAGTGACTTTGACCTTTGAATCTTTTGCCTCAAAATCTAAAACTTCTTTCTTGCACTAAATGCAAACTTTCAACAAACTTTGGTAAAGGTATATTACCATGAACTGAAGTTTTTGTGCAGAATCTATTTTTCATTTTTCAGCCAAAGTGACTACATCGTTTCATAGTCTCACCCTCAAACAGTTTACTTCTTTCTTCTTTTAAAGTGCATGGTACTTACAAAGTTTAATCCAGGTCTGTGATTTAGAACTAAAGTGGACAGAAATAATTTTTCTTCTCTTCATCACATATGGCCTTGACTTTTGACCTTTTCATCATAAAATCAATAGGGTTCTTTCTTACTGCAACTGCAAGTCATCCACAACGCTTGATAAAGGTATGCAATTTAAAATAACTAATATTATTGTGCAGAAACCATTATTCTTTCAATCGCAGTGACCTTTGACCTTCTGATCTCCAAATCAATAAACTTTCTCCTTATCCCATGTGCAAACCATTCGTAGAGTTTGGCAGGTGTGTACTGCAAAACTGAAGCTATTGTGCGTAAAAGAAATTGATGCAAAAATGGACGGATGTACAGACAGACGGACACTACCATAACACTGTATAATGTACAACATTTGGAATGTTTCACACCCATGTTAAACAGTTTCGTGATTATATATTATGATTCTGTGGTCGTCGACTAAGCAGCCATCTATGTCAGTTAGTCTTGGTAAAATTGGTAACGGTAATTTTCTATTCTTGAATTATGGATTATTTACACCACTTTTTTCTTAGAGAGTACTTAATACTTTCAAAGTATCTTTTATCTCTAAACAAGGCGTAAATAAAATAGTACTTACAGTTTAAATTCAATCAAATAAACTAAGTACAAGTAATGGAATGTTTGCATAAGGTTTTGCAGTCATTTGCTATTAAGAGATGAATGCAACCGGTCCAGTATGAAGTAATAGATATTGCTATAATTCCGAGCTCTTTGCTAGATATAATCCTGTCGTTCTGGATAATCTTAAATACTGATCCCTCCGTGACCAGGCACACTGATTATTTACTTGGCTGCGTAATAAGTAACATTTAATCCAACCCAATTCCCAAACCAAATTATGTAATATTTAACCTCAGATAAGATCCCACAATCTACGACACAAAAAAATCACCAATATTTATAAGTTCTTGACATAATTAATCAATGAGAGCCCTTTACGATGAACATTTAAGACGTTAGTATTAGATTTGGTCGGCAAGTGTCAGGATAATGTGATTAAAATCAGTTCTTCCCTGTCTTCACGTAGGACAGCAAAGATCTGATTTTAATTAGATTGGAGTCAAGAAAATGTTATTGGGTGGGACATGATGCAACATGTCTGTGGCATGATGCCGCATGGCTAGGTATCACGATAAAAACCTAAACTGCCGACATGGCAGCGATATGACTGAAAATGTTAAAGCTACGTTAAAAACCCAACACACACACACACACACACACACACACACACACACACACACACACACACACAGAGGCACGCCTTTCAGCTTAACCTTTTGGTATAATTAATCAGTGAGAGACCCATTTTTACTGTGACCTTTTTGAAAATCACATGACTATACATTGCACCAGCCATTGACACTTATGACTAATTCATCATTTAACATTGTGTATTTAAAGATTTTAGAGTTATTACTGTCTATTAAAAGACTCGATAGTCCCATTTTTCCAATAGTTTCCAAAACAATTAAAGCTGTTAGTTCACTGGCCTACACCAATAACTGCATCGATATTACATATCTCGGACCAGTCTAACTCAATATAATGATGTGATATGCTCTACAAGTATACATATTAAGAAATAAAAACAATACATGTAATTCACAGCTGTTTGAAATCAGAATGAAAAATGTTCAAACTATATGTAAAACTAGTAAAGTTAAATCGTGTTCTACGCTTGCTTTTCGTTATTGGTGATAAGATCTACCTGTCTCTTCTCTAAATGAGTGAGAGACTAAATGAATGAGAGACAAAGAGAGACAGAGAGAGATAACAATATTAATCGTACTAAATACCATACCACTTAACTAGTACTTACTTCTCCATCAAAGCAGTGAATAAATAAATGCACAGACTCTCGGCTATGAGATCTTCTTTTAACAGATAGATTCCAGACATGAGAATTAAGTCTACTGTTTATAAACAAATTAGATTTTACGGATTTTCCCATAAGACAGTGGCCAGACATATAGTTATAGCCACACGTGTTCTAAAGGTCAGAGGATACGTGTGCACATGTAGATTAATTCATCCTCAAAAACATAACACTAATATCTACCAGAGGATAACTTTTTAAATCAAGCCACGCACGGATCAATGTTACCGTACAATATGTATGTATATTATAACTATTTTAAGAAACAGTCTCGCCCATCACACAAGGAAACTTGTCTATAATGGACTCAAGAGGGATGGTATAAGTATGTTCTTTATCAACGGAAAGGTTATCTGGAGTTTCAGTTTTAAATGCACATAGTTGCTTAAATAAAAACAATAAGGTATAATTTGGAAATTTACTCTACTTGTATAGAAACATCGTGATCTTATTCAAAGTTCCTAATACATATCGATAGTAAATTAAACTATTCAATGTACCCAATATATATTGATAGTAGATTAAACTATTCAAAGCCCCAAATACCTACTAATAAAAAATTAAACTATGCAATGTCCCCAATGCATATTAATAGTCCCCAATATATACTGATAGTAAATTAAACTATTCAGTCCCCCATACGTCCTGAAAGTATATTAATGTCCCCAATATATACTGATAATAAATTAAACTATTAACTGTCCCCCATACATATGGATAATAAATTAAATTAATGAATGTTCCGCATACATTATTATACATTTTGATAGCAAACTAAATTATTCACTGTCCCCGAAACAAATTGATAGTAAATTAAACTGTTCAATGTTTTCCATACATATTTATAGTACAGTAACATATCCAATGTCCGTAATACACATCGATAATAAATTAAACTATTCAATGTTCCCCATACATATTGATAGTCCATTAAACATGTGAACATGTGCACACTTAAAATTTATATGAGAAAATTGGCAAGGACACTACTGTCGGTGTGCGACAGGTAGAACAAATGGGAGACCTAGATCTGGCAACACAGTATGTGACAGCGGATCTGAGTCTATGCTCTTTGGTTTGGATTACACTATACATACGCAAATATGGCACATTTTCCTTAAATTCTAATAGCTATTTTAAAACTTCTTTTTAATAACCTTTTTTGTTTTATTATTACCTATTAATTTGTCAATAAATGTAATACAGATTGACAGACAAAATAACGCTCTATAAAATGATCTGCAGCTGCACGTGCAGCATACTGGATAACTGCATGTGACGTAACAAAGGTAACTAAGAGTTACGACAAAATGTCTGAGAAATAGAGAACAATTCTGCTACTGAGCAAGCGACATACTGTAAAATCCAGGAGCTCTCAGCATATTCTCCAAAATGGTACCAAGGTCGGCTCGGATACAGTTTACCGACGTAACTATCAGACATATCTTATTTTTTTTTTACTTAGTTTCATCGTATTAAAGATGGCAGCGAATCCATGCAAGATGAACCGCGTTCTGGAACACTGCTGCCGCGGGAAGTGACTGTGGCTTCAGTTAAAAGCGCATGTCATAACGATCCTCGATAAACAGTGGAATATTATATTATCAAAGGTATCATGTTGCCAACTGTTTTTAATATTCTAAAGAATCATTTCAAGCTTTGATGTTTATGCAAGTTGAGCCAAGTATTTGTTGACAGTTGAAGATAGTAAAACTCCGTGTTTAAATCGGGAAACACCTACTTGCAAATATGAAAAGAGTGACCAGTGTAACGAGTCATTTAAATTAGACTGTCACCAGTGATGACAAGTGGATTTACCTTTCTGAATCAGACTCAAGAAACGATAATCAAGTTTGTCTTTGAGAACAATGAACTGAGACTACAAACCGCTCGACGTATTCGGACTACCAAGAGAATTGTATACGTACTATTTTCAGTGCAAAGGCCCTGTCAGTATTGCAGCGTGGTTTAAAGCGCTCGCCTGAATTGATCACTGTGATTTCGAGTCTCAGGCTCAGCCAGTGTGGGTATGCGACAAAGCTTGCCAGTTTTTACCGGGGATTGCCCTGTTTCTTCCTCCACCAAATATACTGGAAACGATGTGCTGAAAAATGGTGTTACGACACAACACAACAACAACAATGGTTATGTCGTCCAAATATGTGTACAGGACTGCTAGTGTCACTGAACATTTTTTAGCCTCCAAAGTGTTGCCGAAACTACCCGTCCGCTCACCGGTACCCAAGTATCCTTCTGCTCCATGACAACGCATCAGCGTATAAATCCGACGTTTTGACCGACTTTGTGAATGCGTGCAGCATTCAGACTTTGCACATACTCCGTACAGGGTTGATTTTAAATCAGTGATTTGGCTGAATCCCATTATCAAAGATTCGCTGCGGTGCAGACTAGTGCCATTTAATAGATGGATAATCAGGTTGAGAAAGTGTATATAAGTGCATGGGAAGTACATTGAAGGGGTGCATGACGCGCGCGTGCGTGTGATTTAGAATTTTAACGTAGCTTTTCAGTCATATCGCTACGACGTCTGCAGTTTGACAGTTTATAGGGATATGTAGCACTGGAGCATCATGCCACAGACATGTGGCATGATGTCCCACCCAGTCACATTATCCTGACACCAGGCCGACCAATCATAACACTAACCTCTTAATGCTAAGCGCTAAGCGAGGCAGCTGTTAGTGCCATTTTTTAAAAAGTCTTTAGTATGACTAGGCCGGGGTTCGAACGCGTGACCTCCCACATCCGAAACTTGGACTACTAGACCACCGGAGCGGCTGGGATGCATGACGCACTGTTTACTAATAAAGAACTTTTTTTTGTACAGCACACTACTATTCAGAACGTTTTAAAAGAAAACCAGCTCAAAACGTGTTGTATCTACCATCCACTCCAGCCACCACAATGCAGTCCTCCAACACGATGTAAATTAGCTTCACTCTAAATCCACCAACCATTACACTTTAAATCCACTCTATATGTCTATAAATGTGGAGGTGGAATTGGAACATTTCAACTATGAAAATTAGACGTTCATTTTCAGTTGGGCAAACATTCACCCAACTGAGAAAGACTGTCCTACGTGAAGATCTGATAGCGACCGCTGACGGATCATGTTCAAGTGACCTATGTTATTATCATAATAGTTCATTTTATCAGCCAAGTATTTTATCTTCTCATTTGGGCCACTGGGCATTATAGCTTAAGAACACCAGTGCTTGCCGAACGATCTGATTCACTTTTAAATTTATGATCGCTGCATTTCCATTGGTTAACTCCAATGTCACCTGAACATAACCCTAAGCACTTGCTGTCAGATCTTCCCATAGGACAGTGGAGACCTGATTTTGAATCAGATTGTAAAATCATGATGCTTGTTTTCAGAGGCTGGGTTTTCCTTATAGGGATAGTACCAGACTCTGCATGCTATTCTGCCATTAAATTGCAATGGGACTAATTGATAAACATGTTCTTATTTTTCTCTTTCAACTTGATTTTGAAATGACTAAATTAATGACCATTATTTATAGTAATACGATATTGGTCCAGCCTTTCTTTTGTTTCTCTATGACATAGTAATCACACTCGTTTAGTTTAATCGTTTGAAATGGCGTTTGTTTGTACGCAACACAACCAGCTGGAAAAACACCAAAGGATTTCAATGACATTCTTGACCCTTCACCATCAGTTTGGTTTATCCAAAACTGTCACAGGAACACTTTGCGTTGTACAAGCAAGTCTCATCTTGACGTGGATACAAACATTGGTCAGGTAACAAGACTCTGATTACAGCACCTCCTATCGCAGTGTCTAATGAAAAGTAATTCTGTTATCAAACGTAGAATAAAAGACTCGAGATATGATCGTTTGGGGTAATGACAAGTCCAGCCTTGGAGCCCAACGTTATCAGTGTAACAAGGTGAAGGGTAACGGAGTGAATGACATACAGCAGGCGCCTGACCTTGATTGATATGCAAATTAAAATAAGTAATTGGTAAGATATCTCAATTAAGAAGGAGGTCTGTTTTGCAATTGTAAATACTGTTGCCCAAAACTATGCTCTTACTACCTTGACATATTTCTACCACAAAACTGGCTTCCTTGAGGTCGCGCGCGCGCGCGCGCGCGCGAGAGAGAGAGAGAGAGAGAGAGAGAGAGAGAGAGAGAGAGAGAGAGAGACTTCTTGAACTAATATCTGGTGGTTTAGAAATCTGTTTCTTTTCGTTTCAATTGGCATATTGTTTCTTTTTTTAAAATCTAAAATGTTTCTGTGATGATTCTATATTATTCATAAGAATCCAAAACCTACACACATTATCAAAATTTTTTTTTTAAACTTTCCATTCACTTTTAAATATTTTTTAAAAACAAAACTATCTTGTTCATCTATTTTACCTACTTTTGTTGGTAAGAAAAAAACAACACAAAAGTTACGCTAGGAATTGAAAAGCAGTCCCAAAGTTCTGAATGGATACATTTATTATTATGTTAGTTACACAGTGAATGCATTGTAGGTTAAACAAAACTCGGAATCTAAATGCGTTCTTTCTCGTGTGACTCATAGTGCAAGAAATGATATAATCAATTACTGCAGTTGCTAATTTCCTAATATTTTCCCATCCAAATTGAAATGATTTGTTGTTGTTTTTATTTTGTTTGTTTAACGGCCAGTATAATTGTTGGAAGAAAACCCTGGGAAAATTCAGATAAAGAGTCACCACTTTACGGGAAACTCACCTACCAACACTGGTCGAGACCAAGAATCAAACCCACGCGGCGGACTCGGCCCTAGAGCAAGGCAAGTGAGGCAGCCGCCTTGGGCCCCGCGCTTCTCCGTAATGCAATAATTTTGCTTGGGGCGCCGAGCTCATCGTTTTCATCTTTTGGTCTGGCATACTTCCTTGGGCCACGCACATCTTAGGGCCGGGCTTGCACGTGGACAGAGGTGAGATAAGCGAGCGTTATAGACTACTAAGCCACCCCGGTTCCCCTAAGAGAACTGTGAAATTTGTGCAATGTGTTTGAATGGTTTTCAAACAATGCCCATAGTCCATTCCGGAATGTGTAGAAAATGTGTCAGTAGATGAAGCTGATTATGACAGTATATGTGAACATGACGGTTAAGATAGAGTATGAAGTGTGAACATGGAAATTTCACATGTGCGCATTGATTTATCTCCATAAACAAAATAACATGAAATTAATGGGCTTGATAAATTATATGGGTAAAAATAACAATACAATCAAAACGTTGTAAGGAAAGATGTATTCGTCCTTTTCAGCGTAACATTTCCAACATCCTAACAAATATACACATGTACTATATTGTCTTTTTAAACCCTGATGTGATAAATGTAGGCATATTTCTGTTCAATATTTCAATGATTTACCTGAGTATGACGACAAGACATGGAATAGTTCTCCAGGCCATCAAAATTCCATATTGTCCATTGATTCAGGCAAGTAAATTTTCAGACAAGCAGATAAACATATTGTACAGCACCTATTGAGAAACAAGATATATGATAATAAATTTTAAGTAACGAACTATATATTTTTTTGTACATTAAGATTTAAAAATATATGAACAAGTCAAATTTTCACATGTATTTTTGCCTGTGGGTCAGTAAATTTTTAAAGAAATTTTGAAGGGCTGCTCTCAAGGTAAAATCCACTTCAGATATTGTACAAAATAAGTTTGCTGTTAAAAAGACAAAGTATACACAATGTAACAATATGCAAAACAAAGCAGCCTCTGTAAGTAAAGTATGGTATTATTTAGGTGGCGCTCACCAGTTATTATGTACTTTTGAGAGAGTGATGTATGTAAGGTGAAGTTGTTTGCATTTTAAACATGCACAGTGGAGAGAATGTTGGCATACCTATATACTACTTTCATGTAATGTGGATGAAATTTCTTTGGATATTGTACTTTTGAAAATTTAAAATGAGCTTAGGACACTGCAAACTAAAATGGCTGCTCCCTTGTGCTCCAAAAATCAACCAAAATTTGTCTAAAGTACACTATTCTTGGCAGCTATTAAAATATGGAAAATGAATTTTGCCAAACTAGATAATACCAGCTTCTAAAAGTGCAATGACTGAATTACCAAATACATAAAATGTAAAAAAAGTTATCGGCTCTTTTTTTATAATTTACCTCTGAAGTTCGAGAAGTGAAAATGAGCAAGTAGAGCTAGCACTTTTTTGAAAGGTGCACATCTGCAGTAAGGTCAAGCTGTATACTCTCTAATCCATATTACACCCATCAATCATACATCAAAATAAAGGGAATTAAAGGTTCTTTGAACAATACCTAAGATAGACAAAGTCTCTTTTAAAACACCAGTATAACTAGTGAGGAAACCCGGGAAAACTCTTTTTCTTTAAAATTTTAACCCTATGCTAAATACGAAACTGTAGAGCGCCACCTTAGCTATATATGATATGACACGAAGAGAAAACAATAAATCGAAGTATTCTTTGTAAGAAAGAACGTTCACCAATACTTGCGTCAATTATAAAAGATTTCGTGCATTAACTCCGAGGTCAATCCTTACGTCATTTACAACAATAATGCTGAGTGTAAGGGACGGGGGAATGTTAAGTTAGACTTTGTGCAAGTCTACCATGCACATTTTTTTTTTTAAACTAGTATCGCGTGTTGTATAATATATAAACTCTGAAAATAGTTTGTTTTACGGTTTACTCAAGTGACGTTAAAATTTTGTCTATATTTTATACCCCTTCCCTTAACTCTCGAAAAAAAAAAGATGAAATATAGATTGTGGGTATAGGCATTCAGCAGACTCTGGAACTGAATGGCGACCCAGTAATTTGCTCTCATCTAAGGTATGTAACAGATGCCGAAACCCGCGTACCCATGCTTGAATGTCAGTTGACGAATTACAAATTCACTAACCCAGGGATGCACACACTTTTTCAGCATGCGAGCTAGTACTAATACTAGAACACTTAGTCCTACCTCAACCACAACAAACCAAGTTGAGGCTACGACATCGTAGCTACATACGAGCTACTTATAAAATGACCAAGCCAAAATGATCTACCTACCACAAAAAAGCAAAACATATAGGCTGACGTCTATTTTTTTAATGTTACGCCATCTACTCACACTACCTTCGCGATCGACCAGTCGATTGCGATCGACGTATTGTTAACCTCTGCTCTAACCTATGTAATACTATTATTTTCTCCGTAAATAAACTTAAATTCGTATTATGCCGCATCTTCCTATAGGATGTTATATATATATATATATATATATATATATATATATATATATATATATATATATATATATATATATATATATATATATATATATATATATAGTCGTATTCAATAAATACAAATATCATACCCACCAGAAATAATAGGCTGTTAATGTCTTCTTTACTTCTGGAAGAATAGTCAAACTTGTACACAAATATCATACCCACCAAATTCTCTCTGATTGGTGGAACAATAATAGTCCAACCTACACACAAATATTATACCAAATAAATAGACTGTTATTGTTCTCCCTGACTGGTGGAATAATAGTCCAACCTATACACAAAGATCATACCCACCAAAATAGTCTGTTATTGTTCTCGCTGACTGGTGGAATAGCAGTTCTACTTAAAACTCTTGCTGGCAATCTGTAATCTCGTTTAATGCACCTAAAATCAAGTTTTAGTGGTATACTCCTCTGCCTTTTAACAAGGTGAGTTCTCATTGGCTCTTTTAATGGATACAATATTTCTTTAAAGAAACGTTTTAGGTGTGACTTTTAATTCCCACACAGTGGAAATGAGAGGCAGCGTGACACTCGTAGCACAAAAGAGTATAATATGTTGTTAAGTTTAACTGGACGATTGAGTCATGGTCTGGATTGTCTTAGCATCAATTTCATTCTGATAAAGATGTACCGTATATACTCAAGTAACGCTTCGTGTTACGGAGTTGTGGTAGTTGGAAATGGTTTCGCGATAGTCATTAAATATATGAACTCGTTTAATTCCTTTAATAATTAATCATGTACTGGTGCTAGCCGTGAAGGGGGGGGAGGGGCACTTAAAACTAATAAAATAATTGCTTTAGAACACTAATGTGTGCCTCCATAATTTTTGTTCCGAGGAATCGTAATAATTGTCTAGGACCCCATGTATATGCAGATTCCAGTTTAGACAGCCATTTTCTCATTATTATGACAACTTTTAATTTGTTTCCGACTCTAAACATATCAACCTTATTTGTATGGTTTATATATATATATATATATATATATATATATATATATATATATATATATATATATATATATATATATATATATATATATATATATATATATATATATATATGTCAGTCGTTAACCAAGTTTTAAATAACTCAGTTGATACACTAACATAATTACGAAAAAGGCGGTGGAGATGAAATGGTATATGTTTTATAAGTTCTCTTTGCTGGTGACTTAGGCCTCCTGTCTTCTATTTAAAGCAATAACATTCTCAGACCGCATCCTTTTTCGAGAGCTTCATCACTCACGTGCTTCAACTGCTGTTCCTGGAACAAATGGCAAATCCCTGTAAGATAATAGTATACTACAAATCACCATAAGAGAAACAAAAGATTATAATATGCTAACGAATAGTTCAACTATTTGCCCTAAAACCCGCCCATATTTATTTTGTATAGGAAAGTATAAGACTAAGTTTTCCCTTTACTGAAGTAAATCACTCTTTAAATTTATTATTTCACAATGATAAATTATTGAGCTTCACAACAATTTCATATAAATTTAAATTTATTTGTACAGCCAGTACCGAAATACACATGAAGCACACCAAGCACATGCTAAGGGGCACCAGAAGAAATTCAAATTAATTGTTGATGATTAAACTGAATAAATTATATATGAGCATTTCAATCTGCGTGTACGAGTATTTTAATTTGGAATGATGGCAAAGCTGTTATTTTTCCACCTTCTATCTTTAAATATTTTTTTGGGGGGGATGGAGGGAGTTTCATATTTGTGGTGGGTGGGGGCACCATACTGTTTTCAGTGCTTAGGGTCATGAAAGGCCTTAATCCGGCAGTTATATAAACGTATAATTTATAATAAGAGTTAGAATTAAACATTTACATGGTATTACTTCTAAATATTGGAAGAAGGCCTTAAATAACTTATATAATACGTGACATTAACTCATGATATCAGTATTACGATGACAGTATAAATTTATTATTACATAGTAACACCATCTATGTCAATTTATTAATGCAAATTGCTACATTTCCTCAAACAAGAAAAAAAAAAGACCACTAAATCCTGTAACCATGCCTTTTCATGACTGTGGTCCATTTTGTAAATGTGCACGTGCAGAAACATCGTTACCTTTGTAAACGAAGATATACATAATACCATCATCTGAAAAGATATGACTGTGACCTTACCGTCATCTGAAAAGATATGACCGTGACCTTTAACGTTTGCCAAACTATCGCCAGAGATCGATACTGCCATTTGCAACTTCTCTGGTAATCCTACAAACTATTATTTGAGTTGGTGCCGATGGTTTCAATCGGGACGACTTTGGCTATTTAATAAACAAGGATTCACATAGAAGTTGCTAATGCATTGAATTAATTTTCATTAGTTAACCTCTCTGTTAATCCAACAGACAAACCCATCGTAGAAATAGACGCAGTGATTGGAATAGATTGCGGAGTTAGGTTGTGGTAGGAGAGTTTGCACAAAATTTCGGGGAACAAAATGTATTTGTTTTCTGCATTTTACTACGACGACATGTACCCTAGTCATATTTGTGTCTCGCAGAAATATTTGAGATGGTCCGAATTATATAATGGCTGCCACGATAAAAATATTTGTAAAGGCTTTCCTAAAATAGGATGATGTAACCATTTTTTAAAAGCTTTAAAAAATTGGTTTATGTGACCATGACCTTTTATTTTGATTCCTTATTTGCTGAGATGTTTAATGTCTACCATTGGTTTGAAATGCAGAATGAAAAATAAATTTATCCCAAAAAAAACCCCGGGAAAATAATTAACTTTAGAAACTTTTATTTAGGGACCATGCTTGTTTGTTGGGGGTTCAGGGTTCATATCGTATCAAGACATTTAAATTGCATGACTTGTGTCGGGCAAGACAAAACATGGTTACAGGGATCTATTTTTGTTTCCCTCTGGTGTTTGGACATCATTGGCCTGCTTGAGAAATACGTACGAAAGGCTTCGATTATATGTCTAATTTTGTCACGTTGAGATTACTTATCTTCTAAACAAAGACAGTTTAGGTTATGTTGATTCAGTTAACACATAATTGTCCTAATTACAGGTCAGGCCATTGCCCTATAATCTTAGTTTTAGCAGAGGTCCAGCAAGTTGTAAGTCTAATAAATGGTCTTTGCATCATAAACTATATAAAGAAAAGATAAAATGAAGAAGAAATTGGAAGATTTTGAACGGAATACATAATAATTAAAGTGATTATTCCAATCCAACAGGTTGTATATAAAATTGATGAGAAATTTTAAGACCGTTTGACCGTTCGAAATCTTACATTGATCCGTTCTTCAGATCGTAAAAAAGGAGAAATAAAGTTAAAATACGGGTTATTAAAACTATATAAATCATCTTAAAAAGGTTATAAGATCTAATCTGAGCATGCGTTCTATTCATGTTTGGACATGTTTACATACATATAAGAAGTACTTATAATAAAACTCCCAGACAACGCCTTTGGAAACTATTTTATGGCTAAAAAGAGTATCTTCCATTGTTGATATATTTTTGTCGAGCGACATTTTCTGTTTTCTCCTACATCATCGAATCAAGGCATCACTAATTGAATATTATCGATTACAGACCGTAGATCTTTTCTGTCAAAACCAGATGTCTTTTCTGTCTTAACAGTGTCTGTTAAAAGCTGTTGGATAGTTCTGATTCATGCCAGATGTTTTCACATCGGGGCAGTACTGGAGGGCATTCTATATCTGACATAATTTGGTGATCCAATTCCACATAGTTCTTGGATTTCTTTGGAAGAAATAGTGATGCAGGTTTTGTATTTTTGCGATATTTTGTAACGGAATGTCATCTTATTTTCTTAGGAAATTATTCGGCTAGGGAAGCGGAGCTTTGGCGGATATTTTGTAACATGACTTTGTGAGCGGAGTCGTCGGTGGTTTTTCATTTTTAACAGCACCGTCTCGAACTTCGTCATGGCAATCGTTTTTTTTTATTTTTTAGGCAGTTGTGCTGAGACTACTTTTTGCGGCCGTCAGAATTTCCGAATAAACCAAAATTCTTGAATCGAATCTAAACGAGATTTTACAGGTGCCGCTAGCATCACCAGTTACTATCTATTTAGTTCCGGCAATTTGAATTGACGTGCTTGAAGTAGTTGCCATAGTATCAATTACCTCCACACTGAAATATGCATTTACATCACGTATATGTAATGATAAATTTTATCTTAAATACATACACCAAAGACGGTTAATAACGCCTATTTCTCATTTATGCCATATAACTCTATACTATAAAACGTTTTAATGCTGTAAGACTTTGCAACAGAATAAAGTTTACATTGCAGCCTGACCTAAAATAACCAATTTCAATAATTCGTATATGCGGCCATCATCTATAGGATTTTCCAATGATTGTATTAGTTCTACTAATTGAATACTGCCTTGGAATATTGTGTACATAACGTCAATGCATTATATATGAAAGAAAAATGTATTCGGGTTTCGTTACCTCGTACAGTGTACGCGAAAGTGGTTTATATTTATCCACAAGCAATTTGAAAATACCGAGTTTGATTCGTCGAATGCTGCATGAACAGAGTGCTTGAAGTGAGAAACCCGATTACCTCAGGCTCCCTGGATGTAAGTTTCAACCACAGCCAGGGTACATCTAGATTAAACTATCGTTGTTTTGTCACAAATAGCAACAGGAAGATGTCTACTTTAAGGGTGGCTTCCTGAACAAAACAAAATTAAAACCATGTGACACAAAATGTCTTACATTGGGCTATGCCCAACCTAGCTACGATGTCGTAGCCTCAACTTGTTTTTGTTGTCGTTGAGGCTACGAACTGATCCCATATCATGTAATAGAGCAAAAAAAAAATCATTACTCAAGTCAGAAACACAAATAGAAATCTACTAAATAAGTATAATCATTTTGTCAAAGAGGATTGGCTTATTTTGAATTTATTAACCCCTTACACGGTAAAATAAATTGTCGCAGTTATGCTAACCTCACCGTGTCCACCACGACAGATAACCCGCACTCGCCGTCACCCCTTTTCTACATAAGGATTTCCATACCATATCCATATTCTACGCTATGGTATTAGTTGTTGAATGACATAACGCGAGAAAATGGAGAATGGATAATTGCATAAATTGCGGAATACGGTTTTGTCGAGAAAATAATTGCTTCTTGGTGGAATTTCAAAGTCACGTGTAAACCGTATGTACTTTTAATGCGCAGAATTTCCGACTAAAACCGCGCCATATTTTGTTTACTACGATCTGTTTACGTTTCCAAAAAGGCATTAAGATCTTTTATATGGCACACAAACAAACGAGGTTGAGAACGGAAGTAGGCATTATTGGAACTAATATGGCGGACAATCAAAACGAAAATATCGGATAAGAAAGGTAAACGAGATTTTACCACTATTTTTACAATGATTTGCGATTATTCCAGTATTAAAAAAGAGGACTACTCAATCTATTTCATTATATATATATATATATATATATATATATATATATATATATATATATATATATATATATATATATATATATATATATATATATATATATATATATATATATATATATATAACATGTTCAAAACTTTAAATATTAGGCAAAGAAAAGAGCCGGGTGTGAATCACACCCGGCTGCTCCAGTAACATACATAGACTCATGTCAGTGCCGTGTCCACAAGGTAGACTAAATTAAGGTACTAATATTAGTACTATGCCCAATCAAGCCACGTAATGCGTGTGTTGAAAAATACATACACAATTAATCTTTACTAATGGCTTCATGAACAAAGAAAACTCCTGTAATGCAAAATATATTAATTACATTACAGATAAACATCTCACTCACGAAATTGTTTTCCACTGCCTTCGCTAGACCAAACGCAACCCTGTTATCAAATATTAAGAGACCTCCATGTAGCAGACTGTGTAATTGATTCTCTTTCTATGCGTCCGTGAGAGGCTATGCGGCCTTGAACCACCCCTTTTAAGGAGATCCCTGATGCAATTTCTAGAGCCACTACCACAGCTGCTATTCAAAATATTCCGCCGCCGTGTTTCATCGCGGTGACCACGCCCTCTGTCATTTTAAGAGTCATCCTGACGCGTTGACATTTGGCTGGTTCAAATAGTCGCGTCTGTGTCGGCGCCAACATCAGTCGGGTTGGTCCCGTATAACTTCTTCGGAGAAGGTTTCGAATGAACACGAATTTGTGTTTCTAGTCAGGGCTGCGATCTTTTCCAGTTGACCTCAACTCAATTTGACAAGTTTACGCTAATGTGATCGTTTATTTAAAAAATTAAAGGTTTCCATTACAACAATTAAGAGCTTTCCTCTGGCGCGTTCGGGCAATTGAACCTTGCGAAAAATAGTCTTGTCGCAGAGAATCACGACAATACATTTATAATGTGCGTCCTCAAATTTAATTTGATCTGAAATACATATCTACAACGGACTGCTTAACTAGGTCAAGATGCTCTATGGAACAGAAATAAATTGGGTACAGCTTAGTAAAAAAATCTTTGAAATCTGCAAGCACGAGTCGACGTTGCATATTTTAACAGCCGATACACACGCTATGTTGTTTTAAAACCATATCAAAATGTCTTGTCGAAATCGTTTAAATTTAGAAAGATATCAGCTACTGGCAGTTATGAAAATAATATCGCACATGCAAGTTGGGAGTTCAGCTTGTCAGTGATTTTAAATGTCACCAACACGACACGCAGTGTACTGACATCCTGTTGGGTATTTATTTGCCATTAAAATTCTCCTTGAACAGATATTTTGAGCGAGTCTGTGGTCATCATAAGGAATTAATTCGAAGATGTTCCGCCAGACCTACAAATGATGTCAAAGTTCTTCTGTAACCATTGCTGGACTCACTGAATATTTCAGGACGTTGTTTTTTCACATTCGTGTTTGTGGCGGATGAGTCATTGTTTCTGAGACACCTTGTTGGGCTCTTACAATCTGTGCTACAAGCCTTCAATCTCTAGCTGTCTTGACATTCGGACCCGTTTTTTTTTCTATTCCCATCATCTCAACTGTGGTTTTCGCGAATTTTCTTTTTACCTCCTTCGCGGTTTATGGTGTGGGTTTGATAAGTGGTGTAAACATTTGTTCGACGCTCGTATGGAGTTTTTCTCTTTCGACCCTGTCGCGACACAACTATATCTTTGACAGTTCACGGACACTTATATAACTGTGAAGGGGTTTCGATTCTTCCTGGACATCTTAACGGCGTCATTCAGCATATTGCGCTATGACATCGGTGATTGTTTTCAGTTTTTGATATTGTGTACATTTCTCATGGCTTTTGAATTTATTTGTTCAAACCAGCCTGATACGTGCGCTGTCCATCTGTCAAGTAAATCGTGAGAAAACTATGCGGTTTCCTGGAGACATCCACGAACATATTTTCCAAACTCATAACACGAATATTCGATCCCACTTAACCATCAAATTATCAGATTCAACAATAACTGAGTGTTTTTTCCGGATTCGCACCTTTTTGATTTTGGTTGCAAAAATGCTGGGAATAATGGTACGGTAAATTAAGAAGATAAAGGACGTTGTAACGTATGGAAATGTAAATAAAATTGTGCAAGAATGGAAAGTCATTTATACTTGATCAGACAAAAAATCCATTATGCCAACGTGGAAACTGAATATTATTACAGTTTTATCAGGGCTGAGAGTAGATATAACGAAAGCAATCAAATTAAGATCCAAACACTTACTGTGATTCGATTATGCACATATCCAGCCTTTGCATTCATGGACACTTATGGTCTATGAACGTAGACATGATAATATGTATTAATATCGAAAATAACAAAGATATTCCGAATAACTATATACTAGAGACATTATCGTATTTAAATAACTTACATTGTCCAGACTGACACATTTCTTTCTTATGTTGTCAAATATAGGTGTACGTGTTTTGAGATGAAGAAAGAAAAGAATAAAATATTCAATTAATTTATTTGGAACTTTAAACAAGAAAAGATAAGCGTAACAACAGCAACATTTAATAATATGATTGAAAACTCTGATTTTCGACTTTGCTTCAGAAATATGTTGGATATATTTCACCAGACGTTTGTACCAATTATAAAATTTATTGGAGTTTATTAGCTAATCTGTTTATTAAAGTACTAACGTTTTGCTCTTCTTAAGGCACTGGTATCTCAGTTTCTAGTACCTCTTAATTTGGCCCAAGTGTAGGAAAGTTTCAATCTTTAGCCAGACAGTGGATTCTTTTCGTTGCCAAATTAATTTTGTAATAGTATTGCACGTCCATGGAGGATCTCCCTTACGAATGATTATTATTATATTGTGAACGGCATAATGAGCTTCCTCTGATATATTGCGAGAGATCTTGATTGCTGTTCATGTATCTAAAGATCAGAAGACTCCTAATCAGCTGTACAATTCCTAAATAGCTCAGGGCCGGGTAAGGTTAAGTCTTTCCGGGGGTGGGACCCCGAGTGGCCTATTGACTAAAGAGCTCTCCGTTACTGATAACTGCCATCCCACCTCTGTCTGCGTGTTTCGGAGTCTA
The DNA here is from genome assembly GCA_016746295.1 of Potamilus streckersoni. Taxonomy (NCBI): domain Eukaryota; kingdom Metazoa; phylum Mollusca; class Bivalvia; order Unionida; family Unionidae; genus Potamilus; species Potamilus streckersoni. The sequence goes on along the minus strand of JAEAOA010001054.1, from coordinate 259,585 downwards.
CGAATGTTGATATGTGATGTGATGTAATGTGATGTGATGTGATGTGATTATGATTTTTAACGTAGCCTTAACAATATTTCAGTCATTTCGCTACGATGTCTGCAGTGTGGCAGTTTATAGTGATGTCTAGCACTGTGACATCATGCTACAGATATGTAGCATGATGTCCCACCCAGTCACATTATCCTGACACCAGACCGACCAGTCCTAACACTAACCTCTTAATGCTGAGCGCCAAGTGAGGAAGCTGCTAGTACCATATGTAAGTCTTTGGTATGACTCGACCGGGTATCGAACCCACGACCTTCCGCATCCGAGGCGGACGCTCTAACCACTTGGCCACCGGAGGGATTTGTGGATATGTGAGAAAGCTTGCCAGTAGCTTCTCGTGGAACGGTGGTTCTTTCCACGAATTTTCCGATTTCTTCCTCCACCATTAATACTGGCCGCCAAATATAGCCTATCGTGTGCTGAAAAATGGCGTTAATCTCCAGAACAACAACGTTCGGGTAGATGGGCAGGGGATAGGAGAGGGGATAAGCGAAGGGGTGAGGGCGGGGGCGGGATATATTAACAAGTTAAAAAGGGACATGACTTTCCTCGAAACGGCAGCAAAACAAGTCTGTGTATCTGTTTAATCAGAGTTGTTTAAAATGCTCTATAAACGTGCGCAAGAATAAAACGATGGTCAAATTTCAAGTGACTAGTTAAGTAATATTTTTTATAGCCTGGGTTTATCTGAAATCCCTGGACTTCCTCCCTGATCTGGCACTGTAACCTCTCTTGAGAGTCCCATACCTTTCGTTTAAAACTTTCCTGCAGAGCATTGATAAATTTTATGGAACTAATAAATGGAGTTATGATCACAACAAAAAGGATCCAAGACATCTTTTTACATAACAATCTATTATGTCACACAATTATTGAATCTCTCATTGTGGAACTATGATTAGTAATTTATGTAGGTTTATCGATCAATCAATGCAAATAAATATATTTAAAACTACTCGATGTCATGGAGTCTCCTTTTAAGTCGCCTAAGATGAATAAATTTTCACAATAGTTTTGCTTGCTTAAATTTTCACAATATTGTTTTGTTTGTTTAACTGCAAAAATCCAGCAAAGTCCAATCATCGAATTGTGGGTGTGCACAAGAGTTCCAAATAAAGGTTTTATTCCCTTAATAATTCTTCTTGTGGCTTCAAGGTTTTGTGTTATAAATTGTTCCCTTTAATAAAGGAAAATCCCGTTTAGAAATACACCCCTCGTCATCACCATTTCCGTTTCAATTAAGAAAATATGTAGTTGAAAACTGTTTCTGTATTATAACATTTTCTGTTAGAATTGATAAAACCGCGTTTCACTGACTGTAACAATGTTAAATTTGTTTAATTATATGGTCGTATAGTCAGTCTTATAGTACACTGGCTATTAGCCGGACAAACTGAAAGGCCTCAATGCGAGTTTAGGCTATTTAGCCCAATGCATGGGCCCTGATTAGTTTCAATGTCATTAGCAAGTAAGAACAAAAAACTAACTGACAAAGGTGACATGCAAAGATTGCAGTGAGATTATAGAGACTCGCCCCTGCAATATTTCTCCTCACCTATAAAGCACTACCATATGTTCCCGTTGCTTTCCCCATATCTTACTAATTGGTGATAAAGAAAACACGATTCCTAGTGGGAAACCCTCCCAAGCAATATAAAACAATTTTAAGCCACCGATTTACCTTGTGTGGGACTAAATGGTTGCAGGAACTCTCCCACTGGGAAGACCAATAAAGGTCGGGCAATTCTTACAAATTTGTTGCAAACTGACGCCGTATTTCTAATTTAATTTGAATCTGGCACACATCAAACATAATAAACTGAAGAGAAAATGACAAACGTTTTGCCACAAGCGTGATCATGTTCGTAAAGAATGGTGTTTATTTCCAGATATAAGCATGTTTAATTGTACGGAATTGTCCTAACGTCTTAAATCTACTGTAATATATATATATATATATATATATATATATATATATATATATATATATATATATATATATATATATATATATATATATATATATATATATATATATATATATATCACATAACACACACACACACACAAACACAGGAACACATAAGTACAAATTTATATTAAAGACACATATAGCTAACAACCTCATATGTTTGGCACCGGATTACCGAGGATTTCGGAAGCAAAAAATGAATGAAAACCATCGGCGTAAATATTATATAATGACACAAAGTTGGAAACCCCAATCTATATTACTAGATAGAGATATTGAGACTAAAATTATGTATATTTATTTTATCTGTGTGCTTGAATATTTCCCATACTTTTAAGTTGCAAACAATTTGTTTGCAGAACAAACTTTTGTCCAAGATTGTAAGTTGTAAACATCTTGTTCAAAAAGCAAGAGTTCACGGTCAGTCTTGTTTATAGTTAGACTGTTATTCCGTTGGAAATCTTCACATTCAATTACGTTATAAGCCAAGTGAAAATGTGTATAAGCAGGGTTTTGATAACATAGAAATCATTCCCCTTTTCATCAGTCTATGGAAATCCTATAAGATCTGAAGCAAAGGATATATTCAGATATAATTCGAGAGGAATTATTTATTTGAACTATTCACTGGAATTACATAAGTGCTCATTGGCACTGTATTAATATTTCGGAATAATTGTGAACTGATTCAAAGACTTTCTGGTGTGCGTTATTGCGGCACATCAGGATATTCACGACTATTGGAATTCATTCGTAGCATTCTATACGTTTGGAATTTCGATGAGAAATTAATGATTATTTGAGATTTAATTCAGAATATTTTCACTTTGTAAATTAGAGAAATAAATGGCTATTTGATTTCACTTCTTCTAGTTTCTTAATGTAAGACATAGAATATTTACTTATAGATGTAAAGTGACAGCGATGAATTATTTATTTGATGGCGCTGATCTATCTCGACAGGATGATCGACCACGGTGTTATAGCTCAGATCGAGCCAATATTAAAATATAAAATTAATGGATGGAATAAATGGAGATATTAGCAGAGATGTAGAATAGCACAACATAAACCACCATATATAGAATATAACAAATTTAATTAATTGGATAAACAAAATAACAACGTACAAGGCCAGGTTGGTTTAGGACAAGTAGAATATCTCTAAAAAGGCTTTGATAACAATTTTTTATTTGCATCAGTTTGTTTAGTACACAATGTTTTTCACAACTGTCATCTAGGAAAAGGGCTCGTGTTTGCACTGTGAGCATCACATGTTGTCAAAAATGATCTTCGGACATGAAATTGCAGGTATAAATTTGGGGTTGGTGTGCATAAACTTCTGCTATAAACTGCCACTGACTGCTCTGGTCAAGTGGACACTATTCTAAAACTTTGTTTTAATATATGTATCCAAAAATGTTGACCTTTTTGACCTCACTTGTGAATTTTTTAAAAATGACTTTTTAAACTAGGTCGCTGATTACGGCATTAAATTTGTACATAAAAACTGGACTCTTTCCCCCCCCCCGCCAATTTTAGTGTCATATTTACAGCTCGTTGGGTCTAGTTACAAGTTCTCACAACTTAGCAACAGGCCCCAAAGTAGGTATATAACAAGTGGCAAGGAATAACAGTACGTGTGTATGCTTATGCGTGGATCAGAAATACAGTGTATTAAGACAAATGAATATTTTTTTAAAAATCATGATACTGGAAATGTTAATACAAAAGAAGTGTACAACAACTAATTTGAAGAAGACAAAAGGGGGAGAAGAATGAGATTATAAAGAGAGACCGTAGCGGGTACTGGGAGGAGATCATATCTGTAGATAGATAGTTTGTCTTAGACGATTATTGCACTCATTCAGTATCTTTAATATGAATTTTGAAGATATCAGAGATGGGTATGTTCAGGTCATTTGATAGCTCAGTTAATCAAAACATCAAGATATTTGTACTAACAAGGATAAATGACTGGTTTAAGATATACATTAGTGTCGTAAACCCCTCTTCAACTTTGTTGTGGCGGATAAACTGGTTTTGGCAATCGTTATCTAGGTGATCGCCGTCGGTGTAATTTGCCTGGAACGAGTCCATATAAAATATGAAACTTATGGGTGGAACAAATAGAAATCTGAGCAGATATATATGACAGAATAACACAAGCCCCCGTTACAAATAAAGACAAAATTTAATCAAAATTCATGACAATATAATTCATAAACAATTGTGATAAACCTGGCAATTTGAAAATGCACTTCTTTCTTTTTGAATCAACATATACAAGGAATTTCAAAATACAAATAGGATTATATCAATAGCCGATCTGTTAAAAATAAAACAAAATCATCATTTAATCGACTGAGAGATCGAATAACACTGCCTTGTATCGATTTATAATCTGATGTATCGTTTCAGTCCAATCAACACCGACGGTTTCTCTTGACTTCCTTGTGCCTAAAAGTCTGGGTCTTGTCCACTCTTTCCCTTCTTTTTCCAAATTCTCTGGTATCTCGTCTCTTTCCGCCCTTCTAATTTTGTGTAGCCCCTTTTGGGTTCATAATTACGTGATACCTAGGTATCTCATCTTGCAAAATTAAAAACAGAAGCACCCTAAATCTTTTGTCACATTATACTGGGTATAAATCATTACTCTCACTCCTCGTGGGTCAGATTTCATTTTATCGGATTCAAGGCTATCTGGTCTCATTGGTCAGGACAGACCATACAAACATAGTTTCATAGAATTAATGATCGGCTAATTGCCATTTAACACCACAGAATTAAATATCCAACCTTAGGATCACATATCAACCTTGCAGACACCCTAATTGGCATAACGAGGACACGACAATTACACCACCTCCTTATCCAACACCAGGACATCATCACTGACACTTAACCCTTTCCTGCCTAGTTTAAACATCACCAAGAACATAACAAATATCACTCAGTCAACACAACTCATCTCTCATAACCAGTCCCAATAAACCCTTCACCTACTGCCAGAACCAGCTTTCTCTCTGTTATTCAACTATTTAAAAAAAATCATAATAAAATATATTAAAAGAAGAATAACAACAGGTGGGATGAAGAAGGACAGTAAAAAAAGGCTTTAAGTACATAGAAAGCAGAAACCTGACATCAGGAACGAATGATCCCGAATCTCGATGACTAACCAGCAATATCGAACAATGCCCCAAAGTAGACAGCCACACAGAAGAGTCGGTCTGAGGTCATACTGGGAACAAGAGCAGGAAGCGGAAGTGAACCTAAGTTACAAACTCGCCAATGAATGACAGGACTACAACCCATACTATCTAACTCCCCGCCCAAGGGGATCATACAAAAAGATTTATAACACAAATAACAATTACTAGCAACTTTCCAATATACCAACATAAAAGATGAGCATATTAAAAATCATAAAATGCCAAAAAGTGAAGGGGAGAGGGTAGGCAGGAAGCACTAATTGCTCCCCACAATTCCCATCCCAGCATACACACAATGAAACTAATACACGATAACACACGGTATAGAACAAATACAAGGGACAGTACAAGCCGTAACAACCCGTGCTGTCTCACAATCCCACTACCCCCAAACACAGACAATCGCAAAGGCAAGGGACAGTCCAGCGGCGGCCCCGGCCTTCTGCCACACAAGAACTTAAATTAGCATAAAGGCTAGGAACAGTATGAACTGTCTACTGTCTCAGGAATTCACAATTCAAAATCCAAATCAAACTCTATGTCATCAAATTGGCCTCGAAGATGCACTAAACAGATATGTGATCCTTTGGAAGGTAGCTAAAATTATCTACTATCAAAACAGCTAAAATTATCTACTATCAAAACACAACTAAGTGTAGATTAAAGTAATCTTGGATGGCCAACGTACAACAGATTGGATATGTTTTAGAACCTTATAAGTAAGCTTAGTACGCAAAATTCAAACTAGCATCATTCAAAATTCACAGCTGCAAATCATCCGTTTAATTGCACAGGTGGCTAACAAAATATAGGTATAGGGACACCAATAGGAACAACTGGTAATAATTTGATCGAAGTCTGTCATGCTGAGATAAAGCCGATTAGTCATACCTTTGGGAGGGTGGTGTAGTCAAAGTCGTGGACGTGGCGGAAGAGTTGGTTGCGGGTCTAACATTGGGGACCGATGTGATGTGTCCAAGTTGATGAAATAACTAAACATAAAGGCCTAGCTCTTGGGCCAAGCGCTCTCTTAATGGGACCGCCACCCAGCCTGGGGCCGCAAACAGTCGCACTAGCCGATCGAGGCAATATACGACAATAATCCGAAGGAAGGAAGGATTCCAAGTTTCCAATTTTGCAAGAATTTGTTCCACACGTACAAAATCGTATGTTACCCAAAATGTCAACCTGCCGCTAGAATGGGATTCTCAAGAAATTCCCCGGTATATAGTCTAAGTTCTATAATATTTTTTCCCAAAAACAATACGTTGTAAATACATTGCATCCTATTCATTGTTGTTTCATTTTTACATATTGACTTCTTTTTTTAATAAAATGTTGAATTTTACTAAAAAAAATGTTGCAAGCTCGGCTTATCTCTTGCCAGCTCTTGAATTTTGTAAAACTAGTTACGAACCTAACCTAATTACTCGACTGAAATGCTGACAGAAACCGTCCAAAGTAATGTATTTCATTTCCATTTCCCGATGGATAAATATTATATCTTTGTAAAACTGTGCGCAGAACAGGCCCACATATCTCAAGCCATGAAAACACGGGGTGGTATCCCGAGTGTCAAAAATTAATATTATTTTAAACAGAACAGTTTGGTCATAATTACCTCTTTTCACATGGTAGGCATTTGCAGTATTTTATTTTCGTCAATCGGTCGAATTCGGTACGCGTTTAGCATCAATATTGGAGATGGGAAACTTAACTGCGCAGAAATGCCCAGCAGCATATATAGAGGGAGGAAACAAGACTTATGTTCATAAAAGAGATCATTTTAATTCAAATGGTTCTTAACACGTTTAAATAGACTTTTTTCCATTCTTTTCAAGACACAGCTTCACAAAAAATAGGCCGGTGGTTTCATGGACCCTTGTGAATTTCTTTTTTGATAAATTGGTATCACAATAGCTTTTTCACAAATATTTGGAAACATTTGTTTCCTTAATGATTTATTGAATATGATACATAGAGGTTTTGAAATGGCTGAGGAAGCACCTTTTGACATTTGATGATTGATCATACCAAGTCCACCAGCCTTTTGATTGTGTGTAGCGTTTATTATATAGAAATATCTTTCCCTGTGGTTGTTGTTTCTGATAGTCTTTCATTGGTCTTTTGGTAGGTTTGAGTTATTTCAACGTTATCATCATCCATTTTGAATATTACAGTGAAAACAGTGTTTAGCCATTCTGCTTTCCTAAGTTAGTAACTGCTCTTACTATAGTTGTATCGTCTGTTGTATACTCAAGTGTTGGTATAATATTTCTTTTGTTCTTTTTAATTAATTGTCTATATAGATGCCAATATTCATTGAGGATTATCATATATTGAGTCAACTGTTTCTTTTGCATTTTTTTTTTGTTTGGGGCGAGGGTATTTACTTTATTTCTGAGGTTTTTAATTGTGACCATAGGCGGTGATTAGTATTCATTGCTTCTTTTCTCTTTATACGATCTCGATTTCTTGTGTTTGTTTGAAATGCACTTCCACAGTTCTTGTTTCACGATAATCTCATTTGATTTCGTAAAATCAGATTTCCTAATGAATATAAACTTCTCTTTTGTAACTCGAACAAAAATAAATAGCTTTATTTATCGGAAATGTAGCTCGATGGTCATTTATCGATGATTCACATGAATTACACCCTAGCTCCACACGCCAACAATGCTAGACACTACAAAAATAGTCAAGTAAAGTATATGCGGTGTCTGAGATTTTCGTAGGGACAATTATTATATTTTTAAAACTGTTTACCGTCATTATATCCTTGAGATTTCCCAAATTAGCGTTTAGTTAGTCTTCATTGAAATCCCCGAGTGAAATGTTTTTAGAAAAATTGAGCACGCTCAATTTTTTAAGGAGTGCAGATATTCGCGATGCTATAAACTATCGTATCAGCTAGAAGTTCAGTCTATAAACCACAAACCTTCTATAATTTTATCTAAGAGTTCCTACCGCGTTATGAACATTACATTTTGTTACATAAACCATAACACCACTACAACGATTGAACCTATCATATCTAACGGAATTGTGCAATCCTTCAATGAGTGTTATCTTCTATACTGTCATCAGGATGTGGTTCAGTTACTGCAGTTATATCAAAATCATCAAGATGGGTTGATATGTAATCTAATTTATGACGAACAGAACGTGTTTAAAAATATGAACAATTTTTTTGTATTATCTGCATAAGAGGAGTCTCTATATAAGTGAGACGATTATGATGATAATGATGACGACGACGACGATCATGATAATGACGACAATGATGATTGTTGTGGTTTCAACGACGACGACGACGATGATGATGATGCATCTACCTGTGTAAGAGGAACTGGATTTAGGTCTACATCCCATTAAAGCATAATTATGAGTGAAAACAACAGTACAAACTTGGCTACTGATAATACCAATGGACTAAAAATAACTTCATATAAACACAGATTTGAATCTCATTTTTGAACTTATGATTTGAAGGTATAAGATTGTCTACTTTATGTGAACATTTAAAATTAAAATATGTACACAAGAGTCTAAAAGTCATTATCTGTAGTGACTTTAGAGTCTAATTGGCATTATCTATAGTGACTTTTGACCTATAATCAGTAGAATATTTGCAACTAAAACATCATTAAAATTCACGATTTTCATCCCATGGAGGCGTCTAACTCTACTGAGGATCAGTCCAATACATATCCTATGGAAAACAATTATACTAACCATTAGACAATAGTTACGGTAGATAGTGCAATGCATGTTCTATGGAAAACAATTATAAAACCATTAGGCTATAGGTACAATGGATAGTCCAAAGCATGTCCTATGGAAAAAATATACTAACCATTTACTAAATAGGTACGGTAGATAGTCCAATGCATATAATATGGAACATAATTATACTAACCATTTAGGCAATAGGCATGGTAGATAATCCAAGGCATATCCTATGGAAAATAATTATACTAACCATTTAGGCAATAGGTACGGTGGATTGTGCAATGCATATCCTATGGAAAATAGCTATACTAACCATTTAGGGAATAGGTACGGTGGATTGTGCAATGCATATCCTATGGAAAATAGCTATATTACTCATTAGGCAGTAGGTATGGTAGATACAAAGAAAGAAAATAAGCAAGAGCGACTCCAGAATGCTAGCATCCAATAAATAAGGCGTCTAAGGAATGCTGTCCATGTTATTGAACCTTTCACGGCATTTCTTATGAAGAAGATTTGACTAAACAAGGATGAATTGGAAACATATTACAAAGTGAAAAATAGGAAGCAAGTAAAAGAGGATTGTATAAACAACATTGACTTAAGCATAGTATGTACAAGAGGTTATGGTTGGGTAATTGTAAGTAGCAGAATTTTGAAAGTTAGCGTTACGTAGACTAGAGTGCATATGTTATTTATACTATGAAACAGTTATAAAATGAGAAAAGTTCCAAAGAAAGCTGTCTCGGTATAGTCACTAGGTTAGATCCTGCATTTACGGTCAAGGTCAACATCAGCGTTTGCATTTTATATCGTTTTTTATTTCAGTCCCTCTTTTTGCAGTTTCATCGCCCTCTGCAGCATCAATTTGTGCTATTAATTTATCTAAATTGTGTAAGTGTGTGGCCTCTGAGATTTCCTTCATAATAAAGACTCGCTTTCTAGAACTAACTTATCTTGCAGTAGATCTTTCCATTAAAATCCCAGTAGGATTCAATTTTTTTGGCTGTCTTCAGTTTTCTAAGCATTTTCACGAGATTGAAACGGTATTTGGTCAGATACTCTAACAAAATTAGCTTGTCAGAGTCGTCTGTTTTGAGCTTTCCTCGCATGAATTATTTTAGATCACTGGAACCGAATGATCAGCTGGGCATTCCCTTTCCACTTTGCTTTGCCAACAATGTTAGCACGGCCAATGTCTTCATGCCCGACGTCTACGTGCACCGTGTCTTGAAACACACCAAGAAAGATGTTCTCAGCCCCGCCCTTCTATGATCAACCTGTACATTTATCAGACATAATCAATACCGTCTTGAATATTGTTCAAATTCATCACACCGAGCATCCTCCTCTAATTATGCAAGTTTAGTAGGTTTTTTTTTTTAAATCAAGCTCTTTCTCGAGGGATTGGATATTATGACAGTGAATCTGATGGATTTGACTTAATGTACTTCCCATAGCTACATAAAAAATTGGTTTGAATATGGGTCGCATCGCCAGCACTATAGCAAAAATAAACTGAGAAAATGGAATCTTTACTACTGAGGCAGACTTGAATAATGTTTAAAAATGTCATCTGATGCACTTCTAGAAACCGTTTGGTGTTTTGATGTTGAAATGGATGATCAATCGTAGACTGTTTTATTAACTTCAGGACTGACCGCCATACTTGCATTGAACTGAGGGTAAACAAAGGGAAATTTACCCAGTTGTATTGGGTTAGGTGAGTACTTGGTACTTACTTCACTCAGGGTACGTTTCCGGTTAATGACATCACTAATTACTGGTGTTAGACACATAATTTACCAAATTCAAGAACACCTGGTCTATATATGTGCAGAAAACAAATGTCAAGATCAGCGTACTAGACATTATAAATAATTGGAGTTGCTTACAATATGAAGGAATAGTTAAGATGTGCCAGTGAAAATGTCGTTTATATCCTGACATGCAATAACGACGTTAACCAAAACGTTGATAACCATTTCAACTCAGCCGGATAGAATCATATCACTGACGTTGCCATAAAGAGAAACATTGAATACTGCAGATGCGTACAGATTGTGAACTACTACTACTACTACTACTACTACTACTACTACTACTACTACTACTACTACTACTACTACTACTACTACATTTGCTGTTTTTCTTTCTTATTTTTCACGTCTTTACCTTCTATCTTTAATCGTGCAGTACTTCGTGCTAAGGTTTGGTGGAAAGGATTATATACTTTTATCATTTTCATTTTTTTTGTTCCAATTTTCTGTATTAATATTTTTTGAAAGTTTTACATTTAATTGACAAATATTGTGCTGAAATGGAATTTGAAGGGCTTTGCTACTCAAGGATTTTTTTTGGATTGGAACTATTTTTCTTCCAACGTTTTAATGGGATTTTTTTTCTTTAAATTTTTTTTATTTACATGTCAAGAATTGTACTATTAATCGGCGCCCTCTGCTGCCGTGACTTTTAACTTCGGTACATACATACTTACTTTCCACTTCCTTCGCTTATAATAAAAATACTTTTTCTTGGTTCTTGCAAGGGATGTAAAACCTTTAAGCAAATATTGCACCACTATAGATTTAGACACCCCAGATGTAACTTGATAGTATGGCAATAACGTCAATAATTAGGACACCCCAAGCAACTTGCACCTATTCAGCAACTAACTTTCAGCAAATCGTGTTTGCCTATGTTAGAGAACAATCCCTTCCTACATTGCATGTAGCTATTTCTTGTTTGTTTTTTTTTTTAAACAAAATTCCCTTACTTTAGACCTTATAATTATTAAAGAGTTTTTTCTTTTATGCACCAAAACGTTAATAGTTATTGTTCTACATATCTCAAATTTTGGTTGTGCTTGTCTGTGTGGATGCTTCCCATTATCTTTGAGATAAACTTTGCTATAGGTCGAAACGGTGGAAAAAGTTTGTTGCCTGGTTTATTGCGTTTCATCGATATAACTTTTAAAGCATAAATATGGATCACGCAAATATAAAGTTACAGTTTTTAAGACTCTGTGATCTTCAAATAAGTAATAAAATAAGTAATAGGTAAGAATGAGAAGCAACAAGCTTTTGCAAAATTCAACAAATAATTTATTTCCCTAGATTACAAAATGAAAATATAAAAATAAATTACGGTATTGCTAAATAAATCCCGAAAACTCCTAAAATTTTAACACGTGTCTTAATGGTTGAGGTTCTGAATAAACTTTAGTGATATTCCAAAATAAAAAAAAATCCAATTCTGGAAGTGCTGATGTGCCTGTGGTGGTATGTGTCGTATTGATGTGTCAACAGTCTTGTATTTAACCACAATAATACAGTCCAAAGATATATCAATATTTTAAATTCACTATAAAATCCAAGTCCCTGTTTTCAAGAATGTTATTTTACTTTTATTTCCAAAGACGAATAAGTTGAATTAAATATCTTGAATAAACAAACTCCAGCACATATGAAATACTTGACATAACAGTAATTCTAGAAAAGGAATATTGCACTTAACTTTTTCTAAAAATAATATCACCTAACAAAATATTTCTTTCTGGAAATTTCTAAATGTTTACAGGATAGAATCTTAATTATAATTAGAAGGTTTGTTTCTAAAATTATAACGTAAAATTTAGCAAACAATAGGTAGGCTCTGCATTTCATGGAGAATTTAGAAAATTCTGTACTCTGGGAATCAACACGCTTACAAAACCAAACTCTTTGATTCAGGTCAGGTGGAAAATGAACTTGATATTGGACCAGAAGAAATCCAAAATACAATTATCCACTGCATTTAATGCATAAACATAACAAACAATGCAAATTAAATATTAAATATTCATAATACAGTAAACTTTTTCCTGTCTTCAGAAACTTGCAACATATTTAGAATATATCTGAACATTATTTTTGTAAATTTATTCCAAATTAAAAACTTAACGATTTTATAGATTTCAGATTCAAAATATTTGCTATTTTTCGTACCAAAACAATAGATTTTAACTTCAAAACGCTGCGAAGAAGATTGCATGCATGTATAATGTTTAATGGAACACCAGTACAATCTAGGCTCAATAGTGTAGATTTATTTATGTCTCCAAAACGACACACAAAACAAATGCAAGACAAAAAAGTTAAAATGTAAAGACAAATATCTGAGAGAAAAGCATACTCTGTTCCAAAATCCAACACCTTCTCAGCTGGAACATTATTACCTGACGCAAGAAAAGGACAAACCAAACAGTTTGTCTCCATTAGTTGCATCTTTGGATATGCTTGGAAGAGGGGTGGGAGACATTTACGCCCTTAAGCCTGAAAAGGAGGAATGAAGGAGGAGGGGCAACAAATCAGAAAATATTCATCTTGATTATATATATATATATATATATATATATATATATATATATATATATATATATATATATATATATATATATATATATATATAAAGACTCAAAAACAAGTAATATAACAAGATGACAAATTAGATTTATTTTTTTTTATGTAAAGCTACACTTTTGTTATTATTCTGCCCTTAGCATGTATAAAATTAATGCAGATAGCATGTATAAAATTCATGACCCTAGCATGAATGAGACTCTTGACACTAGTATGCACGAGATAATGCCCTAAGCATGCATGAGATTAATGTCCTTATCACGTATGAGATTAATGTCCCTAGCATGTATAAGATTCTTGACACTAGTATGCACGAGATAATGCCCTAAGCATGCATGAGATTAATGTCCTTATCACGTATGAGATTAATGTCCCTAGCATATATAAGATTCTTGACACTAGTATGTACGAGATAATGCCCTAAGCATGCATGAGATTAATGCCCCTTACACGAATGCGATTAGTGCCCCTAGCATGCATAAGAATGATTTCCCTAGCAAGTATGAGACGTATACCCTAGCATACACGAGATTGTTGACACTTGCATGCATGAGATGAATGCCACTAATATGCGTGAGATCAATGCCCATAGCGTGCATGAGATTAATTTCCCTAGCATGTATAAGAATAATAAAGTGCGGAGATGCATTGCACCCCATCCACCCAAACCCCATCCCAATGTAGTCGACACAAGATTACAGTAAAACATACACATATACACACATGGCCACATGTATTTTGGTTTTGTAGGGTTTAACACAATGTTTCAGAACATGATTATCTACATGGCGGCCAGTATGTTTGGTAGATGAAGAATCCGGGAGGGCCCGGGGAAGAACCACAAACACACGGAGAGCTACTAAAAAGCGTACTCAGACACCCACGTTGGTCGAGCCCAGACTCGAACTCGAATGAGCATAGGTGAGATTTGCAAGTCATCTGTAAATGGTATCGTCAGAGAACACTGGGCGACCCATGGCTGCACACGCTGTCACTATGTTAAGTTACAGAGTATTAATACGACCATGTAATAAAAATAGTGATATATATATCTATATATATATATATATATATATATATATATATATATATATATATATATATATATATATATATATATATATATATATATATATATATATATATATATATATAACCAAATCATAATTGGAATTGTAGTAAGCGTTGTCCGATAAATCCGATCCACAAATATGGGTTGATACTTAAGGATGTGTTTGTCTGATTTCATCTTTTCATTAAAATGTGCAATTTTTCTGCATGCCAATATTCCCGGTACACTCACACGTTCAAATTAGACACCGGTAATTAGTAACAGCCATATCTAGCACGAAATTCAAAATGGAAGCAGAACACAAAATTGTGTTATTTTACGTGGGTTTACAAGTCGCCAAACATAGGATTTGAACCAGAAATATTATGTACATATAGGCCAAAAGGACCAATCAACCGACGTTTTTTTAAGAGATGCGAAAAATATCGGCAATTGCCTAAGATGTACAACGATATATTGTGGATGGGTTTGTGGGCAAACGTTTCATCGATTTTATTAATAGATACTATCAGATCCACAAATAGTCTATCATTAATAATACATGTTTAGGGGTCTGATTTATCGGAAAAGTGTAGACACGTTAATCGTCGACGTGCTGGGTGTGTTTGTGCAATCTTTTCCAGTTTTGCCACAAATTATCTTAGCTTTATAAAGCATATATGCAAAACAAAAGTCATGAAGCCATAAAAAAACATTATAGTCCCGCAATCCTATTAATGATTAAAGTCAAGCAACCCAATAATATATTAAAGGCAAGCAACCCAATAATATATTTAAGTCAAGCAACCCTATGAAACACTGAGGTCAAGGAACCCCATGAAACACTGAAGTCAAGCAACCCTATGAAACACTGAAGTCAAGCAACCCTATGAAACACTAAAGTCAAGCAACCCTACGAAACACTGAAGTCAAGGAACCCCATGAAACACTGAAGTCAAGCAACCCTAGGAAACACTAAAGTCAAGCAACCCTAGGAAACACTAACGTCAAGCAATCCTATGTAACACTGAAGTCAAGCAACCCAATAATATAATATTAAAGTCAAGCAACCCTATGAAACACTGAAGTCAAGCAACCCAATAATATATTAAAGTCAAGCAACCCTATGAAACACTGAAGTCAAGCAACCCTATGAAACACTAAAGTCAAGCAACCCTATGAAACACTAAAGTCAAGAAACCCTATGAAACACTAAAGTCAAGCAACCCTATGAAACACTAAAGTCGAGCAACCCAATAATATATTAAAGTCAAGCAACCCAATAATATATTAAAGTCAAGCAACCCTATGAAACACTGAAGTCAAGCAACCCTATGAAACACTAAAGTCAAGCAACCCTATGAAACACTAAAGACAAGCAACCCTATGAAACACTGAAGTCAAGCAACCCTATGAAACACGGAAGTGAAGAAACCCTATAAAACAATAGTCATGCAAATATTAATTTTTTTTATTTACTTTACAAAAACCCAACTGGAAATGAAGGAATAAATATATGAACTAAACATACATTAACATACAGTGTTACAGCTGTTTCTTCTCATGCGATACGGTGATTGACAGGGTTGGGACTAATTCTGAGGTGTAATGCCACTTCCCTCAGTCTAGCTATTACTGATCACACAACAAACATTGAAAATTCAGCCTGGCCATGAAACTTATGTGAAATTTGGCTAGAGCACATAAGCATATCACTTCTTAATTTGAGTATATTCTCAACTCAACTTTCCATCGCATTCTATGAAATTAATGTCCTCATAATCCGATAGGAAGTGGCAGTAGTAGTCCCGGTCCCGGAATCGCGAGACATTCACAACAATTCTGTCGCTGGAGATATTAACAGACTTTTCTATTAGGATGAAAATATTCTTCAGTACATGTATCAAGTTAACAAGCAAATTTATACAAACTTTAATACAAGAAAAATTGCTACAAGAAAATCACAAACAATCACAAAAATTTTGAATATTAATTTCTATTGATAATGCATTATTAAAAATAATTTTTGTAACAGCAACCTGAAATTTCCTTTCATGTTCTCGTATAATGTACCGGCAAATTGAGGTATATGAAATTTATAAGGAGTAATCAGTAGAATAAATAACATTGACCCTGATCTAAGCAAATGACATGTCGCTTTATGACCCAGTACCAGCGAAAAACATGCTCCTTTAAAAGAGAGAAAAAGGATTTGTACCTGGTGACCTTAATGAAACAGGCATGTTGTCTTTGCAGCTGTGGCAAATATCCAATATCGACTTTTGTCGATAATTTATTTCCCCCTCGCGAATGATACCTGGATTGTGATTATTTCCTGAATACTTCCAGGTGTGCTAAAAGAATTAACATTTGATTAAGTTTCAAATTTATTAGATGGTCTACTTTAGTATAGAACATGTAGTTAACAAGTTAACACGCACGGAAAATCTTCAGCTTCAATCACATTTGATACACTGAGAGTAAATTAATAACATTCTACTTGTGACACCGACTATGTTTGTAAAAATGAATGGTCCATGTCATTCGGTACATATCATATTATTGTACAGGTAGGTTTAACAAACTTTTCCTATTTTTGGAATGTGATTAAACTGAGTAGCAAAGTTGATATATTAAGAAAAATCAAATAATCAAATAATAAGGCCACTCATTTCAGGATCGTGTAACAGGGGGCTAGTAACTGTATTGGACTACTGCAAAGAAATATATGGATATGGGTGTGCGTGCGTGTGTGTGTGTGAATGTGTGTGTTTAACATACCATTTGATATAACGCACAAATGCTGTTCTGAGCCTGTTCAGATAAAACAAATTGATTGGTTGGTGGTTTCGTGTTTCATGGCACAGAAATACAAATATATATGTAAGTTTAGTGCTGAGTCAATTGGAGTAAATTTCTTTTCCCAAAGGTCAAAAAGTTAGTCGACTAATACTGATCCATTAGTAGGATTTGAACCCGCACCTTTTCGGTCATGAGTTTAGCACTGAGACCACTGAACCATCGTGGTTCCTGCCTTCATCAGTACCATCTTGCAAATTCTACGACTCCGAGGCAGCCGAGGAGTTCCAAAAAGAGACTTGATACGTGTTATCGCCATCTTAATGGGAGATCTTACATGTATTGTAATAACAAGATAGCTGACGTTAAAAGAAAAGACTCTTTTACAAGTTAGGAGCCAATGTAGCTAGTTTGTTTATAATCCTTATAAAATTTAATAATTTCTTATCTAATTAGTTTGATAGATTGAGATGCTAATAATGTTACATCCATTAATAATATTACAAAGTGATATTATCAGTTTTTATATGGCCGTGTTATATACAACATTTAGAGCAGAAATCAGGACACCAATACATGTTTGTTTTCATGATATTGTGATTATTTTCAATTTGTGTTTTGCAATTATTCCATATGAAAAGAATATATGCTGAAATTAATTACAGGAAATATAGAGCACATAGTCAAATGTAGTTGCAGCGAAATTTATGAATATTTGCAAATTAAAGTCTCGTATGTTTCACTATGTATATTTCCACAAATCCGATATATCATTAGATTTTAATTATATTTCTTTCCAACGAAAGGAAACCCTCAGGGAAATAAAATATCACGTCAGTCGCCTCTTTCTTAACATTCTATTCCATGTTTTAATAAATAAAATGGGAAAAGACAATTTTTACAGAGAAAGAAAAACGTATACTTGGTAGCTATTACCGTCTTGAGAGCAAACACTGTATACCCCCTCAAGTTTGAACAAGCGTTTTCATTATAGAACAAGTTGTACTAGTTTGAAATATGAGTGGCTGTTAGCCAAAGTTTCAATTTAAGAACCAGCGTCAAGCACCTCCATCAATTATCAAGTCAATAAACAAGGCGAAGTAGAAAATACTGCAGCTCAGACATTGTAATCTCAAGTCAGTAACCAAACTAAACAGACTTACAGACTCCGCTGATTGTGGGACAGGAAATGGTGGTTACCACAGAGGCCTTAGCATCAAATGATTGTGTTGTTCAAATATTGTAGTTCCCTGCTGGTAAACGCTCAGTCGTTACGTTAGCATCAAATGATCGTGTTGTTCAAATATTGTAGTTCCCTGCTGGTAAACGCTCAGTCGTTACGTTAGCATCAAATGATCGTGTTGGTCAAATATTGTAGTTCCCTGCTGGTAAACGCTCAGTCGTTACGTTAGCATCAAATGATCGTGTTGTTCAAATATTGTAGTTCCCTGCTGGTAAACGCTCAGTCGTTACGTTAGCATCAAATGATCGTGTTGTTCAAATATTGTAGTTCCCTGCTGGTAAACGCTCAGTCGTTACGTTTCATCAACCTATACACAGTTTTCTTGATTTATCTCACGCTGATGTGTGAAACAGTTTGTTATGTAGGAAAACATGTGGGTACACTGTAGTCGGTGACACTAAAGATGACGTCATTATGCATATGAAGGCACGAACATATATATATGCAATGTTTCTGGGGGGTTTTTTTAAAGACATTTTGTTCAGGTTTATTGAAAGATATGTATGTTTATCATAAATTCATTGATGTAAATTACATTTTATATGTTCTAGCTCATGACGTAAACATTATGAAAAATCTGTCTATCTATACAGCGTCATCCATAACGATAGTACGTCATCTTTTCATCATCACTCTTTTTCAATTAGAAACGACAGAAAATGAATATATCACCTGCGATTGTATGGGTTAGGCCCCCCCCCTTCGGGATCTAAATACGTGGGCATAATCTTAACAAAATCTCATTCCACTTCACCAACTCTGACCTTTGGGTGGAACTTTTTTTAAATTCCAAACCATTACGTATAAGGGATTTATTATTCTCATTTCTACGCGAGTATCGATACTACTTTCCAGTATAAATAATACTGATCGAGAATATCTCTATATTTCATTACACGACGACTATCTGAATAGTGTTTTGATTGGCGCATATCCACTTGGACTGGTTTGCATTATGCCATGTCGATATGACGACACGCTTGTCTGGCTTTATTTTATCACTTTAATTTCAGAAATTGTACTCTCTCTCTCTCTCTCTCTCTCTCTCTCTCTCTCTCTCTCTCTCTCTCTCTCTCTCTCTCTCTCTCTCTCTCTCTCTCTCTCTCTCTCTCTCTCTCTCTCTCTCAAACCTCCGGTGGCCTAATGGTTAGATCAGAAGTGACGGGATTGAACACCGGCCGATCATACCAAAGACATAAAATGGTACTAACAGCTGCTTCACTAGGTGCCCATCATTTGCGGCGCTTTACAGTTTCATATTTTGCATAGTGTTAGAATTTTGAAGAAAAAGAATTTCCCCGACTTTCCTCACTGTTCATATTGGTTATGTAAAAAAAAATGACATTGCATGTCTTAGGCATAGTACAAAGAAGCGTTCATTCTCTTTATTTTTACGTATGATTGATGGTTGTAATATGGGTTATAGAGTATACAGTGTGGTCTTTTTCCAGATGTGCAACTTTCAAAAAGTACTATCTCCACTTGGTCATTTTCACTTCCTGAACTTCGGATGTAAATTGTATTAAAAAATAGAGCCGATATTTTTTCTTACATTTTATATATTTGGTAATTTATTCATTGGACTTTCAGAAGCTAGTATTGTCTAGTCTGGCAAAATTCATTTTCCCTATCTGAATAGCTGCTTAGAATAGTGTACTTTACACTTTAGACTAATTCAGGTTGATTTCTTTAGCATAAGGGAGCAGACATTTTAGTTAGCAGTGTGCTAAGATCATGTACAATTTCCAAAGTAGAATATCCAAAGAAATGTCAGCCACATTACATTAAAGTAGCATAGAGGTATGCCTATATTCTCTTCACTGTGCATGTTTTAAATGCAACCAATTTCACCTTGCATACGCCGCTCTCTCAAAAGTACATATTAACTGGTGAGCGCCCTCATTCAGAGGTTAGTTGCCTAGTAATTGACTAACACACTGCAGAC
This sequence comes from Potamilus streckersoni, assembly GCA_016746295.1. Taxonomy (NCBI): domain Eukaryota; kingdom Metazoa; phylum Mollusca; class Bivalvia; order Unionida; family Unionidae; genus Potamilus; species Potamilus streckersoni. The sequence goes on along the minus strand of JAEAOA010001054.1, from coordinate 239,177 downwards.
ATCGTAGCGATACGACTCTCTCTCTCTCTCTCTCTCTCTCTCTCTCTCTCTCTCTCTCTCTCTCTCTCTCTCTCTCTCTCTCTCTCTCTCTCTCTCTCTCTGACATTTTAATGTATATTTTGTCGTTTGAAAACTTCATCTGTACCGATTGGGCGCTATTTGCTTATAACCAGTACTATGTTGTCAAAAATGCAAGAGAAAAAAATCCTTCATTATATATCAGTGTTGAGTACAATAAGTTCGACTCTCGGGAACAGACACGTGTCTGACGCAAAATGCTGACGCAGGGGTAAAACCGACCTATCATGCACAAATGCATATCGAAGATTCTATTAATATATACCATCTGAATTATAAGCTAAACATAGTTTTGGCAATGATACAAGGTAAACAAGTAAAACAATGCAGCCTTCTCCCATCCCTTAACTCAAACAAGAAAGACCAAAAACTAATAAATTAATTCTCGATTTTACTTTGATCAAATATTTATTTTATTTTATTTTGCATAAATTATAGAGAAAATATGGTTTCTTTTTTATTTTTCGACGTTTTTGTGTGTATAATGAAAAGAATTTATTATTTTGTATACTAATCACTTTTTCCAAGCTATTTGCCCTGAGGGAGTGGAATGTAATTTCTCTTTCCAACCAAATTTTATTTTCTTTATTTCGAGATAATTTTTGGCAAACAATAATAGACAAAACTGGATCTTTATTGTACCAATCAGAGCAAGAATATTTTTTTTTTAAATCTAACTGATCCGAGGACTACCCCATCATCCCCACCTCCGTTTACAAAAATAAAATATTTTGTATTTTGCAATGCGTAACATTTTTAAAGAAAAATAATTTTCTGAGTTTCCTCGCTGGTTAAACTTATTTAAAAAGACTAAGTATATCTCAGGTATTTTTAAAAGACCTTAGAGTTCCTTTTATTTCGTTGTATAATTAATGGGATTATAGAGTACACCGTTTGGCTTTGCTACAGATGTGCACCTCTCAAAAAACTGCTAGCTCTGCTTGGTCATTTTCACTTAAAAGGTAGGTTGTTTATTTAAAAAAGGAGCCTATAAGTTTGTTTATTTTTTGGCTTTTGAGTTTTCAAGCACATGGGTGCAGTCAGACATTTTTGGGGTTGGGTGTTGCTGTTATAGAGTTTAACACAATTTTAAGCACAAGACAGACTATACATAGTGGCCAGTATTAATGGTGAAGGAAGAATCCGGAAAGAACCACCAACCTACGAGAAGCTACCGGCAAGCTTTCTCAGATAACCACATTGGCCAATTTAGTTAGCTATATTCTTAGATCATATACAATTTCCACAAGTACAATATTCAAATAATGTTCATTAGAGGCATGCCAACATTCTCTCCTTTGTGCATGCTGTAATTGCAAACAATTTCCCTTTACACCTTTAATTTAATTGTTTAAGTCAAACATCACATTTCAATAATATTAACTAAATTTCTTTTCCTGTGGTTATTATGTCCTTGTGCTTCATTTACACAGTTAACACAAACACTGAATATACATAGGGGGCACTCTCTGCTACTAAGAGCTTCTTTTCTTGATAAGTTGACTTCTGTCTGTAAGAAGAAAAAAACAAACATTTATTGTATCATACAGACTTTATTTAAAGTTGGAAAAAATATATATCTAACAATTCATACCACAAAATTAGTTCTAGGACATAAATGCTGAACTATGCATCTTTTTCTTTCTAGGATTTTGAAATTAAAACCAGCAAAATATAACTAGAAACTGCAACTTTAAGCTGATTGAAACTAAAAATTTCATCACCATAATGTATACTATTTACTTACTGGGGCTGTATTAGGTTTAAAGGAATAGGAAAATGTTTAGCACTAGAAGATAATGTTTAATTAATTAATTACTTAAATACCATCATTACTTCAAAGTATTTTTAACAAAAGTCTTGGTCTAACAGACCCCTCATCAAGAAAACCACATTTGTTGTAAAATTAAATTAATCAAAAATGATCTTAACACATTCCATATAAATTACCGGAAACCTTAATATAGAGGCCATTTTTATATTATAACGAGATGTAGCCATTACTACTTATGGGTTAGTGACTGTGCTACACAGGCATCATTGTAACTTGCCCATGATCCTCATTAAAGTTGCTCTGCCTGGATGAATTTCTTATCATTTTAATAAAAATGTATTTAATCCTGACTGTTGAATGCTCTGCTTTGTTTTTAATCTTGATTAGTGAAACCTACCATATATGGGTCAGAACAAAAACAGTTCCATTTTCTACCTCATCTTCTGTTACATTGTAGGAACCTAGTAATACATTGTCAACTGAACTTGTACATATAGCCATACCATGCTGTAATGTCTGAAAGATACATTCAGCTGAGGTCGTCATGCCATGCATTATACTGATGTGAAGCTCTGCATGATGAAACTTTATTGCTTACATTTATGTTTTTCTGATGCTTAGACCTTTAAAAAAAACTATTATATGTATGAACTTGAGATGAAATTAAAAATTTGGCATAATATATGTGCCTTGAAACAATGGATATGGTAAATTCCATGATTTAAATGACTTAATGAGAGAGAGAGAGAGAGAGAGAGAGAGAGAGAGAGAGAGAGAGAGAGAGAGAGAGAGAGAGAGAGAGAGAGAGAGAGAGAGAGAGAGAGAGAGATGTCATTAAGTAAGTTAGTTTCTTCACAGAATAATAAAACCACTCACGAATTTCTGACAGCAGTTGTAAGATATACGAATAAAAAGTAACGGCCTGCAAGACATTTTAATGTGAGCTATAGGTTCCCATGTACTATTCCTCAGAGAAAACTCAAGACGAGTTTCAGAAATTGAAGCCACACAAGTACCAGTTTGTTACTTTATAGAAAATGGCGACCACCTGATGTGCCTGCTGGTGACGAGTGATTAACGAGCAATCAAATTATTATTCCTACGTCGTATAGACAGGAAATGTATAGTCTAGCATATACAATTCCTTAAGCTGGTAATTTTCGCGTCAGTAAGACTTATCACAAGCTCCTTAATCAATTTATTTGCCGAAATTAAAAATGATGTTAATAAGTTACCAAGGATTTTGTTACACTTGCCAAATAGTAGGAAATCTCAGTCAGAAAATATCTATGGCACATCTGCAACGTATTCCTGCATTTACCCATTTGACAAGACATTTAGCACAAATTTGATAGACTGTCGGTTCCTTACCTAATACCAAGTCAAGCAACCAATACTTTTTGACTATAATGTGTGCGTCCTCAAGATCTCCATAGACTATTCCTTTAAAGAATAGTAAAGCAAAGATTGTTCTAAAAGTTTAGACGATATTTTTTTTTTACCGCTTGTTTGCCTTCCCAAATCTATACAGAAAATTTATGTTTGATTATTTGCAAGAACTTATGCATGAATTAAACATCCAACTGTTTAATTTTCTGCTATCAACCTAAAAGTCATAGGGTTAGCACAAAACTGTCAGAAAACGCTTTCAACCTACCCAGGATACATAGATACAATTATACTGAATAAAGCTTTAAAAATGACAGTGATTAGTAAAATCCTGCATTGTATAATTATCGAGTAAGATCGGGAATTTTTTCCCCCATGTTGGTAATTATCATCATATTAAAGTCCTTATGACTTGTCATAAAACAGCAAAAGACTGTCCCAACTCAAATACCCAAGATACATGTAGGAAATTAAATAAAATCAAACCAAATAATTAACCTAACAAAATATGCTCTCTCTCTCTCTCTCTCTCTCTCTCTCTCTCTCTCTCTCTCTCTCTCTCTCTCTCTCTCTCTCTCTCTCTCTCTCTCTCTCTCTCTCTCTCTCTCTGATCAAAGATAACTCACTAAACTACCTTTTAATTGCAAAGAGCAGCACACTTAATTAGTTGGAATTATGCGTCACTAAATTCACATTTCAAAATTTCTTTTAAAGTTATTTTTTAAAACAAATCTTTAATGTGGCAAAGAGTAACTGAATAATTAGAACCTAAAGGCGCTATATTTATATTTTTAAAGCTCTTGAACCAATTTATTTTTTTTGATTGGTTTGAAAATGGTACGAATTGCATTACATAAAAGTAAAACCTCCCGTAACATTAAGTCTTTTGTCTCACTTTTATAGACACAAGTTTTAAAGAATGCAAACCAGTTGTAAGGCTGTTTGTTTGTATGACTTTTTCTGTTGGTTTTTATTTGTTTTGTTGGGTGTTTTTTTTTTTTAGTTTTTTGTTTAAATACATTCAAAGGTTGAAGTTCTGTACATCAACAATGCAAATTAGATATTGGAAGAAACTCGTACAGTAAATCTAACGTAACCTTAATCACTAGCTCCTCACAGATTCTATGTTTGCGGTAAGAATACCGTTACATTGATACAGATGACCTTACATGAAGTTCATTCCAATCAGCAGGCAAGTTATAAATTTCCACGTGCTTCCTACAGACAATGTGTATATGCCAGCATACATTACAAAACTACTTGTTTACATTGGGCTATTCAGTTTAATGCTCTATCATTTATGGCATACTATCCACTAAATCTAACTCTCCTAAAGTAACTTATGGGAGTAATTAAATATTGCGAACTCAAATATAAATATACACTTGTCATTAACTCGCAAAAGTAAATATACTACACAGTGAATCAATTCATATATCCTAAGAAATATGACATATTCGTATATTAGGGTCTATTCATAAAATCTCTACGCAATTCTACATATCGAATATTCAATTACATGCAATCCGTCAATTCTCTCAATGAATTGATAATTGAAAAATCAGAATTAAATGGTATAATCTATCATATCAATAGAATCATACGAAATGAATACGATACATGCGTGAATCATAATATATCATATTTGCAAACAATCAACAAATGAAATAGCATATTAAAAATTGGAAATTAAAATTACGTACCTTACTGCCGTTTTGTTCTCTCTCCAAACAAACAATTATAGCCTTTAACTTGTCTTCTTTTCTAAGACAACTACTTGGCCCTAATTTTGGTAATTTCTCGAAGATTACTACTCATTAGCGTCTACGGAGTCGAATTAGTCTTCTCTTAAGACAAATCTGACTAAAGGATTTTTTGTTCAAGAGATATTTCCTAAATTGTTTCTCAAAGCGTACACCCTTAAGTTTCCCTGACCAATCAGAAATAACTGCTCATACATTTTTTTCCTCCAAATAACGTGTCTGTCGTCGATTTCAATAACCTAAACATGATGCAATTAGTTTCCTTTGAAAACTTGATTATTTGACGTGCGCCCCATTTGAACTGATACGGGTCTGAGTATGATTACCCGTACGCCATGTACCATAAAAATGACCGGGTCAGTTCTACTGAAGCTAAACATAGATCCTTTTATGCTTAGAGATAAAATAAAGAAAAAAAACCATTTAACTTTTTCCTGACATTGGTGTTTGATTATGTTAACTTGAAAGCTCACTTTATTTAACCTTGAGTTTCAACCAGTTTCAAAATTCGACACATCAAAGTACAGGAAATATGATCCTTACATCCAGGGGTCGTCGGATAAAGGTTGTTAAGAAGAGTACGAGGGAATGTATCATTATCATTCTAATCCTTACTTTGCTGAAATAACTAATGTTTCCAAAGTAATGAGAGATATAACTAAGAAGTAGATTTCTTAAACGGTTTCTACATTATTTAAACAGAGCAATGCTTATGGATAGGGAATAACCGACTTTTGATCCGGAAATCGATTTCCACCGGATAATCGGAGTCGGACAAGGCAGGAACCACCAATTCGGATAAAAAAAATAATAAAGTTGAATTTCTATTGCACCGTGTCTAACAATGCGTGTTATTCTATAGTGTGTTAACAAAGTTAAATAAGAAGTCAGAAAAGTCTAATATGGTCAACACAACGGGGTGAAACGATAATACTTGAGTTAGACCGAATTATTAAAATTTATTAATTTATTTTGATGCGCATGGGCATGACGCACGCAGTTGAATAGATAATAACGAAATTTAATAATCAAAATTTATAACTTCCAAGTTCTTTGCAAGAAATAGTAGCATCTCCGTTTTTCAGCGGACATGTCGATCGTTTGTCGCTGCAAATAGCACCTGCGGTGCTAAAACTTCTTTCACTATCGACGCTAGAGGGCCGTATTGAACAAAAACGTTTAGCGACAGCTACCAGAATATGGAACGTGTTTTCTCGGGATTTCCAGTATATATATATATATATATATATATATATATATATATATATATATATATATATATATATATATATATATATATATATATATATATATATATATATATATATATATATATATATATATATATATGTGTGTGTGTGTGTGTGTGTGTGTGTCATAAATGTAACATGTTATTCATGTCAATTAATATATAAACTGCTGAAAGAATGAATTTGAACACTGTATGTAACAAATGTATAGATCGCGACTTACCATGATATCCGTATTAAATTGTTCATGTTGTATGTCAAGTGCGATCGCCGGTCATGGGGGGAAAAATATCATCGATTTCAACCTCGCCCATTGTTAAATACTCACGAAAGCTTCTGGAATCTTAGTTTACATTAATTTTTCACACCCAGAAATGATTATCACACGTAAATTTACATCCAAATCATCATTTGATTAGCACTAAGTTTGAGGGGGCAGGGGCCAGTATTTATGTACAAATTTAATGCCGCAATCAGTGACCTAGTACAAAAAATCATAAAAAATCAAATACACAAGTGAGGTCAAGAATGCCCATATTTTGAGATACCTATATTAAAACAAAGCATAAAAATATTATCCACTTGACCAGAGAAGTCAGTGGCAGTTCATAGCAGAAGAAGTTTATGCACCCCAACCCCAAATTTATACCTGCAATTTTCATGTCCGAAGGTCATTTTTGACACCATGTGGTACTCACAGTGCAAACACAAGCCCTTTTCCTAGATTACAATTCTGCCAAACAGTGTGTACTAAACAGGCTGATGCAGTTGAAAATAGTTGTCATCCAAGCCGTTTTTGAGATATGCTCCTTGTCCCAAACCCACATGTTTACTGTTACGAGAGGCTAGCTCTTCTTCGTAGACAACTATTGGTATTTCACTATCAACATATTGCAGAGTAACTATGGAAGGTGTACATGCCTGACATCAATTTCAAGAACAACACAAGCCCGAAACACCTAGCTCACAAATATATCCATATATTTAATTAGTAGACAATAATTGCTGACAAAGTCACACCATAGCCTTAAGTTAAGAAATTTGCCAGGGGCCAAAATACGAAACTGTACCCTGCCTCCTTAAGAATTTGGGTCAAAATGGTTTATGTCATAAGTTGTGTATATATCACATATTTAGACATTATCTAGTACAATGGTATAGAGGAAAACCTTTTGTGTGCAAAATTAAAAATGGTATTACGCTTTTAGGAAAGTGATTACTTTGCGGCAAAAAGCATTGCATTATTTACATTGTGAGTTATGACTGACTGCATTTCTTGAAAGATTTCAAATTGTTTACAAACTTCAATGATTTTCTCTTTGTTTACCACCACAGCATTAGGACAGAATCAAAATTCCTTTACAATCTTTCATGAATGTCAAGAAGAGGTTTGGAAGTTATAAATTTTAGGAGTAAATGACAGAAATGCAATGTTACTTGTCAGTGACAGAAGTGAACATTTTCTATAAACCCTACTAGCAAACATAAAGAAATCACACATTTAAGTTAATAATGTGCTTTGGAAGTACTTTTAGACTGATATAAAGCAAGCAGTTCCTAACCTTTCATTATTATTCTGGAGATCCTAATAGGAGCATCAATGTTGTGTGAGTGTGTGTTGGGGGGAGGGGGTAATCACAACAACAGTCTAGCTAATCTGGAAAGATCAAAGTTTAATCAATCAACATTAGACCATGCTAGAATATTAACATACAGATGTGTAGACCCAGTTAAACTTACAAAGGGACATATCAAATAACTTCATTGATATATAGCCATTGAAATTGACCATACATATACAATTACTCAATACAAGTTAACAGAAATCACTTCTCAGACACCAATTCACTTACAACTGACTTTAATGATTTCTGGAGTTTACGAAATCATAGTAAATAATAAGAGAAGGTATAGAACAAATATTTACAGTGGAAAATTCAGTTCAAGGTAAAATGTATTTCACTTGCTTGGCTTTTAATAAGCACATACCATAAAACAACTCCTGAGGAAGTTAAATCTATCCGTCAAAGTCTCTCTCTTGTGCACACAGAACAGAATGAGTATCTGGATGAGATTCAAGCTATTGTTTCTTTCAGCATGACTAACCGATTAATCCTAATCTTCTACCATGCAAACTGAGACCTGCAAAAAGAAAAGTATCAAGTGCTATTGATGTACTTTAAAAATTCAATGAAAACTATAAGAATTTCAGAGGAGAAACTGTATGTGTAATGTCCAAGGCATGAAACTGCCACTTAATTTTAAGCTTTTCCCCTTTGTTAAGTGAACCTAGAAATTTCAGGATGGATATATAACACTGAAACATTTTCTATTATCACCCAAGTTTGAGATATGAACCTCATGTCAACTTCACAATGGGCTCATGAAGGTTGAAACTATGTCGGAGTACTAAAACTTTCATTCTTCTCACCAAAATATAACAAGCGATATGCCATATGCATCATTATTCCTAACACCATTCCACTTGTGACATTCAACATTCACAAGAGTATGCTTATGCACGATTCCTCCAAAGTCTATCTGCTCCTGTGGAGTTAAATTACTTTAAAGAATGCATGTTGACATGCTAAGCAATTGTTTATTTGTGTCTGTATTGAAATGTGAATAATATTCATACAAATAGATGTGCCAACCTTGACAACTACATAAAAAGCAAGACAATACATTGTGGTCACCATTTTCGTTCCATATTTAGTAAGTTAAGTTCAACATATGCTACTTTATCATGATGTAAACAGTTCTCACATTGAGGTATAAAACACAGTTACCTCCCTCGCCAAAGAGCATTACATATAACACTACATGAAATATGGAAAAAGGAAGGAAATATAATGAAGCTAATGCACAAAAATTATTTAAATATACACAAAAAAAACAAAAAAGTATAATAGTCATGGCTGACTGCACCATAAAAAAATTATCATTTTTGCTTAAGGGGGCAGGGGCCAGTATTTATGTACAAATTTAATGCCGCAATCAGTGACCTAGTACAAAAAAATCATAAAAAATCAAATACACAAGTGAGGTCAAGAATGCCCATATTTTGAGATACCTATATTAAAACAAAGCATAAAAATATTATCCACTTGACCAGAGAAGTCAGTGGCAGTTCATAGCAGAAGAAGTTTATGCACCCCAACCCCAAATTTATACCTGCAATTTTCATGTCCGAAGGTCATTTTTGACACCATGTGGTACTCACAGTGCAAACACAAGCCCTTTTCCTAGATTACAATTCTGCCAAACAGTGTGTACTAAACAGGCTGATGCAGTTGAAAATAGTTGTCATCCAAGCCGCTTTTGAGATATACTCCTTGTCCCAAACCCACATATTTACTGTTACGAGAGGCTAGCTCTTCTTCGTAGACAACTATTGGTATTTCACTATCAACATATTGCAGAGTAACTATGGAAGGTGTACATGCCTGACATTAATTTCAAGAACAACACAAGCCCGAAACACCTAGCTCACAAATATATCCATATATTTAATTAGTAGACAATAATTGCTGAAAAAGTCACACCATAGCCTTAAGTTAAGAAATTTGCCAGGGGCCAAAATACGAAACTGTACCCTGCCTCCTTGATTACTCCAACAGCTGACATCACGAAAATATGTCTGCAGGCAAGATGGCCGACAGTAGATCACATGACCGGTTCCACACAGTACATTCGTCAAGTTCACATTTTTGATTACATTTCACTTGTTGATTGTAAATGCTGGCCTTCTTTTATACAAACATAAGTATGTTTTGAATATTTAATAGTATATTCTTCATATTTAAGCTGGTCAGTATATTTTCAATGTTATCAGCGTTCATTGGTAGACGTGTACTCTTCACATAATGCTAACAGTTTTTGTTACGACTTAAAGTATTTTGATGTTTGACGGACACAACATAATATGCAATGTTTATATATTTTTTAATGACAGAGTGTAAACCGACAAGTGATGATAGTTAAATTGTTATTAACCTTCACTTTGTATCGCCGGTTGTAGAGTATCTGTTCGGCACCATCAGACTTGTTCGGCGTCTCGGACAAGCAATGATTGGTTAAAATCATGTCACATGACTATTTTCCGAAGAGTATAAATTGGAGCGCAATACGAAATTCTGCAGATAGCTGTCAACATTAGCGCCTTTATCAGCATCTATCTACCAAATAAAAAGAACACTGTATTCAAGTAGTTATAATTACAACTTTATTGAATGACATAAAAAAAGGCAAATCGATAGGCCTAAAAAAAATATTAGATAAGTAAAGAAATTTTAATTTCTTTTTTCTCAAAAACAGACTGGAACTACATATATAATGCAACAATAGGAATCAATTCAATTCAAACGAATTCATTTTACTGCTATTCATTCAAGCTTAATATAGAGTAATATTGTGCCACAAAAATAAGCAGCTATCTCCCGCCACACTAAGAAATCATGGCTAACTTTCAAAATAGTTAATCCAAGGCCCGTTCGTTTCTTGCTGAATAATTACTTTAAGAGTTATGAAGGTCAGCATATTATAGCATTTGTGTATTGCATATGTTACACGTAATCAAACAAATGTATTCATGTTTTTTAGTCATATTTCTTTTATTAGGCATCTTACCACAATTTCATAGTCAAGAATAAAAAGATCCTGACTTTCAACATTTTTTAAATTTATTATATTTACACAAGTTAGCCTATACCCCCCTATACCCCCATCTGTTACAATATATATATATATATATATATATATATATATATATATATATATATATATATATATATATATATATATATATATATATATATATATATATATGTGTGTGTGTGTGTGTGTGAGATTTTTATCGGCTAGATTCAAATCCAATTCGCGCTGGCACTTGAATTCAACTGACAGGGAGGGATGCAGAGGCGAGATTTTGATCGGATGTGCTAGAGGCAAATAACTCTTGTTAGGAGGCATTTCCGTTTAATCGAATCGCATCCGGAATCGGAAAAATTTCATGCCCAAAATCCGGAATCGGAAATCAGTAGAAAAATGCTAATCAGTTATGCAATACTTATGGATGTTGCAATCATCACAGTGGACCTTAGACCAACAAGTAGGTCTCTGTTTTTTTTTCTGACTGTAAGAAAAGAAAAAAAAAATGCAGAGACCTACTTGTTTGTCTAAGTGGACCGATAAAGTGAATCGTGTGCAAATCCGCTCTTGCTATCTTTTCTAAAAGAATGAAACGGAGATGCGGCTGTGGCTTGCGACGATTATAAACCAAATGCTGCTGGGCAAAAGTACAAATCTGCCATTAGCAGCTACTTCAGAAAGCACGCATGCGTTTTCCAGGAATCTAATTCAACATGGCCGCCTATCGTGCACAGTACCAAGTGTCTTTTGAAATTGTTGCACAATGTTTTATTTACCAATTAAAATTCTAATCTTACAAATCCAAACAAATCTCATATGATATACTTAAGTCAAATTGTAACCATAATTATGATATCCCTAGAAATGTTAGTAACACCAACATTTATCAAATTTTGTCACCATTGAGACTTAAAAGTGCACAAACCATTGATATGGTTGAGGGATTTGAAACAAATTTTGATTCAGTTTACTGGAGAACGTTTAAAGCGGATCATAGACGTGGCGCTTGTAAAATCTAACACTTCTCAGCTAGTTTATATTTCAATATTTCAATTAATCGCGCAGATATTTCTGCTTTTCCTATAATGTTTGATCAAATACTTTGTGCAAGGAATATAAAATTTAATTTTTCCAGAAAAGACTGCAGTTTTTATACGCCTTTTGATGACTTTTGTCTGCTTGTCTGGCCCCTGGAACGATATAAAAAGGAGATACTTAGAAAAAAGTTTATATAATAGACAGTGAACATATAAATTGAGCAACAATTTCAAAAGACACTTTCTACTGTGAATGATAGACGGTCATGTTGAATTACAGCTTATGGATCTTGCAATAGTGTATATGACATACGTATTTTATTTTGATAAAATCTATTAAACCAACACCGATTAAACAGCAGAAAGAAAGCCAAGGTCAACGTTTTCATTGAGAGAGAGAGAGAGAGAGAGAGAGAGAGAGAGAGAGAGAGAGAGAGAGAGAGAGAGAGAGAGAGAGAGAGAGAGAGAGAGAGAGAGAGAGAGAGAGAGTTAAAAAGCTCTCATTTATAATGCTTAAAATCGTTTGCTAGTTGCGTAAGTGGAATGGGTTCATACACTTGAAGGAATTCTACCAGGAAGGGCAGGTAAGCCTTTAGGAAGTTTGTTCAAGCTAGTTTATTTTGAATTTGAATACCCTGACAATCCAAAGCTCCCTTATAGCGTTTTTTGATCTGGTTCAAAGGTCATTCCAACCATGAAAAATACTGGTTAATCCGAAACGCACCTTTGAACCAGACTAACGTCTTGCTATCTCCATCTGACCTGTGAGACTCTCCTATCCATCATGACGCATTTCATCTTACCTGATAACTCTCGATAGGAAATGGCCTATCCACAATTCACTAATCCCTCGTCACTTTTACGGCATGAACTATTTCTCTCCTATAACACTAGTCCAATCTCGGTGGTTTGGAGCGCATAAAATTTGTTATCTCTCTCGGGTTCTTGAGAAAACTTATGCATTCGTCGTATTTTTCTTGTGTATATTTCCACGTCTAGAAGAATAGTGACATAAACAATTTAAAATGTGCAAATATGTGACTGAAGTAGGCAATTATATCAATTTCACGAAAATATCATTTAGGTTAAGGTATAAGATTCAGTTTTTAATGAACATTACGCAATTACTATGTAATCTCTAATCTCAAAGACAACTTTATATATATATATATATATATATATATATATATATATATATATATATATATATATATAAAGAATAAAATCATATGGCGAATAACAACCCTTTCAAGCATACTGGATCCACCAAGGGATCACGTGTGTCAGGGATTAATTAAAATAGAGGCAATAAACTGACGACGAACAGTACGAAACTAGTAACTAACTAGCCTAAGCGCTTTCGACTCTTAATGAGTCTTTTTCAAAGGCAAATACAAAACATATATACGACAAACAAATAAACACAAAAACGTTGTGTTTGTAAACCTCTTTGTGTTTGTAAACAGCCATGTAGAGGTTTACAAACACAACGTTTTTGTGTTTATTTGTTTGTCGTATATATGTTTTGTATTTGCCTTTGAAAAAGACTCATTAAGAGTCGAAAGCGCTTAGGCTAGTTAGTTACTTGTTTCGTACAGTTCGTCGTCAGTTTATTGCATATATATATATATATATATATATATATATATATATATATATATATATATATATATATATATATATATATATATATATATATATATATATATATATATATAAGAGCACATTAAGTTGGACAGGTGAACGATTAATTAGATTCATTGAACTAGAGCGTGTTTAAATCGCCGTAACGTACTAATTGGCAAATGTCACTGTCATGAAAGCATTAGCTCTTGATTAAACCTTCGTTTATTTAACCGGAAAGGATAGGGGTCAACTTTAGATCTGTATGGAGAACTGACAATTCTAAAAGTTACCGGGAATCTGTATGGGTTACCTGAGATTGTCAGACGAATTGCACTATTTTGAGGCTAGGTCAGGTGGGGAATATATTTAATTCGGATTGGTTGCGTTAAATAAGGGGCGTGGTTTCACAGGAAAATTCTAAGACTGTTTTGTATCCCATCACACTTTTAATCAGTCGACACCATTGTTTTTTTTTTTTTGCAAAAGAAAACAAAACAAAGGTTATCGGACTCTGGGTCGAATTTAGAAGAAATTCACTCGTAATTAGGATCTTATACGAAAAAGATTCTTCACGAACTTTGACGAATCTGTTTTTCTAAACACTTATCAATGTTATATTCCATGGCCAGAAGGGAAGATATAGAGTAAAGGGTGAGTTCTGACTCTCTCAAAGACAAGGTGACACGCATAATGGTGTTGATACCGCTACATCTTTTGGGGAAGCTCTGGCAAGCAAGAGGTAGACAGACTCTCTGATCTGGATCCGCCGAACTCTGTAAAATATAGACTGACTCTCTATGATCTAGAACTGACGAACTTTATTGATAAATAAACTACATTATAGAGATACAACTTTTATATTGAAAATTACATACAATACATATTACAATACATATTAAATACTTTTCCTACGATCTACCACTTCATACGCTTGTATAGTTTCTGCATTTTAGAATAGGAGCGATTTCTAAAGAGAAGGTGGACAGGACAGGTTAGTCCGATACATCTTAGCGGAAATTACTCCCAATACCTAGTAGTTTCACATAGTCTAGCACAACTTCGATGTTATTGTTTATTCCCAAAATTGATATCCTAATAGATCCAATGGATTTGGATGTCTGGAAAAATCTACGAACACAATACTGGCGGTAAAAGCTTGAAGAGGCCAGGCGAGATAGCTCCACGAGAAGTATTCACGTGACGTATCACATATTTATAAACCAAAATGACCACACAAAGTTGGAAGGATCGAAAGAGGCAAGTCACTTGAGAAATTGGGAAAAGTAAAAAGATGAAAATAAACTAACCCATAGTGTACGGAATATGGCGCTGTGTTAGTATGGAAAGTCCGTTAAGCATGAAAGGTGCAAGGGAAAGCCAGTATTAGGGCCATTCTGGTCACAGTCAGGTTAGAAATTATAAACCAATGATTCAATTGACCTAGTTTTGTGCACTATTAATCATATCAAATCGGTAGTAGGGTACAAACAAGGGTTAATAAACTCGGACTGTAGATAACGATAGCCAAAACCATACAACCCACCCTAAAAAGCTGAGAGAGAGAGAGAGAGAGAGAGAGAGAGAGAGAGAGAGAGAGAGAGAGAGAGAGAGAGAGAGAGAGAGAGAGAGAGAGAGAGAGAGAGAGATTATTTACTTGGGTGATTTTGATGCCATTAAAATTAACTATTTTAGAATTAATAACACTGATCAGTTATTCTGCACTCGCTGTACATACACATGCCATTTGCAATATACATTGCTATTAATTATCAGTTTACGGTGTTAGCGTTTGGTTATCTTTAAATTTCTAACAGTCGTGTTGATAGAAATTGTTCATATCTCTTTGATAAAGCGAGCAACCGCGGTAGCTCTTTGGGCTCTGGTTTTGACTCGTAATCTGAAGGTCATGGTTTAAATGTCCGTCTAGGCCAGATTAGTGTCTTTGGGAAGGGTACTTTTCTCCTATTTCAATGGAATCAATTAACAACTGTTCTACAACATTTCGGATAGAAATTATATAGCGTCACCTAATACGAAAAATGTATAATGATCCGTTAGATATCTATGGTGAAAAATTAAATGGAATAGATTGTACTGACAAAGAGTTACCTGCCAGTTACTTGAACTATAGAGATGTCACAGATAAAGAAATGACCCTATACCAGTATTTTGAATTGACGGGTCAAATTTCGTGGCTCATAATTTACAACACTGTGAGGGTACTGTCTTAATTATGGTATGAGAAAGCGTAACTACATACAATGATTAATTTATAATATACATTGATTCATTCAAAAATTCATTTAGCAAGATAAATAATTTGATGGGACTATTATTATATTTTAAAGCATACTGCTCTTGACTGACATGTTGGAAGTCCAATATTGGGACACGCAATAATTAATTTTATGTCAAGAAAATATTCATTGCACGATAAACTATTATCATAAAAAGTATCACACCGTGTGTAGTTGCTCATAAGTCGACCTATAATAACAGAGATACTGATCTGCCGTAGCATAATGCTCCTGCAGATCAGAGTATATGTGGTTTGCTCTACTTATTACTCCGAACAAACAGCAGAACAAGATCTGCCGGTGCATTATGCGACGGCAATTCTAGGTCTGTGCATTTTGCGTCTTATACGCGAGTATATGCGGTATGTTTAGTTACTGTAATAAAAGCGAAACTATCAAAATATAAGCTGTAACTAGATTCAATAAATCTGGCTTGAAAGAACAATGTTTTCACAGACAACCTGGCCAGAAAATTATAATATTCTTGAGATTTTCACTTCGACTAATCACAAATGAAATTACTTTTGAATGGTCGTTTCTGACTGTCTAATAATAGAAATTTAATTTCGAACTCAAGCTCCGAGTTTTATGTTCTAGGATAGTTTTTCAAAGTATGCTTTATTCTTTTCTATACAATGTGGTGACCTCAAAGCATGGATCATTTATTATACAAGGTGCTGACCTCAGAGCATGAATAATATTGTTATACAAGTTGATGACCTCAAAGCATGGATCCTTTTGCTATAGAAGGTACTGACCTAAAAGTAAGAATCATTTTGTTATATAATGTTCTGACCTCAAAGCACTGGTCGTTTTGTTATAGAATGTGATGACCTCACAGTATGGCTCATTTATTATACAATGCGCTGACCCAAAAGCATAGATCATTTTATTATATCATGTGCTGACCTTATTCAGAGACTAGCTGTCTCAAGAGACAGACGATGCGACCTCTCAAGACAAGTACATTTAGTAGTGTCAGACGTTAGCAAAACCTGGTATTTGAATTAGAGGGAACAACAGGAATAAAAAAAAAAAAAACATATGGAACACGCAACTATCTGCATAGTGTAAATAATTAAAAATCAATGTATGGGTATATTAAACACTCAATTTTAATTTTTACTTTTGGAAGATTTAAAGTTATATAGGCTTTTATAGATATTAGGACATTGGGATGGAACTGAAAAAAATGTCTTCGGGCAAATATCGAGGGAGATATCAATATTAAGTAGGTTAGTAAAGTGATATCCTGGAGAAAGTAAAATCAAATTGGATAGCATGTGAAAATCAACATCAGGTGTCTTTGACATTACAATAAATCTACTTGATCCAAGTATACCATTATTTTTTATTTTTTTTTTAGTCTTAGGAGGCCCAAACGCTGGAGGAGGAAATACAGAATGGCTCATTCAGTGGAGGCAGTGCATTCGAAAAAGATTGAGATATTGAACTTGAAAGTAGAAATTCAACAACTAAAGCTCAAAATCAATTCTCTTGAATCCGTACAGAATAAGAGGAGCAACAAAATTGTTAAAAAGGTAGATGCAGACCCGGCTGGTTGCGTGTGCGAAGTTTGGAAAGGCGCCAAACATTCATAGCACATATAAGAAAAACGCCACTCGCCGGGCCTGGGAATATGCCATTGTAACAAATAACCGAGTTAACGTTGCAAATGTCACTGTGACACAAATCCAGTTTTTAAGTTGATTTACAGGTATTGGCGCGAAATTAAATCCAGTGAAGTGGTAAGGATACGGTACTTTCGGTCTGGTGGGAATATGACCGATTCTTGTTAAGGTCCGTTCGATAACTGCGTCAGGTTAACGGGTGAAGAATTGGTTAATTATTAAGAATGCCAAGGATTGGTTGAAATCTTGCAATAATAGCTATTGTATTCGCTGAAATATTTGTCGTAAGTTTAAACTTTGCAGAGATCGATTTATTAAGGAAAGCAGGAAATATGTGAAATTTTACAAACCCTGGATGCGCGTTTGTAAAATGTAAAATCCTCATGGGATAATTTATATTGTGGCTGTGTTTCTCAGGCAATGTTCTGTGTTCTATAAATGTATTTCCCCTACTATTCATTAACAATATGGGCAGCATGATGCCCCTAGAATCGTGAGACCCTGGGATGTACCCATGCCTTAAGACGGCGCTGCACTCAGTCATTATATAGTTGTCTGGAGCATATCGAAACTCCGTTCAAAGGGCAAACGGGTGTATTTGTAAGTAATATGAATAAAATATACGTATAGTGTGTACGCTGTATCAATGATATACCACTCGTGGTATAAATTTTTTTTATTAAAAAAACCCTCGGCCAACCAAGTTTGCATTTAATGAAAAATGTATACATCCCCTGATTAATCATTGATACAGCATACATACTATATATCCTATATACCTTGATTTCTTTCATAGGAATCTGGAACGACTGTGTGTGTGTGTGTGTGTATGTATGTATATATATATATATATATATATATATATATATATATATATATATATATATATATATATATATATATATATGAGTTATTTACTAAGTCGTTATGCGAGTGTGTCTGCTACGTATGAGCTCATATAACCCCGACTCAGTGCCATCATTTTTTGTGATGTGTGCTTAGTCGTGACCGTATATGGGCTGGTGTGTGCAGGCAATGCGATGGGTGCCATTTACTCGCGGACCTCGGTTCGAAACTCCATAATGTACTAATTTAATTTTCTCTAACCTGTATGATAGTATTGTTTGTATTAAAACTATATATATATATATATATATATATATATATATATATTTATATATATATATATATATATATATATATATATATATATATATATATATATATATATATATACTGAGCTCCTCTCTCACCGCAGCTAAACTCCAAATCACACTGGGTGATGTAGGCATTCAACACAAACTATTTCAGTAACGGGAGTCATTCTTTTAGAATTGTATTCTACATACCTTTAAGTGGAATGTATTCACTTATTTGGATTCGTATATATCCATATTCCTTTGGAGGGTCATTATTTAGAAGCCCTGATAGATGCATACGGCAAATTTAGTGTTAAAGGACGCAGACATCTTTGGACGAAATGAACCTAAGGTGTGATCCAGTACAATCAGGACTGAATGTCGTGCGTTATGATGTCACACTGAAAGCTACGCATATTGATAAACAAATTCGTACTACCCTTGGTTGTGACGATTCCACTCAACACGCTTTTATTTTGATCCAAGTTTAGTACATGGCCAAATTGTAAAAAGTCCAGACTATGAGACCCCTTTGGGTCAGAGTAGTATTATGTGATATTCTATGTAATAAATAACACTTGGAAAGACGCATCTTTCTTTGTAAAGGTTCTTTTTTAAGCAAAGGTGAAGGATATTCTGCCCCAGTTGTCTATAAAATGTACTTTTAAAATGTTCATGGTCAACCATATGGACTACAACTCAAAACAATTTATCATCTGTATTATTTGTTATAAACTGTTTGCCAGCCGTTTCGTGATTACCATATGTAACATACATATTAACTCTCTTACAAGTGATGGGGTCTCTATCATTGTTGATCACCCACGAAGCAATCTGAGCACCTAAGCTGAACTAGGTCTCAAAGCTACATTCATTATCAGTATTATCTGTTATAAACTGTTTGACATCTGTCGCGTGATATCCATCCGTAACATATCTCTTATCTCTCCTAGATTTGGTGGAGTCTCTGTCTTGTAGATCAGTCACGAAGCTATCCGAGCACCTAAGCTGAACTCACCGCAGCTCTATATTTAATATTCATGTATAGTCTCGCAGTAGTAATTAAATTTAGCATAAATGCGACATATGCGAGCTGTTAAGTGAACACAGAAACTATCTTGATTCTGATATATTAAAAGTTATTTAAAAATATTTTGAATTTTTACCGCGAGTTTTCAATCATTGGGCTCAACTGTCCCGACAATTCCATGACCATGGGCCCTTCTATCTGAGCACAAATATTAAACTCTTGACGGCACAGCAAAATAAGCCAACTCATCAGCTTGTGTCAAATCCGGTGTTTGACACCGTAAATACCTAGAACAAAGAATACGAAGCAATCTATGTCTGCATTGCTAATTCTTCATTTTTTGTGAAAACAGACAGGTACTGAAAACAAATGTCCAATTTTGAGTGTAAGTTCACATTTTCTCAGTCTGGCAGTTTCGAGACTAAAATCCCTATTATTCATAGGTCTTCAGCACTGCTGCAACTTGTAAACGACCATCCCCATTATTAACACAGTCTAGGAAAGAATGTATTACCTGCTCATATTGGGGGGTGGGGTGGGGTTTAAATCGTTTGGTATATATTGTTGATTTTTGTGACAAAAATGGATGACCTTTCCTGGTGACAATAAAAAGTTGCTTATTTTAAAGGAACAGCCACATCCAAGCCTTGTCAAGTGATGTTATATTTGTTGCTAAGACAAATCGGTCTCTAGTATTTCAAAGATCGAGCTACACCATTATTTCACCTTTGAGTTATAACGTTATTTTGTATTTATTTTGTTTTTTTATTTTATTTTTTAACGATTTATACAATTACCAAATGCCCGGATTTCATGCAGACCGGAATGTAATGAACTGCAAGGTTAACAGCAAATTTAAATGTAGACAAGAATAATATTAAATAAGGTAAGAGCTGTTATGTAAGAAAAGTTCGTTGTGTAATTGTTATTTCTTAACATAACCTTCTTCTCACTTCTTGCTATGAGAAGGAATCTTCGGCTCTGGATCGGAGAGAGAGAGAGAGAGAGAGAGAGAGAGAGAGAGAGAGAGAGAGAGAGAGAGAGAGAGAGAGAGAGAGAGAGAGAGAGAGAGAGAGAGAGAGAGAGAGAGAGAAGAGTGGTCCCTTTAAGAATAAGGTGTCACTTAATAATGGTACATCTTTGGGGAAGCTCTGGCAGCAAGAGGTAGCGGAGATCGCTGTAAATACGAATAGACAAACTTCTCTGACTGGGGCTTAATCGACTGAAGTTTTCAGATAAGCTCGGCCTTTATATATTCCAAAATGACGTGGAACAACTACGTGCCCTAATCAGAATGCCTGTTCTGAGTTAATTATTGTAAAGATTCCAAAATGGCGTGAAATAACTACGTGTCCCGATCAGAATGCCTGTTTTGAGTTAATTATTGTAAAGAGGCTGTCGCTTTTCTTCAATAACGTGTCGTTTCTACGTGTCCAAAATCAGACTGTCCATTTTGAGTTAATTATTGTAAAGAGGCTGTCGCTTTTGTTCAATAACGTGTCATTTCTACGTGTCCAAATCAGATTGTCCATTTTGAGTTAATTATTGTAAAGAGGTTATCGCTTTTGTTCAACTCTTAATATGGATTATGACCAATTTTGGTAAATCGTTTTTTGTTTTGTTCCACTCGTGACATGGATTACCACTCGTATTATGGAGTAATAGTTGAAAATAAAACGAGACCTGATTTGTTCGGCTGATATTCAGTGAAAAGAAAGAGAGGAAATCGTTTATTGTTATGAATTACAAGTAAGTCGGTTATTATGACATCCAAGCTATGAAATCGAATAAGATTATTTAATTTTGTAGCTAATCTCAATTTGTAAGGAACAATGATTCATTCAGTTGAAAAGAAGCGAGTAAATCGTTTATTTTAGGATTACATTTGTGAAATGCGGCTTCTAAGGTAAGTCGGTTTTTATGTCATTCAAGCCATTGAATTGAACCAAGCTATTCAATTTGTAACTAATCCCAATTTGTAAAGACCAACATAGTCCTATATACTTTTTAATTTATCTACCCAAATTTGATATGGACCAACATAGTCCTATATACTTTTTAATTTCTCTACCCAAATTTGATATCCGAATAGAGATATACATAAATATATATTCTAACTGATAATGGGATATGTGTGGTAATATAAAATATTCTATTCGAGGTTTCAAAAACAGTAATGATCATTTTACTATAAAAAAAAATCCGTTTCACTCTCTCGTTCAGATGCGTCGCCAGAAAGTTTTAAAAAAAATCCATCGTACAAGTGCATTTGATGTCTTTACAACCTTAAATAGATCATTGGTTCTCCTCTAACTTTTGAGAGCAAAAAGTGTGAAAAGATATGTTAGTTAAAAACAAACCACTGATTCTTGAAACCACACGAAGAGAGTATATCATTTAAACTTAGTTTTTATAGCGCTTACTGGCAATGAAGCTCTTAGATCTTGTTCATTTTAGGTTTCTGAGGCGAGGACTTGACATTTTCCAGACGATTTGGACTGTTTAAAAATGATCACGAACTAAGAACTAAAACAGAAAACGAAAAATTGAACTACAACTACAGATGAAATAACAAAGACAATTTATTGTACAAAAATGAATGAGGTGTATTATTCACAAGAGCAAGCTGCACGTGAAAAAATGTCACTGTGTAAAGCTAACAAAGTGTTTACTAGAACGTTGGAAAAGTACTTCAAGATAAGAAGAATAATGGAAAATGGAGAATCCTTTTTTGAATGCTTTTATCAAGAAGGTACACAATTCTTGAACATGTCGAAAATACCGAGAGAAGAGATACCACATACATCAGACGTTTTGGTAGCAATGAAAGTCTTAAACCCAGAGTATGTAACCAGAACTTACTCAATAAACAGAGAAGGATACAAAGGATATATACTAAGACCAAGGAATAAAAGTCCAGTACTACCGTGTGGAGAGATGTTCATCAAGAACCACCAAATTATAGTTAGAGGGCATACCCCAATTTTAAAGAAATTAAAGAAGCAAAACGGAGAGTTACACCTGAGTGACATCCCTCTGGAAATACCCCTGCAAGAGACAGTCGAAAGATTTTAAGAAAACATTAAAATTAAAGTCATAACAACCAGACTGAACACCATCCCCGTGACTACAATCTACAATGGAGACAGAATTTTAGAAATAGAAAGAACTAAACTAAAAGAAATGAAAAGAGCCTTTTATCTATGTGGATTTTTGACAAAAACATGGTACAAAGGCTGTATCTATGACAGAAAATGCATTATATGTGGATTAACTGGACATAGTCCACATAAATGCCCGAAAAATCAAGAAAATCAACAACAACAGCAACAACAACATAATCAGCAGACAGCAAAGATGAAAAAAAGGTGAGACAAATGAGGGAAGTACAAGAACAAGAAACTTCTGGAAATGCAACAGACACAACAACAATATATCCAAATGCAGAAAACAGCAGCATCAACAATGTAAAAGAAGTACAAAACAACATCGCCAACAATCTAAACAGCCACAGCAACAACAACAACTTAAACCCAATCAGTCCAAATCTAAAGATACAAATGCAACAGGAATATAGCCTGAACAACAAAGGCAACAACAGTCAAAAGTACTAACAACTGAAAGAACAAAAATAAAAAACAACAACGTAGCAGCAAAATATACAAGAAATTAATAAACAGGCATTGACTCTGGCAACAATTGGATCACAAATAGAGGGAACAATAAAGATTGAAACGGAGTTAGAGAAAGAAATTAAGAGAGAATACAGAAGAGCCAAAAGGAGGAAAAAGCTACTATTGGATGAACAACGAAAGGCAGAAAGAGTATACATTCTCCAAGCAGACGAAACCCTTGACGAACACTGGCTTGCTGAACAAGTGGAACAATATTTCTTTCAAGAAGTTTGAGAAAAAAGAACAAAACAAAAATAAAAATATATTACAAATACTAAACAAACTTTCACAAACTATATCATAAAAAAATCTTACAATATAGCACAACTTTCCCATGTAGGGCAGGAGGGCCTCCCTAAATGGTCTGAAAAAGATGAACTGGGAGAGAATCCTAAAAAAAAGTCTAAAAAGAACATTCTATTCTAAATACATATTTATTATAAAAGAAAAATGACGCATGGACAGTAGCATAAAGAATTTCGACCCCATGTTTTTTCTCATAAAAACAAGGAAACAAAAGCACATTAACATAAGATTTAATAGCTAATACGTAAAAGACCCCATTCTGAGATTACAGTCAGGATAACGAATGGGCGCGTTAGATTTATATTTAGACCCGAAGGCATTACTTAAGATGTTCTGAAGACACCGAGTCTGATATCAACGAAGTGTTCAAGTTTCCAGATCTCTAATAACGAAAATAAAACATGCTGCAAGACCAAGTGATAGAAAATGATAATTCTTTCTTGAAACCTGTAGATCATTATGTTGCATTTTAAAGTAGATTTTATGAGTTAAAAGGGGAAAAGGTCACTGGCAGCAGAATAACAACTATATTGGTTATTTCCTCAACCTACTCTCCAGTTCTGACTTACATTCCTATGACTCAAATGCATGAGTAAAAAAAAATGCTTTAGACGTTATTTTGATGTAAATTGATGAAAAGTAAGTTCTATTTCCTTCTTCAACAATTAAAGTAGAATACAATTTTGATAGTTACTTGTAGATTGTCACGAGCATAACTTTGTCCTTAAGTTTAGCCGGACAACTTTGGTTTTGTGATTTTTGTCATGTAAAAAATGGTCATTCTACTGTCGCCAAATTAACTTTGGTGTGACACATCAGACAACAAGCACCGTATGCTGTGTGCTGTGGTTAAATTATTTGGCTCGAGACCAGAAGAGCGCAGGCTCGATTACCACTATATGGTCGGTTACCGTGATGGGCAAGGCACTTTTCTCCACATTGGATCTGCAATATGACCTAAAATGAGTTTATGTAGTAAAACAAAAGCAAATTAAACCTTGATTTACAAAAGAAGGAAAATATCGTTATTGGGAATGCACTTATGCAGACTACATATGTCGTCAAGTATAAACAGGAAGTACAAGAGGAAACTGTTTATTATCGCAGTACTAATGGTACTTGGTTAGAATATTTCTTTAGTAAAACCGCAGTGAGAGTAATAAAGAAACTGTCATCAAGGATCTCATTGGCGTTCTTCACACAAATCAGATTCCTTAGGAAACCAGTTGATTTGTAAAATGAACATTTTTTTTCTATATACCCATAAACACCAGCCCATCTGCGTGCAAACGGAAAATCAAATGTCATTGCACAATGAACCGACAGATCATAATATAAGCTGTTCGCTCTGTCAACGACTCAAACCAAGTACTAACCCTGATCTGCCGGCACACAACAACTAGCCCCAATATCACTGACATTAGTTTCAGCTGAAGTTTGTGTAAGACGTTTTAACATTCGTCAGACTGAAATGATCCTATTAAATCACGAATTACGGCCCCAAGGTAATATGCAAAGATTATCACTGGCAAATGTAGACTCCACTAAAAATTATGATATCTGATTGTCTTGTCTTTGAAGTAATGTATAATTAGGAGTCAGATTTGGGAGTTAAGCCTGCGTTTAAGCTTGTGAAATTTTTTTAAGTTGGGGTGGGTGGGCAAAACTAGGTCTACGCTGTTCTTTGTTTAAAGCGTAATATACCGAGGGAGCCGTATGTGCTACTTATAAGTCAAGTCAAACTGCAGAAAGAACCACCCACCCCATATGCTGTAGCATCATGCGCATGCAGATAAAGGTCTGTGTTGTTTGTTCTATTAATTAATTCTATAGTACAAGTCCCAAGAATATTGTATGCATATTTACTCATTTTCAATTAATATAAATTATTCTTTTAAAATTTTAATACTAATTTTCTTTAACCAAAGCCTTTAACCAATCTTGATTATTGAATACTTTACACCTTAACTGTCATCAAGAAACTTCCAGAAGAAAATTATCCATCTCTATGGTCCTTCTCAATGGTGGCTATGTGCCAAGCATGGGTCAAGAAAAGGGACTTCAAGTGATGTTGTTGGGCTTTACGCCATTTTCAGCACAAGATAGGCTATTCATGGCTGCCAGTATTAATGGTGGAGGAAGAAACCGGGAAATCACCGGAAAGAACCACCGACCCACGAGAAGCTACTGGCAAGCTTTCTCACATATCCACATTCGCCGAATCCTAGACTCGAACTCACGCAGACAGAGGTGAGATGGCAGTGATCCGTAACGGACAGCGCTTTAGACCACTCGGCCACTTGGGGCCCCGACTTCAAGTGAAATCGTCACAATATAGGGTAACATGAATTTGTTTATCAATATGTGTAGCTTTCATTGTGACAGCACAGCACACGTCATTCATTACGGGTTGTACTGACTCACACTTTAAGATTCATTTAATCAAAATATGTATACGTACTTTAACACTAATTTTGCCGTATGCACTTCTCAAGGCGTCTAAACAATGACTTTCCAAAGGAATATGGACTACTAACAATCCAAATGAAGAGAATACGTGCCACTTAAAGGTATATATAATCAAATTCAAAACAATTCCACACATTACTGAAATAGTTGGTGTTGAATACCCACATGGCCTCTGGGTTTTTTTTTCTGGACTTTTGGGGGATTTTTCTATATTAAACTTCACACACCCAGCTCTGTCGGCGCGTTATCTTGTGCCACCGTAGTTTGCAGTTGGACTCGTCTTATAAGTGAGTACATACGGTAACTGGGCTTTTCTGATTGGTTTATGGTACAGTATTGGAAATTTCCTTTGTAATTTGAGCACAGTTGTTCTACAAGTGCTCGTTTGAGCTATATCACAAAAATATAGAAATCTACTTTATTTTCACTAAACTCCTCAACATGGGTGAGACACTTATCGTTTTCAATATTCCGTAATAAAATTAACTGATTTACAAACAAAAACGTTGATAAATTATATTTTATATTCTTGGATAATACTGCAAATATTGAAAGCTGCTTAATGCAAAATAAATTATCTGATGTATTCAAATGGACCCAAACCCGAGTTTGTATGCGTACTTAAATCGATGGTATTCATGAATACTTAGTTGTTTGGCGGATCTGTGTTAAAAACGATTTAGCTTTGGTCAGTGTTCATGCATTTTGATGACCTTGGTCATGCATGGCATCGTTGCTCTAGCAACATCGCAACCGAAAAAAAATTTCCTTCAGATGAACAATAGAGAAACTGCGGCCATGGGCAGCACAGTATATATATATATATATATATATATATATATATATATATATATATATATATATATATATATATATATATATATATATATATATATATATATATATATATATATATATATATATATATATATATATATATATCACAGAGAGAGAGAAGAGAGAGAGAGAGAGAGAGAGAGAGAGAGAGAGAGAGAGAGAGAGATCCAAATTCCGCCTGATATATCATGAAAAACCAAAAATGTACCTAGGGATGATGAAAACGACAGCACAACAGAGGCTGAGCATAAAGATGTCGTATCTATCCAAGAAATGTACACATTCTCCAGCACGATTCGCAACGCGATGAGTATTTTACTCAAGCAAAGATGTTTGCCCGTGTACCTACAATCTGCTTCGCATGCAAAATAATTCTTTTCTATCAGCTGATACATCGATGTATAGTGATGATTTCCAATATCTACATTGGGATTCCCTTTAAATGTTCAGCTCTTTCGCATCTGTACACCTATCTCGGCAGGCCAGGTGGTTAGATACACTTCTTTCCATTGCACCTGTTTTGGAAGGAAATAAATTGAAGGTTTGACATGAAACTGACACACTATCTGAAGACCAGCCACTCAAAATAGGTTATTTAAACAAATTACTACACCACTTTTTTGGGAGGAGATAAATTTATAAGGTCCACAGATCAACATTTTGCTGATGCCCTAGTCTAGACAGTAAATTTAATTGTCCAGTGTAAACAAGAAAGCCAGATAATTAATCACTACTTTAAAGTTAAATAAACTGAAGGTGTGAAAATTTAAGATGGAAATAGCATATCAGGCCTATTTGCAATACCGTTTTACTTTGATAAAATTGGTGTATACCGATGTCAATGAGATTGGAAATTAGGTGACAAGAGCTGCCGTAACATACCCACTCCCCATCCCAAATCACCAGTCTTGTTCTTAATTTATTAAAATTGACAGTGTCGATGTCCGTCCTACTCATTAATATAAATGTTATAAATGGGGTAAGTCTACGTTTAAAAATAATCCAGACGCCCTGGCAGTATAAGTGGACGATGAATTTCATTTAAATTAGTACATGCACGAAAATAAGGGTGTAAGCATAAAGTTATAAATAACAAATATAGCGATGGCAATTTTTGACTTATATATGCGAAATATACCAAGGACATTTCATCATGAGGAACAACTCCTATTTCAAATTAAATAATTAAATTATAATTTTTAATGAAAACATCTTTTAACAAAACCAGCCGAATACATAAACAGTAAACGCGTTTTCAGAATTCGTATAAAAAGCAAAACAAAACAAAAACAGACCAAAACCAAAACAAAACAAAACATTCGGTAAAATCTGTTCCAGTGTTGCAGATTTGATAGTTTTACATCCTGATATGGAAAACTGATTTGGAAATCACATCCTATTGACCGAATTGTACTTTATATGTGTATTACTCCGCTCTTGTCTCACCCATGTGTCAGTAAGGAAACTGAAAAGATAAAACCCCACTTCATTCTCATGCCTGTGACCGGAAACGTTCTTCTGAGCAAGAACATTTAATAAAATTTCATCCCCCTAAATCAACATACATTCAGGTCACATGACACTCTTACAAGACTCTGCTGCCTGTTAAATAAGAACACCATTTCCTTGTACGCGCCGATACCATTAAGAGTGTTATGTTAAAGGAATGCTAATATTCAAAATATAGTGAGAACGGAAAGGGTAGGTGAAAACCCAATGCTGACTTTACTAATTTAAAATCAAAGAGCAAGATTGTACTTATTCTTATACTAATGCATTTTTGGAGAAGGGTATGCAATTGGACCGATGAATGATGAAAAAATGTCATACGAAGCAACGGAAATGGGAAAGTTAGAAACGTAGGATAGATACAATTGTATGCATTACCGGATTTAGGACCAATGAGGTCCACTCCAAGTTAAGTTATGAGTTCTCTTATTTGGGCCCTGAAGGAGGTAGGCCCGGTAGGCATATAAAGGTAATCAGGCATATATACTCAGGAAATTTAGGAGTTGTTAAAATAGCCACAGACGTTTGAAAATTGATCGTAAATTTTGTTTTGCCAAGAAGATGGGACCCCTGGCCAACAGGGTCCCTGTGCTTAAGCATACGTAATCACAATGGTAAATCCGGTACTGATTTTATGGTTTATAGTAATGTTAATTAAATTATAATAATAACTTAGACAAACTGTAAATACATCTAAACGTTTGAATTAAATCTTGTTTAGATGTAAATACATCTAAACGTTTGAATTAAATCTTTCACTTAGTTTGTGATATGATGAACAACACTAATATCGAACCATTCTTTTTCAATAACTAGCATAGCAAGTCTAATACTATCGGACACACTGCTCTATTTTGAGAGATGATTAGCGCACCATAACTGATGGAAGCTTGTGTCAGACAGCGTGACTCGTACCAATAAATATGGTCGTATTGGCTAGCCCCGCAATAAATCACTAGCCTTGAATAGGTTGTGCCGTTCTTGATGGTGTATGACTGATTTTTAATTGAGATAATGGTTAGGGACAGAGAGAGAGAGAGAGAGAGAGAGAGAGAGAGAGAGAGAGAGAGAGAGAGAGAGAGAGAGAGAGAGAGAGAGAGAGAGAGAGAGAGAGAGAGAGAGAGAGAGAGAGAGTTGAGATCAAGTTGTAGTAAAGTAGCGGGGAAAATGTCAATGTTGAAATAATCCTGATACAATTTGTTCCATTGGAAATAAGTGTTATAAAATGAACTTTTGCTGAAACAGTTATTGATAAAGTCGGAATAGAGAAATTTTTTATTCGAACTTCGATGGGCGTGTTAAAGTTTTGGCGGTTAGATAAAGTAAATCCTGATTGGCTACGCTAAATAAGGGGACTGCTTCTCATACGAAATTCAAAGCTTCCACGAACGTTTCGTAAATCTACGTTACTGTGAGATGTCTAGAAATTGATTCCGAATGAGTAGGAAGTACTGTCTTGTTGAAAATTGTCCAAGGGACGTGCGTCTGGAAATTGATGTATACGGAACGTATAAAAACAAAATATTTGGTTGCATAGACGAGTTTCAAAAAGCACATGGTTTGTCTCAATCGCTTACGACTTATTCTTGATTTAAACTTGTAATTATTTGCTTGAATTTGTTTGTTTTAAATACATACATCAATTTTCCTTGAGTTAGGGAGCTAATTGTTTGAATTTATTTGTCTTGAATGTTATATGGCTCATGTATTCTACGAATGTCATTCAATATTTCCTTAATATGAATTTGTTCGAATTTACTCAATTGTAAGTAAAAGGAATGATGAATTCTTGGAATTTCATGCATTACTTCCGAATAATGAGAATGGGTAAATTTATTAGTCTTAAATGATATGAATCATATTGGCTACGAAATTATTTTACTATGACTGGAAATGCTATGCCAATGAATTGCTAGTTATCAAGTAATGTAGTTAAGACAAGGCGAGAGAGAGAGAGAGAGAGAGAGAGAGAGAGAGAGAGAGAGAGAGAGAGAGAGAGAGAGAGAGAGAGAGAGAGAGAGAGAGAGAGAGAGAGAGAGAGAGAGAGAGAAGGCAACGGTGACCTTTCCACCAAAATTGACTTTTATGAAAGGACTGGAAGCAACCGGGTGATGATGCAGACATGATGAGCATGAGTTCGATCCTTCACTTGATTTCATGATGAAATTTGCTTTATCGGAATGAAAACAGCTGATTACATTTCTTATAAATTTGGTAATTTTACTTCTAAGAGAAAGTGTATTATTCAAATGTCATGATCGATTTCATTTAGTTTATACAATTGATTAAGTTGTTGAATTTACATACAGGATCTCGTGTTGTTCCATTCTGTAACTCTGCTCAGATCACCGTTCTTCCATTCATTAATTTCCGGGCAATACTTTGGTCGATGGTAACCAAAGCAAACAACCACCACTCTGCGTGCCGGGTACACCGTTCTCCTATTATATTCTATCTTCCTGGTATAAAACTGAGATATACGGTCAAATGAGAAAATACTTTGGTACTTTACGAAATAAAACAAACCCAAATATATGTATATAACAAAACAAACTACAATTTTGCATTCTGACTGTATCTCTTTTGGGACCACGGTCTTTCCTAATTTAGGAAATATGTCTGCTTTTTGTATGTTATTCAGACTTGTATTTTCATACTTAATCTTTTGTTTTCGTCTCCTCCTCTTTATCCCCCCTTTTTTTCTCCATGAGGATGAATAGATCTTAAGATATGTCAAAATTCTTTCATTCGTTTATGTAATTAATGAGGAGGTGGTTTTAGACTTGAACTCTAAAGAACAAAATGTAGGTTTAAAAATATTAACTTTTAAAATAATAAATAGCCTGAATTGTGCAAGTTGTCAGCAACAGATTACATGACCTGTTTCTACTTACTGAGTGTCAGCATATACTAACCGTTGCACACTACGACACATTGCACAAGTTTTAAGAAAAATAAAAACTTCTGATTAAATATAACTGTACAAATGTACCCATTTTAACTTCCATCTCAGCCTTAATCACGTTTAAAAACGACAGGGAAACCGAACTTAATTGAAAACTGAATTTAAGTTAAAATAAAAAATTATCTATCGCCATACAAGACTGCAAGATTGACAGGTCACAGTTTATTTTTGAATGTAGAAGAAAACTTAGTTAAAAACTAATATCCCCACAAATAAACTCGCAATCATCAAAGTCCTTTGTTTAAAGATATTATGCTCTGCAGTCGGTCGGATACGACCATTCTATAACGTACCTCTAGCGTACCTATACCTCAGCGGTGCTTGTGGTATCAAATCACGCAAGAAATATATTTACAAAAATAAACATATATTTATTTTTAACTGAAAACAATCATTAATATGAACAATTTGAAGCATTTTATGTATGCGTTAAATTTGCAAAAACTTTACAGTCCTAAAATTATTGTGAACTTCTTTTTATTGTCCAAGTAGTGCAGCCTTTAATGGCAATGACACAGAATGGAAGCAAAAATTCTTGCGAATCGAAGATGTTTGGCTTAAAACATTAAAAAATACACCTTACATTTTTAGCAGATAAATTGAAATATTTCAAAACATTTGGTCGCCACCAATGACACTACTTCAGTTGTGAAATATTCGCTAGTTTCACTCTCATGGCAAGACAATATAAAAATACAGCTTAGGAGGCAGGGTACAGTTTCGTATTTTGGTCCCTGGCAAATTTCTTAACTTAAGGCTATGGTGTGACTTTTTCAGCAATTATTGTCTACTAATTAAATATATGGATATATTTGTGAGCTAGGTGTTTCGGGCTTGTGTTGTTCTTGAAATTGATGTCAGGCATGTACACCTTCCATAGTTACTCTGCAATATGTTGATAGTGAAATACCAATAGTTGTCTACGAAGAAGAGCTAGCCTCTCGTAACAGTAAACATGTGGGTTTGGGACAAGGAGCATATCTCAAAAACGGCTTGGATGACAACTATTTTCAACTGCATCAGCCTGTTTAGTACACACTGTTTGGCAGAATTGTAATCTAGGAAAAGGACTTGTGTTTGCACTGTGAGTACCACATGGTGTCAAAAATGACCTTCGGACATGAAAATTGCAGGTATAAATATGGGGTTGGGGTGCATAAACTTCTTCTGCTATGAACTGCCACTGACTTCTCTGGTCAAGTGGATAATATTTTTATGCATTGTTTTAATATAGGTATCTCAAAATATGGGCATTCTTGACCTCACTTGTGTATTTGATTTTTTATGATTTTTTGTACTAGGTCACTGATTGCGGCATTAAATTTGTACATAAATACTGGCCCCTGCCCCCTTAGCTTTTGTTATTCGCATCCTCCTCCTCAACAGAAGGTGATTTAACACTCAAATGATGGAGGCAAAAACGGCTATAGCAGCGTCTATGTCCCTTCCTGTCAACCTAATTACAGCAAGAGATAATAAAACTACTGCACAATTTTAATTAAAATTTTGTGTTATCCTTGCCCCAGAAGAAAGGTAATTTAAAACTGTAATGAAATTCCCCCTACCCTTACAAATCTTGGATACGGCACCATGTCGACAGGTAGTGAGGTCTGAAAAATCAGTAAGAGCTCTCTAATTTTCCATTAACGCAATTTGTCGGTGTACCTACTTGTCCTCTTGTGTGATTCAGCTCTACCTGTAACGAAGGACTTCGTATCTACCCATCTATTGTTTAATCTGTACTTTAAAAAATGTAGAGTGGTAAACATGTCATTTTAACTGCTTTGTTCAACAGACCCTTCTCTTTGTTTTGTATATTATGTATTATGTCAAAATGAGTTATTACAGTTATTCTTCCTCCATCATTCGGGGCAAAACACGTTTTGTTTTTGAAGATTGGGTTAGACTTTGCACGTGTTCTCTTGTAAATTGTATGTGTGTGATGTGATGTGATTTGGATTTTTAACTACCTTTAACAATTTTGCAGTTATATCTCTATAATGTTTGCAGTGTGTCAGTTTATAGTTATTTCTAGCACTGGGACATTCTGCCACAGACATATAGCGTCATGTCCCACCTAGTCTAGTTATTCTGACACCAGGTTGACCAGTCCTAACACTAACCTCTTAAAGGTCACCGGCCACACTCCAACATTTTTGTTTACATCAGATTTGCATTACATAATTAAAAGTGGTTACACTCGCACAAAAAGAACAATTTTTTTCAAGTTTAAAGAAAAAATAATTAAATTACTCGAAAAAGACATATACAACGCAGTTACTACCCGTTAGCTACGATTTCCCACCTATAGAGGACGCCAGCCGGAAATTACGTACTTTATTCCTCACAAGACAAGTACATGCTTCTTGTTGTAGAAAAATAAAATACTAAAAAGCATGGATAGGGAACGTTTACATGAAACTACTGAAAACTAATTTACTGTTCAGCCTTATATAGATATGCGTGCGCGACGCACTAAATTGTGTTGCTTTCAAAACAGCTCCATTGTTTCATTTTGAAAATCCCCGTTAATGCAGATAAAAAGGAACCAATGTTAGCTTCTCTATGTCGGCCGACTTTATTAAATAAAAAGAAAATCGCAACACTTAAAAGAATCCAAAGGAACCAAACTTGGCTTCCTTATGTCGACCGACTTCATAAGAAAAATCGGCAGACTTAAAAAATACCAAAGTCAGTTTTCGGGGTTGTTTGCTTTGTAATAAAATAACCTTTGTATCTGATATCCTGTAGGATAGTTTAAGGAAAGAGTTTGTTGCTCGCTTCAAGTTGTGTTTATCCGTCACCCGGGCTTCTATTTGTTTCCAGATGTGATCATAATTTATGTTTGCAGCGCAAATAGTATACACAACAATAACGTACTTTAATAACACCTTGTAACCCATGCTAGCGAAAAATTATCATTTGCACTCACAGTGGATATATTTTAAAAATAACCATTTATATTTGCACCTTGTAACGTCGTTTGTAAATGGCGGGTGCCTTCAAGCAATCGGGTCATAGTTTCGTCTCTTTTGTGATTTTGTTATTCGACATAAGCGATACACACTACAGTAAGGACGCATACGCAACCAGCATCCACTACATACTGAGTTCGTGGGTATATTTTTTTTTTGTAAATAAATTTCGCTTGACGAATAAAGAAGGAATAAATGATAACAATGCAAGGTTATTTTCTTTCATTTTATTTTCAAATAAGTGTATGTTTATCATTTTTTTTTGTACCTTGCAAGGTGGGAGAGGGTACAAATTCAACACATAAGTCCTTATTTGTATGAAATACTGGAGCAAATATGATTGACAATATTGACTGGTAATGACAAGCTTGTAATCTAAGCTCGCACACATTAAGACAACTTGAAAAAAAACAACAATAAAATTAATAGGTAAGAGCTTCATATTGCAGCAACATTGAAAAATGTTCAACATCTCTCTCTCTCTCTCTCTCTCTCTCTCTCTCTCTCTCTCTCTCTCTCTCTCTCTCTCTCTCTCTCTCTCTCTCTCTCTCTCTAACGTAACTGTATGTGTATTATATGCAGGAGTGTTACAACATAAGGCCTAAAATTAAATACATTTGTTTTAATATATCGTGTACACTACTGTTAGAAAAATATTGCATAATCTATTGTTTAATAAATGAATATTGATGATTTGACCGTAAGACTTAAATCGAGAATGTTGTGCAGATGCATATATTTGTTAGCATACAAAATGTTTATAAATATTTTAATTAGTACAAACAAGATATGCCTTCTTGTGTTTTCTCTCATATATATGTACGTTACAAAGTATGATCATTTTCTTTGAATATCAATATCGTTTAAATTTGTTTTCTTCTAAAACCTACTCCTAAAACGTATCTTACATAGTATCTAATTGTTGTTTTCAGAAAAAGTTATTGTTCAAACTAATTATATGTTGAGCCGATTTGTCTTTCGAGTTGAGCCGAATTGTCTAGGGCCAAATTGACTTCAACACGGCATTAATGATCAACACGGCATTAATGATACGACTTTCTCATCGCCACACCCGATTCTATCTCACAGCTTTAATTCATTTTTTTTTCTGGTAAACAGGGTCGTTCCGAAAAAGAAAGAAAGAATCAATTTTCCCCATCATCATTCTTTTGGTTACATCCATATGTAACACAGTACATCATATTTGCTGTATAAAAGCACGATCTTAAGATATATCACATTGACATTTACGTCGGGAAATTAAGCACATGAATGGCTAGGTTGATTAAAAGATAAATGTACGTTATATCCGTGTTTGGCACGCGGAAACTACCGAATGTTTACGGAGACTGCCGAATAATTTTGTCATTTACAAAAGTAGATTTTTTAAGTCTAATTAAGCATTTTTATGGTGTGCATAAATAACAAATGCGTTTTGTTTATGACTATAATAATATCACACGTTTTTACAATATAGGTGGCCGATGACCTTTAATGCTGAGCACTAAGTGAGCCAGCTGCTAGTACCATTTTTACAAGTCTTTGGTATCACTCGGTTGAGGTTCGAACAGGCGATTCATCGGATCTCTTTGCATATACACATATAATTGTTCAATACCTATAGCTTCAAATGAGCAAATATCGCACTTCATTTCTATAATCGTTTTCTACCTCTGAATCAGTTAACATTTGTGTTTCCTGGAAGTATATACAGTAGTACCCTAATTATAAACAAAAGTTTCACTTTTATTTCTAGGTTACGTCGATTATATAGTCGATTATATAAAACGTAGTAGAGGACAGTATTTACATTTAGTAGAATGACAGTAGGAAAAAGAATAATTAAAAAATTATCGTGTTGCAACGCAAGTGTGGTGCTGCCATGCTATACAAGTATATACGCCTATAAAATTAATATTCATTCAGAGGCTATCATTACTAAATTCCTAACATCAGCGCAACATTTTCACCATAATGCGCACGACTATTCTTTTTTCTTTTGTTTTACTTCATGGTACCAATTAGCGGCTAGCAATGCTTATATACCATCTGGATGTACTCAAGCTCTCACCTGTAGACAAGTACATCGTAATGAACCTGATTAAGTTAAAAGATTAGTAATGAGAACTAGATTATCACACATCCATCTGTTTGGCTTGGCCATTCATCAGTAATTAGAACAGTCTCCAGACTACTAAAATTGAAGGTCTAATCTGTCAAACCACCTATCATATATATATATATATATATATATATATATATATATATATATATCTATATATATATATATATATATATATATATATATATATATAAATATATATATATATATATATATATATATATATATATATATATATAATGATTAAAGGGGCCACAAGAGCGCAAGATGGACCCACAATTCTTAACGGCTGATCAAAAACACTCTAGATGAAATTTCCAAACAGATCCTTGTCAAATCTAAAAAGAGTGACCAGTGATGGGTTGAATGAGATTTGTACTTGTGATTAAACATGGATTTACTTTCTTGATCGTTTGAAATGAATTATTAACGTTTGGATCGAAATAAACAAGTAAAGACTTAAATTAAACGACATAGTCAGATTGCCCAAAAAACTTATATACGCATTAATTTTCAACGCAGAAGGCCCGGTCATCCAGGTGACTGCCTGACTCTGCTAGGGTTACTGGATACTTTGGTGCCTCCAGGGCGTTGCCGAAAAGTGACGAACGTCTGTTTGCGCACATGTACCCATTGTATCCATTTATTTTCGACGTATTTCCTGGAGGAATACATTATCCAAACTTTGTCATCTGCTCCATACAATACTGATTTAGTTCCAGGTTATATTTGGCTAACTCCTGTTTTCATAGATTTGCTGAGGAGCAGACAATTCGAAATCCGCATTGCAGTTGAAAATGCGTTTGTGTGTGTGTGTGTGTGTGTGTGTGTGTGTGTGTGCATGAACAACATATCCGAAATTGAATACAAAATCTAATTTAATAAATGGACAATCAGACCAAGAAAGTAGCATGGAAGCACTTTGAAGCGATGCACTAAGGTATTATTCAGTAAGAAAGAACTTTTAAACCTCTTTGTAAATGACCAAATTTTTAGGTCGGTCTTTGCTTTGTATTGTTAATGTCGATAGATCTCATTTAGTTGAACACATGTACGATTAACGAGATTTATGGGGAAAGGTCGCATTTACATAGCCATAATGTACGGATTGGTTCAGCCAAAGTCAGGAGTTTTTAATTTATAAGTAAGGACTTAGTTTGTTTAAACTTACCGGAACGGAGCTCAAGTTATGGTTTGTATAGAAGCTGACAGTTGAGGCATTGACCAGGAACCATTTGGTAGCCATTTTTTGATAGACCTATTGCAGTGTTTCTATGCTTGGAAAAGCGGGAGTTTTTTTGTAATTCTGATTGGTTACGCTGTGAAGGGGGCGTGGTTTCACACGTAAAGCTCTTCAATTTAAATGTGCAAGTAGAAATTTTAAATATTAGTCTACGCTTTGTCCTACGAGAAGTTAAAAGTAAGGTTCCGAGTGAATTTAGAAGAAATTTGCTCATACAAAATCATCCAGGGAATGGAATTATCTGGGAAAATTGACAGACACGTTTTGAGAGTAAGAGCTTGGCAAAACAAGGTATTTGCAACAATCATTTGCAATTCATTGATATTACTATGATGGTTGTAGGATTTATTTCAATCTATTTGCACGAATTATTTCTTAAGTTCGTAGATTTAAATTTTTAATATGGTATACATGTGTTGAGTTCGTTTATCAGTGTCCGTACAGTGATAATTTTCTTTATACAAACATTAACGACGTGTTGAACGTTTAGTTTATTAGTGGAAAATATTGTATTTAGAATTATGTGCCTTATTTTAGCTGAAATGAGAGAATCCGCATGAATTCTCCGACTTATATATGAGTTCATGTATGATAACCACTTGAGAGCTGGTATAAACACAGTAGCAAGGAATTTCATTCATTTGTGTAATTGAGACTAGCCTGGAACTAATATCTCAGTATGGGTGTTAGAATAGCCATTTAGTTGACCGTTAAAGTTTGTGAAACGTGATTGTTTACGTCTATTAAGTATTACGGACTCAAAGTGGACGCAAAGTTGAAAGGAGCGAAAATGCCTGCAAATTTGGAAAAGAAAGTCAAAATGATGAAGACCTGGACTTACCAGCGCAAGGGAGTCAAAAAGAACAGTCACAGTGGAATTCGGACCGAAACAAGACTATCAGGTTACGAATACTGTATAAGGCAATGACAGATATATTAAATGTGATTTTAATAAAGATTTAAATTCTATCACGTAACAAATCGGCTATTGGTATCATTATTTCTTGTATTAGAAACTTCGTGCAGGAAGTTAAGGCAAAAGAAAGAAGTGTATCTTTTATCATATTCTAATATTATTACGTTTGTTTTGAACTGTATGGTTAGAGATTTTGATTAAATTTGTCTTTATTTGTAACGGGGCTCGTTTTCTTCTGTTCTATTTACGAGCTCAGATCCTCATTTATTCCACCCGATATTTTCTCACACTCTATTGATATTTACTGACATCGGGCAAATTACACCGTCGGCAATCACCTCTAGGCAACGATAACCAAACGGATAACATCCACCCCAACAAAGATGGGAAGGGTGTAAAAAAAACCACACTATTGTACGGGGAGATTATCTCTGTGCAAACTATATCCCTACCTAATTTTTTCAATTATTTAAAAGGGGCAAAGATGACATAACGTGTACATCTGAGGTCTATAAGCATGTTTAAGTAAACCTTTTTCACACTCTTTACTGCAGATCACTAAACGGTCAATTCTGCGAGACTTTGCAAAGATCGTCTATTCTGAAGTCCACCAGGAAATTGTTAGTAAAAATCAATTGCTGTGCAACTTCTTAAACTTCGGTTTTAAACAATGAAACTTATAACTTCAAAAAATATAATAAAATTACATGGAGCCCCAATTTAAAACAGACAAAAACGTTCTGTTTAATAACGATATCTTTAACCAAAAAAAGTGTTTATGATGTCACCGTAGAGCTGCTATATATCAAGTTTAAGTTAAGTTGCTCTGTGTGCAGGGACAAAAGCAACACCAGATCTAGGTGTCTAAATAAAATAAAGACATTTTGATTTCCAGCAAGTACTTAAATAAGTGGATATCAGTAACTTATCAGTTATGTTGATTGCTTACATTAGGTTGAATTGAAAGCAATCGGATAAGGAGATAATTGTTTTATTGCTCGCTCCAATAAAAATATTAAAGAAAAAAAAGGGTTAAAAGTAACAGCCCTTCATTTTTGTAGTTTAACCTAGCAACATTGTTTCGCTTTCTGGTTTCATTGTAGATGATATGTATATTTGCGAAATCAACTGTTATTTTGTAATTAAACTAGTAAGATTTATTCTTGAGTCTCTTTTTCTTTCTTGAGCCGAAAATCGCTTGTCACAACTAAAAATAAAATTTATTGGGAAGACCACTACATTATTTTTTTTTTAAATTTTTGAATGGATTAAAATCATCGCTGTCCTTGAAGATTATTAATTAACTGCAGTTTATGGTAACCTTATTGTTAATTGCATGAAGACAATATGGTCAAACGTTCCTAGAAAATGAACGAAATGGATGTAAGCATGTGACTGCCGTCCAGTTCCTGAGGTCATTTTCACATTAGTTTTGAAACGATGTGTGCCATCGACCTTTGGCTAACGATGATGGCCATAAATATGGACCATGTAGACAAATAAACTGGAGCTGGACCCTCTTTTATTGAAGAAAGAAAACGACTTGCAAGGGCTAACGGAGTGCCATTCACTATTTATTCGATGCATATCGATATTTGCTTCAGAATTTAGATAAAATGTTTGGTTTCTAAATTAGATATCTCAAAAATGAAAATTATTTTGAAAATTAACATCTGGATAGAAATATTTCACTTTAAAAAATAAGGAGCAAACGAACGTATTGAATTTTATGTCAGAAATAATTGTTTTTATTAACTATACATTTATACCTCAAGAATTCATTCACAAGTAAACTAGAATTGTAATCAATGAAATAAAATTTATGACTACTAAATGCTTCCATTGCAAATTAAGTGTGTGTGTGCATGTGTGTGTGTGTGTGTGTGTGTGTGTGTGTGTGCGTGCATAAGCAACAAAATGTACTGGGCTGACATTTTACGTATGAATTCATTTTCAGAGATGGGCCCTGTGTGGTTGAGTGGTCTAAGGCGCTTGTTTTTACCTATCACTGCCATCTTGCCTCTTCCGTATAAAATCGAGTCTCAGACTCGGCCATTGCGGATATGTGAGAAAGATTGCTAGTAGCTTTGCGTAGGTCTGTGGTTCTTACTCGGGATTCCCCGGGTCCTCCGCTTTGAAGTCTGCACTTTTGTTATCAATATAACTTTGACGATTTAAAACAAATCAGCAGTGAAACAATATTGAAAGTGTACCATATTTTAGGAATATGTCTGATTTTTGTGTCAACCTCAAATGGAAATAATTGTCGTCTGAGGTCTGTTAATATTCGTTTTTATGTCAATATGTCTCTCATGTGTATGCCCAGAAATGGTACATGTACTGAGATGCTCATTTATATGTCCAAGAATGTCCAGGTCACTTGTCTGGGGTCATTTGTATGCAGTGCCATTTTAACAACATTGTAGACTCTGGACAAAGCAATGCACTGGAGCCACGCTACCGACCTTACTATTCATTAACAATATGGGTAACATGATTTCCCAAGAAGCTTGAGGCATTGGGCAACTGCCCAGTGTGCCCACGCCTTAAGACTAATTTATTTGTATGCTTATTAATGTCAAACTCGCTTGTTTGACAATGAATGCACTGAGCTTATTTGTATACCAGGGATATTTCATAATGATCAAAATGTATGAATGTACTGTTGATAAATGCAGGAATGTTCAACTCACTTGTTTATTAATATGTGCCTGGACATTACGTTCAGTATTTGATGATTTTAGTTCATTAGGTTGGAAATATAATCTGAAGATTTATTGTTTAGGGACTTATATGTCCTGATTCCTTTAAATTAAAGAATATGTTTTTGTATAGGAAGCCACTGCAGACCTGAAAACAAATCTTCGATGGTAATAAGAACATTCAGAATCA
Source organism: Potamilus streckersoni (assembly GCA_016746295.1). Lineage (NCBI taxonomy): Eukaryota > Metazoa > Mollusca > Bivalvia > Unionida > Unionidae > Potamilus > Potamilus streckersoni. The sequence goes on along the minus strand of JAEAOA010001054.1, from coordinate 197,605 downwards.
TTCGCTTCGTGAAGAACAGAAATTGTTCCATTAGATGTTTTTGCCTTAACATTTGCTGTCGATACTTCTTTTATTAAGTGTATATACGGCCCAAGAGTAGATCATCTTTCTTATCAACTGACATCAAAATTCTTAGTAATAGTATAGTGATCCTCGATGTGCTAATTAAGAACAGAAGATAAATGGGGCTTGATTGACATCCCATAATTTAACCGAGGATATGATTAATTGATTTTTGGGTGTTTTGGGTTTCGTGCCATTTCCCGCACATTGCGGCCAGTAGATCTGGTGGAGGAAGAACTTGGTAAGACCCTTGGAAAAACCACATACCCACTGGAAGCTACTGGCAAGCTTCGCACAACTTATCCACGTTGGTCGAACCGACACTCACACTCACGTGGCTTGAAGTGAGATGTGTAAGTGGTCTGCAAAGAAAAGCGCCGTAAACTACTCATCTACCAAAGGCCCCGGATGTGATTAATATCCAATAATCGGATTTAGAGTTTGATTGATATCTCATAATTGACCGAGGGTTTCATGATATTAATGAGGGTTTGATATTTATGTATCTTAATCTTTCTGAGGGATTTGTATCAAATAAGATGAACCGTGGCAACCATTTTGTTTTCGTTTGGTTCTTTTTGTACTGACAATGTCTTGTTCACCTTTCCATTCGCACACAAAATGAATTCGACAGAGCCCTAGTCGACCAACCAAAGAAATGTGAGGTTTTTTTTAAATAAATAAATCTTTTCTAGTCTGTCATGGGCCTATTTGCCAACTTACAGATGTTTATCAACGGAAGTAACAGACAACATGCAACCATGCATGTGGATTGTAGAATCCTTAATGATTTTACCAAACTTCAAACGACCTTTAAAACAGCATGTTCGAGAAAAACATCGTGCCACTGAAAAGGTGTTTCCCAGAAACTACACAACTCTATCTGCTCCCTGTGATTATCGGTGCATACTAGCACCATTCTAGTTTTCTTCCTTGTTCGTTCTCCTTGTTGATCTGATCGTAGAAAAACAATTTTTATTCTCTCTATTGACTGGTAAACTACTTGATTTTAAAGATGATATGCTGCAAAAAAATCTTTAAAGATTGAAATGTGTGTGTGTGTGTGTGTGTGTGCGTTTTCACGTATATTCAATAATTATAAAGTGCTTACAACTGATTGTGTAAATTTATGCTAATGTAACTTTATTTCGGTTTCGTTATGAACAGTCATTTCATGCAGTTGTATAACAGAGGTTAACATTGCTTCGTTTGGACATATTATCAGTACTTGCGAATTAGGATAGTCATCTTGAAAGCATCGCCCCTTGAATTTAACATAAGTCCATATGTTAGCGTGTCGTGGAACCTGTATGGTCACAAGGTGTTTAGCATGTGGAAAACGTCCATAGACTTAATAGTTTTGGCTAGTTTGGGAAACGTTGGAGAGGTCTTGTGGAAACACTGCCACTGACTGACCAACACACCCGCTTACTAACAAGCACCCACTTTATCTGACCAACACACCATGCTACTTACAAACACGGACATCTATTGACCAACATGCCGTTTCAACAACCAGTACCTACGCATACTAACGCTCAGTGTTCACCAGTCTATATATGAGAGGTAATGGTCACTTATGGCAAATGTTTTGCACATAAACCTTTTCTTACGTCTAATTCTCATTACGTTGTCCAGTGTAACAACTTCTTGTCGTTTTAATCACTAACAGCGCCTTTCAGAATTGCAACATAATTGCATATGAAAGTTGACGTGACATTATATTTAAGCTTGACATGTGAAAGCATGCCAATGCCTTTCATCAAGTGTGTGTTTCTTATGTTGTACGTCCTGTTCAATGTCTATAAAAAGCTATAGTACCTCCTAGTGTTTAATTACCATAAATATTTAAGATTAAATTCACGCAGGGAACTATATCAACCCCCAGAATGACATCCGTAGTGTTAAAATTAAATAGACTCTTGAAATCGGAAATTTTACAAATCCATTGACCTTTCGGTAACTTTCTTTCAGAAATTTCATGCATTTACTTGTTCATCTACATTTCTTTCCTCTCAAAGTTAAAAGTCTACTGCAAAACACATATGCACAAAAACAGTGATAGTGTGGGCGTTATGACCCATTCCTTGTTTTTTTTTGTTAACAGCAAGGATGTGGTGGCTTTATTTTTGACAAGTACAAGCACTCAAGTACATTCGTATCAGTGTAGAAGCAAAATATTTGTCTCTCTAGATCAAACAGTCAAGTAGCAGAAGAATATATTGTTTGGTGTTTTAAATGTTAAAAAAAACACTCACATAAACGGAAAATGTAGGTCACTTAAAGAACATGAAAAACTTTTCATGCCAGATTGAAACTTTGTTTGACAGTGTAGCAATGTCTCGCTGTCGTGTTTTACCAACAGTCCATTAGAGTAGGTTGCAAAACGAAATCAATGCATTTTTAATAAGGTAAATAAAACTGAATGGTTACAGCACTGCCACTGGATGTTTTGCAACACGCTTTTTGCCAGTCTTCATCGAATATATAGCAGGTATGTGAACGTATTAAATCTACGGCGACTAAAACGAAAATAGTAAATCTGAATGTTTAGTAAACAAAATAAACTACAAAAAGCATTGATAGAGGATATTTTGGAACACACTTGAAAATTAAAATTGCCTGTCACCCCAGGTTTCGATAAAATAGCCCAATGTCCTTGATTCAGTCGAAGATAAATATGTTTACTTCTATTGATAATAGGCCGCTCGGGTAGCCTCAGTTGTTAGAGCGTCTGCCTTGGATGTGGGAAGTCGTGGGTTCGAAACTCGGCCAAAGACTTACAAAAATGGTACTTGCAGCTGCCTCGCTAGGCGTTCAGCATTAAGAAGTTATTGTTAGGACTGGTCTGCCTGGTCTCAGGATAATGTGTTACGTGTCTACGGCATGACGCCTAGTGCTATACATCACTATAAACTGTCACAACGCAGACATCATATGATATCAGTGAAAATGTTTTAAAGCTACGTTAAAAATACAAATTACTCAAACACACTATTGATAAAAATCCTAACATGAAACCCACATTCATAGATAAAATATTACGTTATGTATATGTTGTTTACATAATTAAAAATCAACTGATTTTAAATATTAACAAACAATGCAAATTCAATATGAGAGGTGGGAGGTAATGAGTAATAGAGGTAGATGTTGGTTAGTTAATGGAAGCTTTGGTACAAGAAAGTGCTTGTTAGTAGATGTTGGTACTGGTCAGTACTTTGGTGTGTTGGTATATTGGTGTGAGTGTTGGTCAGTCGTTTCTTATGACTAGATATTATTATTATTATTATTATTATTATTATTATTATTATTATTATTATTATTATTATTATTATTATTATTATTATTATTATTATTTAATTTGTTAATCACTGATATGGGTTCGTTGCATTTATTAGTTTAATTTTGTCTTATAGTGGTAGGTGTTAGGATGTTTATTATGTAAAAATGAAAATAAGGTCATGTATGGATGGTCTACGAAGCATACTGTCCACAATTGTTTAGTGAATGTTATGGTGTTGTATTTTGAAGAAAAATAGCATTTTTTTAGTGAGAAAGGGTGTTAGTATTTAAATTGTATATTAAGTTGTTTGTTAGTATTTTTTGTTGTACAGCATGTGCATCGATACGTCCTGGAATTTTGAAGAAAAATTGTTTGGCACTAACTTTGAATTTATGGGTGTCATTAATTTATTTTTGTTTCATGGGAAGGGACGTTAGGGTATGAACTTTTGAAAAACGAAAATAAAGCTGATTTAGGGTATATTCCTTGTGGTCCAGCAATTACGGGACATATACAACAATATCAATTAAATGCTCGAATAGTGATGATAACAGCTTTGTTTAAAAAAAATAATAACTACTTTGACGTTCAAACGATACAAAATAAAAAACTAATACGACAAATGCTTCAAAATGACTAAAGAAGAATTGGCTAATGAAAAAAAATCTTGCTAAATATTTCTTGTTTTTATTATTTTCGACCTTTTTCTGCAGAAATGGAGCCGAGTCCGTGTTAAAGTGTTTATCAAACGGCTGTTACACAAACTTTACACATTGATTTCCAAATCTTTTTTGATATACAAATATTGTAACACGTTTATTTCAATATGATTTGAAGAAATGATGTAGCATATGGTAATTTCAAGCTTAAATAAATGTGTAACTAATTTTCTGAAGATGCCAGACAGCAGTATGAGTTAAGAAGGTTTGTTTATTAAAAAAAAACTTTATAATGTGGGCTTTTGCTAGTTAATTTTCATGAATTTTGGCACATCTCAAGTATAATAAATGAGTAAAAACAAAATATTCAGGGAAAATTCTGGTTTATACTTTTTTGTTGCTCGCGGCAAAATGTAAGAACATATGAAAATCAGACGCTAACTGCATTTGTTCCTTAAAGCCACATTACGCCGTTACTCGGAAAAAGTCGTATATGCCGAGCCATCTGAATAATACTGAATCTTGAAAGACACTGGTTCTAAACATCGTTGGATTCCATTAAAATTGTATAATATCGACCTTCCATCACATTATTTGTCATGAAATATCTTCCTCCAGCTGGAAACCAGGTCATTATTTTCAGATGCTAACGAATTAATCCGATGTTAATCGCCGACATTCGTTGGTTACCCGATTTTAATTTAAAGCTGAAACACATGATTTGATGACGTACCTGTTGTAATCATAAGAAGCAAACACCACGCTATCTTGGATACGGTAGGTGAGAATTATTTCACATTGCGTTTGAAATGATGTCGTACACGACCTAGCATTTACGAGTCTTTTTCTTTAAAGGCATAACTTACGCATATTAATTTTTACAAGTCCACATCGTATCTGGGTGCAACTTTTGGGTTTAGTTGGCAGCCCAAGTTCTCCCTTCAAAGTTTCCAGCGCCCAGACTAATCACCAATATTTACCCGAGTCTTACATTTATCTGATGCACACTTTTATTTCCCAGATCCGCATAAAACAAGCTAGCATCATCTCTTCATTCTCTCTGGAATGTTATTAATAGATGAGTCGCTAAAGGAATTTGTACAACGGATCATATCACTACTTTTGGAGCACTCCCGAAAAAGAACGGAATTACTAACTAGCGACTTCTCTGGCACCTCTATATTCTAAAAGTATATTAACGTCGTTTAAACCCAAGATCTTGATTACTTAAAAAAAACCTGTTAATATCAGTTATTTTTTAAACAAATCATTTCCTTTCTTAGAAACTTTAGTTAGATTAGACTAATGGTGAAATTTATGAAAAGAGAGCAAATAATTATATGTATCTATTTAGATCACAGAGCCTTGTTCTCGACTAGACCATGATAACTACTCCAACTAATTTTATATAAAACTGAATTAATATTATGTGACGTTATTAGTTTAATTGAGACATATTTTCTTTTGATAGTGAACATATCACACAATTTGGATGGATACTATTTAGGCATTGAATGTATACATGTTAAATAGTACAAACTATCTAGGTGTCTAACCATTAGTAACGCTGGCGAAATTAAGTAACGAATCACACGTAGCTCGGATCTAGATTAACTACAAGCCCACTTAATTTTGCAAAACAAAGCAACAACGATTGATCGACAGCTGATGGTATAAATGAGCAATTTCACAAGAATTTTATCGATGGGCAGTCTTGGTCTCGGAAAATATTCGTTCAAATGTAAAGAAATTTATTTCTGAAATAGGGTGGCTTTTGGAGTTCAAACGCTTGAAAGCTTAAGTAAAACGTGTTAATTCATTTACGAAAAGACGGTTCATTGTATATGGGGTAAGTCAATCACGCGTTCTAGAAACAGGAACACAAAGGAATGCAATTTTATGCCAATGAATAAAAACCGTTGATACGAATTAAAGAGAAGCAGCAAACTCTATTATTAGATTAAAAGGACCGGTCTGTAATATGAAAGGCACCCACTCCCTCACGTTACAAAAAGTCAAAGGGATACATGGAGCTATGATCCTCAAAATACCATCCTATGATTATAAATTTATATCCATTGCGTTCACGTTCCGGCTTTGTACTTGCATGTAAGTCGAGTTCAACTGCAAACTGTAAGGATGCGGATCTACTGGCACATGCGCCATCAGATTTGGATCCATATCGATTTTTAGGGGCAAATATGAAGAACAAAGAACACAGTCTGATAATCCGTCCATTTATGCGACTGGAGATCAGGATCTATGTTGTTTTTCAGCTTGGTTCAATTTAGAAGTAAATATATACGGTATCGGACACCAAAGCCATCAACCTCCCCAAGGTCAAATCTGTATTCAAGTCATGAATGTTACTGGTGTCTGGATGATAATGATAACCTGGTTTTATGATTGTGTAATGAATCATATCCATTTTTTTTACAGTGTTTGTCAAGTCAGAAATTTGAAGTTGGTTTCTGTATTTTATTGGGAACAGTACAGATTTAGAAAGAGAATTTTTTAAGTTTTCTGACTTTTGCTTTGGAAAGACTTAGAGAAAATGAAAAGACTATAAAGAGACATACCTTGATGAACACAACCGATGTAAATTTGAATAAATCTATAAAATTTGTAACACCCCCTCTATTAAAACAAGACTCTTCAGATCGTAAGGGAAAAACTAAACGTTTAATTTCACGAATCCAGAACTTAATATTTCACTTACTTTTCATAATAAAACGAATTTTGAAGTCGACTTTTCGGTGTTTTAATCAGTTTCGATCAATATTTAATTGATTTTATGATGTAGCTAACTTACACACAACAAAGCAGATCACACACAGATTATCGTGTGAAATTTAGTATATTTTACAGAAATGTGCATGTACCGAGATAATGATTAAAACAAGAGAATGAATGTGGTAAAAAAAAAGCAAAAATCTTTATGTTGACGATTTTAAAAAAGGATACCTTTCGATTGCTTTTTTATGTAGCCAATCTGCCTTTAAATGAAAACAGTGCCATTGGTCTTTTTTCTTGATAAAACAATTTTACATTTATGCTAAATGTGTAACGTTTAACACAAAATAATTATCGGTTACTGCATTTGTATGGGAAAATATGAACGAGTTGTCGTTTGCCTATATTGCACGACCTTGGGAGTAACTCCGCCCAGACAAATTTGAATTTGGTCGCGCGCTAGACGTAAGTTTCGAAAGAAAATCGCGTTTGGTCTACTTAAAAATGACATTTGGAGTAATATTGTTAATGAATACGCATTGCAACAACATTTCCATTTGATCTGGAATGAATACGTTTTGGTGTTTTTGTCGATTCAACGCAGTCTTGTGATTATGGTCTGGAATTATCAACATGAAGTAACTTGCATCTGATTCCAGCAGCGTCTGCCAGTTTAATCGTATTGAGTGCGTTGACATCGCCATGTGTGTTTCTGTTCTGTCATTGAATTATTCAGATCATAATGTGGGAAAATTATGAAGCCTTTCAATTACAATTATCGAAAAGATGCTGTGGAATTCAATGTTTATTTCATTTTGAGTGCGGTAAGGAGGATATAACTGCTCTTGGAATATAAAACTCGAAATTACAGTACAATTTCGAAATGTGTAATCAACCTTGAGAAACCCATGACATGGTTCATTTAATTCGGATTTGCAGAACTACGAAGTATATTTGTGAAGAAATTCGTGTTGAAAAATTTTGAGTATATTTTTTGCCATTTTTATTACCAGCTAATGAAGACAATTTATGTGTTATAACTTGCGTGTTATTGTGAGGACCCTGTGCCAAAACAAACAAACAAACAAACAAAACATGTTCATATATTTATAATTGTAAGAATATAAATGTCATGCTGCAGAAGATATTATTTTCCCCATGCCTACAGTATGACAGCCAAAGGGAATTAACCTACAGATTTTGCCTCCTCCATTATCATTTCGGAATCCTTATATAAAACAATATTCTTTCATAACAAAATTGATGTCTGGTACTGTTATAATATATCAACAATGGTAATATTTGTAAAAAATTTTAACTATAAGATTGCAATAATATTTTATATTTTAATTTTTTGAAAATAACACTTAATTCAAATACTTTTAGCATGATGTGTTACAAGCAAACAAGAGTTATTTTTCTTGTCGAAGCGTATGCGTGTCGGCAAATACCAAGAAACTCGTTTATTTGAAGTACTTGACGACAAACCATTTTTTTTCTGTCAAACGTTGATAAAACGTTTTATTAGTGTTTTATCTTGGATAAATAACCTTTCAAACGTAATATTTACTAATATATATGCGAGCTTTTCCTGTTATTTAATTGGTACAAGAATAACATTGGTACTTCATAAAGGTATCAGAAGAGGACACAGACAGTTCAACAAGTTTCAAATCCACATACTTTTATTTCTTCTATTATTATCATTATTATTATTATTATTATTATTATTATTATTATTATTATTATTATTATTATTATTATTATTATTATTATTACTTGTGAGCATATTTTAAGTTCTAGTGAGTTTCACTTCGTCAGACAGACGGACGGAGACTATCAAAATATCAATTAACGTGACCCTAAACTTTAAAGAACTTTCTTGTGTATGATTTCCAAGCATTCTTAAACGACAAAATTATGCCTCAAAGATTTTGTTGTGTGCGATTTTCGAAGTGTTTTTAAACAACGAAATTACACTGCAAAGATGTCTTTGTGTGATATTTCAAAGTGTTCTTAAACAATGAAATTATACCGCAAAGATGTTCTGTCTGCTATTTCAAAGTGTTTTTAAACAACGAAATTATACTACAAAGATGTTTTTGTGTCGTATTTAAGAGTGTTCCTAACAAAATAATTATACTGCAAATATGTTTTTGTATGTTATTTCAAAGTGTTATTAAACAATGAAATTATAGAGTAAATATATTTTTGCATGTTATTTCAAAGTGTTATTAAACAACGAAATTATACTGCAAGTATAATTTTGTATGTTATTTCAAAGTGTCATTAAACAATGAAATTACACTACAAAGATGTTTTTGTATACTATTTCAGTGTTCCCAACAAAATAATTATACTGCAAAGATGTTTTTGTGTCCTATTTCAGTGTTCCTAACAATGAATTAAACTGAAAAGATGTTTTTATGTCGTATTTAAGAGTGTTCCTAACAAAATAATTATACTGCAGATATGTTTTTGTATGTCATTTCAAAGTGTTATTAAACAATGAAATTATAACGCAAATATGTTTTGTATGTAATTTCAAAGTGTTATTAAACAACGAAATTATACTACAAATATGTTTTTGTTTGCCATTTCAAAGTGTTATTAAACAATGAAATTATAACGCAAATATGTTTTGTATGTTATCAAACAACGATATTATACATAAATGTTTTTCCAACAGAAAAAGGGGAAAGTTATGTGAAAAAAATGGACATTTGCGATGATAATTACGTCTATATGCAGATATACTTATATCTATATTCATTGATACTTGTGGTTGTATGCATAGGTACTTATGGCTGCATTCATATATACTTGTGGCTAAATGTATAGATACTTGTGGCTAAATGTATAGATACTTGTGGTTATATGCACATATACTTGTGTCAATTTGCATAGATACTTATGGTCATATGCATAGATACTTATGACTGTATGCAAAGATACTTGTGGCTAAATGTATAGATACTTGTGGCTATATGCACAGATACTTGTGTCAATTTGCATATATACTTATGGCCATAATCATATATACTTATGACTGCATTCATATATACTTGTGGCTAAATGTATAGATACTTGTGGCTATATGCACAGATACTTGTGTCAATTTGCATAGATACTTATGGTCATATGCATAGATACTTATGACTGTATGCAAAGATACTTGTGGCTAAATGTATAGATACTTGTGGATATATGCACAGATATTTGTGTCACTTTGCATAGATACTTATGGTCATATGCATAGATACTTATGACTGTATGCAAAGATACTTGTGGCTAAATGTATAGATACTTGTGGATATATGCACAGATACTTGTGTCAATTTGCATAGATACTTATGGCCATATGCATAGATACTTATGACTGTATGCAAAGATACTTGTGGCTAAATGTATAGATACTTGTGGCTATATGCACAAATACCTGTGTCAGTTTGCAATGATGCTTATGGCTATATGCATATATACTGATGGATATGTGCTTAGGCCTTAGAAGTATATGTATAGATTTTGTTTGCAATAAAATTCCTAACAATGAACAATATAGATCGTTCTTCGAGAAAACAAGATGGAATAAATTAAACCATTCTTAGTCAATTAAAAATGTTATAACTGGTTATTAACATAAGGTTTGGTTAAAAAATTTTTTTTAAATTTTAAAAATTTTATTATCCCCGTAATAAGTTGACCAATGGGTCGGGGAACCATCCCAAAGTCACCTTACAAACAAAATTTCTTGTTTCCAGATAAACTAGGGATAGTAAATATAATCTATATTAAAAGAAAGAAAAAATAAAAGACAACACAAACATGCACACACTCATGCACACGTGCATATGGCTGAATGTAGGTGACATAAGCTTTAGAAAATAGTGTTTTGTTCCTGTTAGGTTTGGTTAGATTTTGTATAGACTGAAATGTCTGGATAGATTTTGCATAGACTGAAATGTCTGGTTATATTTTGCATAGACTGAAATGTCTGGTTAAATTTTGCATAGACTGAAATGTCTGGTTAGATATTGCATAGACTGAAATGTCTGGTTAGATTTTGCATAGACTGAAATGTCTGGTTAGATTTTGCATAGACTGAAATGTCTGGTTAAATTTTGTATAGACTGAAATGTCTGGTTAGATTTTGTATAGACTGAAATGTCTGGTTAGATTTTGCATAGACTGAAATGTCTGGTTAGATATTGCATAGACTGAAATGTCTGGTTAGATTTTGCATAGACTGAAATGTCTGGTTAGATTTTGCATACACTGAAATGTCTGGTTAGATTTTGTATAGACTGAAATGTCTGGTTAGATATTGCATAGACTGAAATGTCTGGTTAGATTTTGCATAGACTGAAATGTCTGGTTAGATTTTGCATAGACTGAAATGTCTGGTTAGATTTTGTATAGACAGAAATGTCTGGTTAGATTTTGCATAGACTGAAATGTCTGGTTAGATTTTGCATAGACTGAAATGTCTGGTTAGATATTGCATAGACTGAAACTGCTTATTAGATACATAAGCATGTTACTCTGAGGATTTCTTTTTAGTATTAGTCTTTGTCCATAATGACCAGCATGCCGGAAACACGCTTGTGTGTCGACCGTTTAAGAACAGCTAACACATCATTATTAATTTTTTTTTGTAATCGGAGTTCATGCCGGAAAGATTGTGTGATACTGAGCAATTGTGATACTGAGAAATTGTTTGAAAACAAACTACGAAGTTCTAAGTTCCAAAACTGGATATGAACAAATCACCATTTAAAGAAACAAAAAACAAAACGAACAGTAAACGTGAAGAAAGTAAAGCTAATTGAAATGAAAATGTCGTATCAATAATAATAATAATAATAATAATAATAATAATAATAATAATAATAATAATAATAATAATAATAATAATAATAATAATAATTGTTATTATTATTATTATTATTATTATTATTATTATTATTATTATTATTATTATTATTATTATTATTATTACGAGGGGTTATTTGAGAGAGATATTTAAAGTGTGGGGAATATTGCAAAGCAACTAAAATATAAAACTATTCTCTTTACATCTGCATTGCCTAATTCCTACAAATTTTTTTCATTGTTAAGTGTTTAAAGTGTAAGTACACGCTTTATATGTGTGCGTTTGTAAGATACGTGTTTAACCTACAAAGAACCAATCATGGTGACGTCATGTAACAGTTGACGTCAATGCCGTAGGTAACTAGTTACGTGAGCGTAAAACTTTAAGACGATCAGTTCTTATGCAAAGTTGTTAAATTTCAAGATGCCGTCTTTGGGGTGTTTTGCTGCTATAAGCAATTGGGGCCGTGCAGGGGTAAGGTTATGTTGTGTGCGAAAATGTTTTCGATGACGGTGTTGCGTATTTTTGTAAATTGTGTCTTTGAAATATTTTTTTGATTTAAACCAAACCACAAAATTTAATTTAAGCTATTTGTAAAAAGTACATAATGGAACAAAATGATGAAAGATCTTAACCTTCTGCATAAGACAGCGTGTGTATGTTTGTCATAATTTATTAGCTTTTGTGTTTATCCAATATCAACTTTGTAACTGGAACAATTAGCCTAGTGAATATAAATTTGATAACATTTAAATGAGTCACAATGCATTTAATGGTACGATTACATTTGTTCATTGGGTGTATTTGTATTTGCTCAATTATTGTCACTAAATCTATTGTAAATTTTTGAGATTGTAATGTATTTGAAATGACGGAAAGAAGTATTTGAAATGACGGAACGAAGCATTTGAAATGACGGAAAGAAGCAATAGATTGCCCATTCCTGTACAAATTTAGTACGTCCTTTTAGCAAGAATAAAAGGCAGTATAAGCTCTGCTTGAATATATCTTTCTATTTTGTACAACTAGTGAACATGTCTGATTAGATAGATAGATAGATAGATAGATAGATAGATAGATAGATAGATAGATAGATAGACAGATAGATAGATAGATAGATAGATAGATAGATAGATAGATAGATAGATAGATAGATAGATAGATAGATAGATAGATAGATAGATAATGGATACATTTATTTTAGTTGAATAATATAAGAGACTACATGAGAGGAAAGTTCGTCGTATGGCAGATAGTCACAACTGTGCAAACCTCAAAGCTAGCCGAGTTAAGAGAGAAGAATGAAAGGAATTCCTGGGTTAAAGTTGGGGAGAAACATACTCAAAAGAAAGAGACAAGGAGAAGAGAAGTTCCGATTGGCAATAAAAAGAAATCTAATCAAGTAAAGATAACACAGAGGAAATCAAAAAGAAAGACACAGAAATCCAAGTCTACCAATAATGTTTCCACTTCCGCTTGTAAGTATACTTTTTAACAACCTTGAGTTTCTTTCAGACGATCTCTTGTATCATTAGCTTATGCGTCCCTATAAGCCATCCCCACCCACCCAATTTTCAATGATAACCTTTATTGCTGTTTTCGTAAAAGTCTCCTACCAAACAAACAAAAATAACACCCTCCACCCCCACACCCACCCCAAAAACGAACCCTTGCAAATGAAACGGTCACGCTGGCCTAACACATATCTAAAAAATATAACAAAAGAAACAACAAAGTTTTACACTTGCACGTCAATAGAGATTTTCAAGCTGATCCAAGCACTGCGAGGCTATGTTAGCCAAAACATCCTACAATAATTCATATCATTTATCGTTGTTGTGGTTGACTGAAAATTACAATATAAATTAGTTTAATTGTTTTCTGTGTACGACATACAGATGACAAGATTAAACTCAATCTCTTTTAAAGTTTTTTGAGAATGATGTTGATGTTAACATTACAGATTCTATTGTCAAATTTACGCATTTCTTTTGGGAAAAGTTCATTAGAAAAGGGGAAAGGCGGGAGATAGAATACATTTTCTTCTCTACTTCATGTGCTTATTGAAAATACACATAATATGGCTTTATATTTGTCTCGCTCTCAAAAGTACATCATAACTCTAGAAAGGAACCTAAACACGAAATTTACATGCAGTGCTTTATCCTGTTTTCCACATGTATAGATAGAGGCAGATGTAACATCATTGGTGTATCACATTTTTCCGTTATATAGACATAACCAGATGCAATTCTGCACCAGTCGTTTATCCTATTTTCCTCCATGCATAGATGGAACCCAACGCAACTCTACTTCAGTATAATAATGCAATCGAAATAAAGGAAGTGGCTCAGAATTTGGTCTGAATACTGTTTTTGCCTCTTATTCTTAAATTCATACATTTATGGTATCCTGGGATATGTTCATTTTCCTTGATTATGTTTTGGTGCGGGTTGGGGTGGGTTTTGTGCTGATGTTTATCGCCAATGTAAACTTAATTTAAACCATCATAAAATAGATTTAATAAAGAAAACACTCAAGCAATTTCTCTCTTCCATTAAACTCAGGCATGTTTCAGTCCCAAATGATTCATACTATAGTGATTCATAAAAATTGCAATATTATGCACGTGTTTGAGAGAGAGAGAGAGAGAGAGAGAGAGAGAGAGAGAGAGAGAGAGAGAGAGAGAGAGAGAGAGAGAGAGAGAGAGAGAGAGAGAGAGGTGGGGTGGGGTGGGGTGGGGGTATATTATGTTGCCCTAAGTTGTAGCGAACAAGGTCGCGGACAGGGTAGGAAAACTATGTCAATGTTCCGGGGACCAATAGCGGTCAGGGGCCCACCGCAGTCACAATTTATAATTTATAGGGGCCTACTGGAACATTTTTCCTACGCCCACAAATCCTGTCCGTGGCGATGATTACGAAACTGCAGACTGGTTGGTTGATTGGTTATTTTTGTATGGGAATTTTCAACACATTATGTTGAGCCAACTAGAAATACGAAGTTTACTTGAACACAACAGGAACTAATTCCCGATACGGAACTTAAAGGAGCAGTAAATATTTTTTTTACCCTAACCTCATAAACAAACCTAATACACACAAAAAACCCAGAATATTGGTCAGAGAGCTCACTTTCACATCAATCTAAGTTTCCTAAAAAATAATTTTGATTTGGTCTAAAATACCAGTAAACAACCTATTTTTAACTTATAAATTTGACAAAAATAAGGTACACGGCAAACTCTCCCCTCAATCATGGACAAAGTTTAAGAATATAATAGAATTAAACAACATTTTTAATTGGGAATGACCCCATGATTGGGTGGTGTGGGTCAGAATTTGTTGCAACACCATTGTTATGCATGAATGCACTGAATATACAATATCCGATAACAAATGATTCAAGACAGAATCTCTACAAAATTTCGACAATACTACAAATTTTGGTCTAAATATTTGAAGCATTTTAGATAAGCTGAGTAGCCAACACGTATTTTCCATCTACCTTTGCAGGCCAGCATCTGCATATTCCAAACAGGACAAAGAGACGTCTGCTCCCTCCGATTAAAATGAATTTAACCGGTCGTCCACTACCTCCAGTTCCGAACAACACAATTTTTCTCCCTCATATCGCAGGAAACAAAAAGGATGAGAAAACAGAGAAAAAGAAGAAGATTGCAAATGAAGGTGATAATCTGCTTTTGAATAATTATTAAAGAATCTAAGTGAATTTTGGTGCATCATATATTTTCTCCAAAAAGGGGGCTCTCTTCCATTATACGGTAATAGACCTAATATATATGCCACATACATTTCCGTTGAGAGCTTTGCTAGACTTTAGTGATTTTATGATGAATAATCGGTGTTACTGGTGTAATTTTAGTTATTTTATAATGAGATAATCTGTGTTACTGGAGTAATTGTAGTGATTTTATGATGGATAATCGGTGTTAGTGGAGAATTTTAGTCATTTTACGATGGAAACTGTGTTACTGGAGTAATTTTAACGATTTATGACGGATAAACGGTGTTACTAGAGTAATTTTATTTTAGTGAATTTAAGATGGATAATCGATGTTACTGAAGTAATTTTAGTGATTTCATAATGTATAATCAATGCTAATGGAGTAATCTTGGTGATTTTATGATGAATAATCGGCGTTATTGGCATAACTTTATTTTAGTGATGATTTTATGATGGATAATCTGTGTTATTGGAGTAATTCTAGTATTTTTATGATGGTAAATTGGTGTTACTGGAGTAATTTTAGTGATTTTATGATAAATAATCGGTGATACTGGAGTAATTTTATTTTAATGATTTTATGATGGATAATCGGTGTTACATGAGTAATTTTAGTGATCTCATGATGCATAATCGATGTTACTGGGGTAATTTTGGTGATGTTATGATGCATAATCAATGTTACTGGGGTAATTTTGGTGATGTTATGATGCATAATCAATGTTACTGGGGTAATTTTGATGATGTTATGATGCATAATCAATGTTACTGGGGTAATTTTGGTGATGTTATGATGCATAATCAATGATACTGGGGTAATTTTGGTGATGTTATGATGCATAATCAATGTTACTGGGGTAATTTTGGTGATGTTATGATGCATAATCAATGTTACTGGGGTAATTTTGGTGATGTTATGATGCATAATCAATGTTACTGGGGTAATTTTGGTGATGTTATGATGCATAATCAATGTTACTGGGGTAATTTTGGTGATGTTATGATGCATAATCAATGTTACTGGGGTAATTTTGGTGATGTTATGATGCATAATCAATGTTACTGGGGTAATTTTGGTGATTTTATGATGAAGAATCGGTCTTACTGAAGTATCTTTATCGTAGTGATTTTATGATGGATAATCTGTTAATGGAGAAATTTGAGTTCATTATGATTATTCAATGTTAATGGAGTAATTTTGGTGATTTTATGATGTATAATTGGTGTTACTGGAGTAATTTTATTTGAGTGATTTTTTTTTATGTATAATCAATGTTACTGGAATAATTTTGGTAATTTTATGATGTATAATTGGTGTTACTGGAGTAAATTTCTTTGAGTGATTTTTTTTATGTATAATCAATGTTAATGGAGTTATTTTGGTGATTTTATGATGTATAATTGGTGTTAATGGAGTAATTTTATTTGAGTGATTTTTTGATGTATAATCAATGTTACTGGAGTAATTTTGGTAATTTTATGATGTATAATTGGTGTTACTGGAGTAATTTTATTTGAGTGATTTTTTATGTATAATCAATGTTGCTGGAGTAATTTTGGTAATTTTATGATGTATAATTGGTGTTACTGGAGTAATTTTATTTGAGTGATTTTTTTATGTATAATCAATGTTACTGGAGTAATTTTGGTAATTTTATGATGTATAATTGGTGCTACTGGAGTAATTTTATTTGAGTGATTTTTTTTTTATGTATAATCAATGTTACTGGAGTAATGTTGGTGATTTTATGATGAATAATCAGCGTCAGTGTTACTGGAGTAAATTTATTTTAGTGATTTTATGATGGATAATCTGTCTTACGGGAGTAATTTTAGCGATTTTATGATGGATAATCTGTCTTACGGGAGTAATTTTAGTGATTTTATGATGGATAATCTGTGTTACTGGAGTCATTTTAGTGATTTATCATGGATAATCGGTGTTACTGGACTAATCTGTCAATTTCTAGCAGCATACGTCACAATGTATAGCATTCGCGAGACGCTATTTATGTACATTGGACGATGAACCGTCTTTGTGTCTTAACGTAGAGAACTATGTTGATATAATAACTATATGTGCTTAGTATTTTGAAATAGGAGTAAATCTTTGTATTATGTGTTTGGGTAGTGTCTTTTATTGCATTGCATAAAGTACTAATATTCGGCTCGAATGGACTTAATAATAAATCAATAAGGACATGAAACGAGTAAAAATATGCAAGACTGATATTATTAGTTTTATGATGTGTGGTCATTAGGTGACTATAGAAAATGATTTCAAGCGTTGGAGCGTTATAAACCTTTCTTCTGAAAACGACCCTTGTTTTGAAGTCCTTGAAAATCAGAGAAAACGGACTATCAAGCCATGCGTATGTAGATTGGCTTGATATGAGACTCCTTCTGAGTACCAGTATATTGGTACTTATTGCCGCAGAACTGGGTTGAAAGTGAGTAGCCACCTGTTTTTACGGAATAGCACGCACTACAAATTTTCAATTCGTATTTCATCTTTCGGCACAAAGGGGTCTTCTCAGAGCCAGGCTTTCATAATCATAGTTATAAGGCTGCGAGAGGTATACATCAATAAAGAACTATAGTCAAGATGCTCATTAATGTGCACATATAAAGTTTAGCTTTCAGATCAAGAATTTTTATCCATGCCGTGAGCATCTGACATCGTATTTGACAATTCTTATTGATGTGGCTGTGACCATGACCGTGCCTTATGCTTACTCGTTCTTATATTACATATTACAGAGTATGACGATGATGTTGATGTAGTCTTTCCTGGCGATAATAAGAAGGCGTGGACTATTTCTAATGAAACAGAGCATGACGATGACGATGATATCTTGTTTCCAGGCATCAATGTTTTTAGGAAAGTTTCTTCTGGTAAGATGCAAAATGAGCGAATTCACGTCATCTTCTTTACCAAGGTGTTTGGCAATAAGATGACATCAAATTTAACGAAAACTCTCTCAAGAAAAATAAGTCGTAAAAGCTTAAACTCCTGGCAGTTATCATGTTGAAGATTAGGTTTTGAAAACTGTTCTTGTAAACCAGTGTCTGGATGAAAGCAAATTAGTTCATATAAGTAACATTCTATTCGTTCATTCGCTTACGTATCCATTTTTAAATGTATTAACTTTTAAATTGCTCTTCTTGTCAGATCTCTAAATATAATACACTCATTAATATTGTTGCTGTTGTTGTTGTTGTTGTTGTTGTTGTTGTTGTAGGGTTTAACGCCATTTTTCCGCACAAGATAGGCTATACATGGCGGCCAGTATTAATGGTGGAGGAAGAACCCTGGAAAACCCAGAGAAGAACCACCGAACCACGAGAAGCTACTGGCAGGCTTTCTCACTTACCCACGTTAGCCGAATCTGGACTCGAACTCACACAGACAGGTGAGATGGCAGTGATCCCTGACGGTCAGCGCTTTAGACCACTCGGCCACTCGGGCCCCTGTCACTAATTATAAACTTGTAGCGTTTAAGCATCTAGATACCATGGCATACTGATGTCGGAATGTACGAGCTTCAGAACACAAAAGAGAATGTCAACGAAATGGGTTTTTTTAAGCAGTTTTGTCAGTCGTAGGTTTGACGGAAGATTTTGATACTTGGAGATCCTGAGATAATAAGTGTAACGGAAGGGGATTTAAAACATTACATTAAACCCCTCCTTAATCGTAAGCTAGGGAAAAATCTCCACTGTGTTATTCTCCAGTGTGGACGGATAGATGAAACTTTACAGATAGATGAGTAAATTATCGAAATAAATAAATAACAGCGAGCCACTTTCAATAAATAAAAATTCAAATTTTAATCAATTAACATATAATCAAAAGAAAATCACTTTCATTCAACAGATTTACTAAATTAAATGTATTTAATTAATGCATAACCAAAAATTAGTTTCCAACAATTAATGCATAGCTAAATTTCACTTTACTAGCCAACTGATTTACAGTGACAGAATCTAGTCACGATCCACTTTCATCATTTTACTAGTGTTGAGTTTGAGAGCAATTCCCAGACATTGACAGCATCACCTAGCCTGTGTCCTTTTCGTCTTGTCTCCACGTCTAATATGTGTACTTTGGTCCTCTTCGACCATTGACTATTCCGACCTCTCGTAGATGTGGTCTTCCCCCGACTCATTGGATTATTTGACTTATTCACTGATTCCCCCTCCCTCCCCCCCTCTCTCTCTCTCTCTCTCTCTCTCTCTCTCTCTCTCTCTCTCTCTCTCTCTCTCTCTCTCTCTGTGAGGTTGAAGCTGCTTCCATAAATATATCGTATGCCCCTCGCTAGGCAAATTCATATACACTTCCACATATATAGATAACTATTTTGGTTTGCATCAGATAATGGAATCGCTCTGCATACATTCTGACATACTGCTATTTTAGCGAATATCTGTATATAAATGTTCGGTACAATACTGTTACTTTAGCCCAAATGACCTTAACTCAAAGTTCATTTCACTCCGCAACCAATTGACAATTAATCGCCACGTGTGTTCTCAGACGAAAGCGGCCTTATATATCAACACACATTACCACATTTCTTATTTACATTTGACTAGACAATGCGGTCTAATAAAATAAATGCTCCTTTACTTATGGCATAATATCCACTAAATCTGGCTACACTAAAAAAATATTGCGAAATCATATATAAATATACACTTGTCATAAACTCGCAAGAGAATCATTTCATATATCCTAAGAAATATGACACATTTGTATAATAGGGTGAATTCATAAGATCCCTATGAAATTCTATACATTGAATATTTAATTACATGCAATCCGTCAATTTTCTCAATGACTTAATAATAGAAAAATCCAAGAATTAAATGGCATAAAACTAACACATCAATAGCGTCCCAGGAAATGAATACGCGATACATGCGTGAATCATAAGCATATCAACACATTTGCAAATAACCAAACAAACGAAATAGAATATTAAATTGGAAACTAAAATTGCGTACCTTATTGCCATTTCTTTCCAAACAGTGTCCTAGCCTAAAGCCTGTCCTTCTTTTAAAGATAGCTATCTGGTTCCTCACTACGAGCTCCTTTTTTTTACGAAGAAAGAATACTCACTAGGCCTGTGCAGAGACGGTCTTAGCCTTCTTTTAAGGAAAAATCGGACTAAAGAATTTTTGCAAAGGGTAGCCCTAAATTGTTTCCCAAAGTGAACCCCTTTAAATTCCCTGACCAATCGGAAATAACTGTTCATAAAATTTCCATCCAAAACATCAGGTTTAACATCAGACATCACTAGCCTAAAACATGCTGTAATTAGCTTCCTTTTAAAAATCAATAGTTTGTCATGCGCCTCTTTTTGAGCAGTTGCGGTCGTGTTCTATTGCGTGCTCGAAACTGTACCAGCAAAATTCACCCCGTCAGCTTCTACTGAAGATTGACTTAACTCCTGTTATGTATTCAGAGACGAAAAAAAAGAAATAATCAGTGAACTATCTCAAGATCATTCTGGCTTGACTATTAACTTCAAAACACAATTTATTTAACCTAAAGTTGAACTAAGTCTTCACAATTTGACACATGACAATAAGATTGTTAATAATGAATGAATTAAAGAGTGACTGAATGAATGAACCAGTAAATAAATCCACCAAATCGGTCAATCAAATATTCACTGTCGATTGACAAATCAATCAATCTGTCAATCATACAAAAATCATTAGAAATATAAATAGAATTCCTATGTATGATAGCATTCTTTGTATTAAAATATTTATTCTGCCTACTATTATCAATCATTCTTCTATAGAATCCAGGGATAGCACTTTCCGTTCTGTCTGGTGTATATTTATAATTCTATATAATTTATCATAATTACCTTGATTTCTTTCGTAGGAATCCGGAATGTCTATGCACATGGATGAAAATTAGTTACCAGGTCGTTATGCGAGTGTCTGCTACGCACGAATGCATATAACGCCGATTCAGTGCCATCAAATTTTGGTGATGCGAGCTTAGTCGAGAAGTAATATGGGTTGGTGCGCTCAGGCAAGGCAATGGGTTCCGTTTATCCGCGAACCTGGGTTCGAATCTGTAGAGTACGAATTAAAAAGTTCTCTATCCCCCCTTTCAAAATTATTTCTCTTTGTAATCACCTCTATCTCAATGCATTCACTTAACTACAACACGTTCTTTCTGAGAATGCTGTATTTTTCAGTTTTACCCAATAAACTATGGGTATTTTACCCAATAAAGTAAAGTATGGGTATTTTACCCAATAAAGTATGGGTATTTTCAAAACGAACATGAAACGAATTGGGAAAGTGATGTACATTTTGCAAATTACAGTTTAATTGTAAGATGGTTGGATTGATGAATAGAAGCTGTTGAAATTTGATGGAATTAAGTACATTTTGTTAACCTATTAATCTATATTGTCAGATATGTAAATGTGTTCAAAATAAACAAACAAGCAAATACAGAATGTTTGGAATATGTCTTTGCATTCGAACACAACAAATTTTACGTGTAGGAAGAAGTGAAATATTACGTCCAGTGACCGTTCCTGTTTAATATAGTGTATATTAATTTAAACTATTATAAATAGGATAGACAATACCGTAGATGTAGTTTACTTTTTTTGTTTAGAAAGCAATTGATAATAATTAGATGTCTTAGTCTCAACTCAGATATTAACCAAAAGTTTATTTACGTCTAAGCATATTTCATACACAATATGCAAACAACCAAAAATACGACGCACACACACCACAAGCATACGCACACCAACAAAATGCAGTCACATTTATAGACATTAACGGTTTACCATGATCCATATTATGGTTATGAGGTTTACAAATTATGTCCTTTGTTCATATGTTGAATAACTTTAAATTAGCGTAAGGAATACAAGGTTGATCAAACACAAGAGAGTCGTATTTTCAAAAAAGTCCTAGGTGTCTTCAAGACTGGTTTCGTGTTCCATTTCAGGAGATTTACATTTGAAGAACTGCTCGATGACAACCACACCACTGACAAAAATTGATGTATAAGGAAACATCAGTTCCATAGGCTGAGGACGCTTTATTCTTCCTTTCTATCCAGTAAAATCTAATCTATTTGATTGGATTATATTTGTTATCTAATAAAGATGTAAGTTTCCAACACAGTTCACCGTTATTTTTATAATTTATTTAATTATTTCATTAATTATTGCACGTTGAGTTTGTGAGAAATAGAAAGAATGGCTGTAAATCTATTTTTTAAAATGGCATCAGCAGGGAGGGCGAACCGTACAAGTTTTTGCTCGAGTCCATTACGAAAAATAAGAGTTCCTACAAGGGCTGAAAAACAAGGTCAAATAACAAACCAAAGCCTTTAACTTGTCTATTTCCATACGGTTAAGAACCGGTAATACACCATTTTAGTTAGCTCAGTTTTGTTACCCCTATTGACATATTTTTCCCCAAACTTTTGTGCTATTTCTTTTACCTGTCGTGACACGCAATTTTTTTTTTGTTGTTTGCCCTCCCTGTTTCTATGAATTAACCTAAGAATTTATCCAGACCTATACGATATCTGGATCTTAGGTCATGTAGATTTATTGTTATAAATCCGAATGAAACAGCTTGTGCTTTTGAAAATAAGTTTTTAAATTTGATCATATCCATGTTCACGGAACACCGAGTAAAATAAATATTTGTAAAGTATAATCATCTACGCCATTAAACACAACTAAAATATTGCAGTTGTCTCTGATCACCTTAGGTATCTATGTGTATGTCCGTGTAACATAAATCACGTCCGTGTTTTTATGTCTACCTCGAGAAAATATTCTAGCTGGATTGGATTGCTTGTCCAGCATCACATGATCATATACTACGAGATTATCTATGAATCCATCTGTCATCTACGGATGGAGCTTCATCAATATCGGTGATAATATCAAAAAAATAGTTGCCATTTTCATTCAATAATTTTGCATTTTTATTAAAATCTTTAGGTACTTCGTAGCATCTTTGATCATCTACAGATGGTACCACTAAATATAATTTATCCCACTTCATCCACTGCATTATCTGATTAAGCAATAATTGCGTTTTACCAGATCCAGATGGACCTATTATACTCATTCTAATGAAATTCGGAAGCACTAGATGGTGCTTTACTGTTTATTGTTTTCGTGTCGCTGAAATGTCAGTTATATCCATATAATAAATAATATAAGTTTATATTGTGTTCGATGCAGAGTACCTACAACCAAAAATAATAACAAAAAAAAAAGACGTGCAATTACAGGTAAATGTGTAAAATCTGGTACAAAAATAAATAAATAAATTGATTTTCGCGTCGCAAATAGATCGTGGTTGTCAAATAGCCGTATCATTAGGGAAATTGCCAGGAGCTCCGTAGGCTACATACCCCTTTGAGAAACTCCTTCTTGGATATACTTATTGTGGTCCTGGAACTCTACTTGATATCCGACTTGATGATCAAGATCAACCAAGAGCAGGAGAGCATCCAGTAAATAAGATTGATCGAGCATATCATGTTCATGATGTTGCGTATAAAAGTAAAGATTTTCAGCAACGGCATCTCGCTGATGTGAAATTGATTCATGCGTTAAATGCCCCATCTAATAATTCTCTTAGAGAATATTTTTCTAGTACAATCTGCTATGAAAGGTAAAATAATGCTCTGGGTTGGTAATAAATTATATATTTATTACAATGGAAGGAATCCATTTATTATTCCCCGAGAGGATATTAGAGAGGTGAATCAGCAATCAGTAAACTTGCTGAAGCAGAATAAGTAAAACGCAATGTTGCTGCAGCGTGGTTGGCACTGCTGTTGATGTTGCAAGTAGATAGAACGAAACAAAACCATTATCAACAAAGACAGCATCTGAATCTGCATCTGCGTTTGAGAGAATTTATCAACGTGGTGGTCTACGATGGCCACAGCTATCAAATGTTGATCCTGGCAAAGAATTTCTTGGTGCAGTATTATCTTTGATGGAAAAATATAATGTTAAAATAAGACGAGGATATATTTAAATTCATAGTGATCAAGTAATTCTTGAACCACTTAATCGAACACTTGATGAGCGGTTATATGGATATCGATGTGCAAGGGAAATATCTACTGACTTTAAGTCGGGTGAGCGATCTCGTGAATACGTTGCAATGTTACCAAGTGTGATATATGGATTCAATAATGAAATTGCTCCTGCAACTTCCCTGAAATGTTCTAATGCAATAACAAAAATAAATACCCCGTAGCTTTAACGGACAAAACCGTGAAATACCAGTATCAGGTAATGTAACTGTGAGATATTTATACGAACCAGGGGAGCTTGAGGGTGAAAAAAAAACGAGCTACTGAACCTATTTTTCAGCGTAACCACACATACCATTTTTAGCGTGGTTAGATCAACTGGAAGACCTGCAATCTACAGACTAGATTCTACAGCCCATCAACGTGGATTTGTACGTGAACAATTACAAGTAATTCCTGCGGATAATACACAATTACCACCGCGTTCACTTATGTAAATTAGCACCTCTGCGTCGATTACATTCAAGACAGGTCAGCGTTACATTTTCACTTGTTTTACCAAGATCACTATTAATTCTGTCTACGGTAAATTGTCTTGGATTATTATTCGAATATTACCATAACTTTATTGTGTTACAGCTTGCATAATGATTATTCTGTAGTTGTTTTAGTATTGTAATAAATTCAGTATCAATATCAAAATTACGCTTTTTTATCATATTGTTTTTAACCCACTGATTCTTTCTTTATTATAGCTGCGTCATTAATGATTTTCTCAGTTATCACATAACCTATAATAACCCTATGTAGTTGTTATTCTTCTGAAACGAGATACTGCAGGATTGACTAAATCTGACCATTCGATCCGATCATCTGCAATCCAGATATTTGTATCGGAGATATTTAATCCCTGTGACGAATGAATGTTATAGCGTATCCTAACATCCACGGTGATTTTTCCATGTTCAATGCGTTCTCAACAACAAGAATGACAACCAAAACTATGTCATTCAGTACAAGATTTTGTATTCCACTATCAGGTATTTCAACTTCAATATTCTGTCGTCGAGTATCTTCTGGGCGATGACACAAAGGTACATGTAACGTTGGAAATTTTTCTTGATGTAACGTAACTAATTTCTTCTGCAATTTATCACGAACTATCTTTCTACTTGCCACTATCAAATCAACACTATCAAATCAAATCAAAGTCCAAAATTCATTCATGGTAGTTTCTGGAATTACTTTACACATTATCTCACATTGTATTTTATCTGGCTGTAGTCTGATTAATCTTTTAAGTTCCTTCAGCGGCTCATCAATAGCTCTACGATTATCATTTATTTCTTCATATTAATCTATATTCTTTAGCCATTCATGTGGACACTGTCCAACAAAGGGTGGTGGTTGATCATGATCGCCACACATAATCACAGCAGTATCTTCAATAACAGCCAATCAAAAAATGTTTTAGTGTTTTTAACAACACCGTGTGTATCTCGTCCCATATAATATACTTAGGTATATATTTTTCACCTATTCACTCAAGAGTCCGCGTGTCTCCGCAACATCTAAAGAAACTATGATATGTCATTTATTTTACTTTTTTTTCTTTTATTTCTCTTGCAAGTTTATGTTTGGTGTCAAAAACAATGGTATCTGAACTATTATTCATAATGAAGTTAATTGCACGAGTTGTTACCTGAACCACACCACATCCATTCAGACAAACAACCTTATGTCTAGCCTCAGGATCGTACACAGATGTTGCAGAAGACTTTGATATTTGATTATTTTTTCTGTAATATATTTCCTTAATTTCAACGTCTTCAGATTCAGAATAACTAAGTATATTTTCTTGTTTTATCCTCCATGTCCCCCATTCACCATTACCGAGTAGCGGTTTTAATAAATCCTTATATTTGTATGTATATAAAATGAATCCGTAGCAACTTTAACATCGTAACGAGGAAATCTATTTATCATCGACAATCGATTTATTGAAACATAAACATCGAAGATCTTAAATGAGTAAATTGTGATGAGTCGCCATCAAGACAGCTCACAATGGTAGACACACACACACACACACACACACACACACACACATATATATATATATATATATATATATATATATATATATATATATATATATATATATATATATATATATATATATATATATATATATATATATATATATATATATAATGATTCAAACCAAGAACAAGTGCATTTGGCTTAAACTTGGTCATATCTCTCATTCTGATAAACCATGTGTAAATGAATACTGCTGAAATCACATGCAAAGCATCAAACAAAAAAAGTACGGGACCAAAACCATGTGTTCAGTGTTATATTGGAGTCAGAGGTAAAAAAACCAGTTATGTATGCAAAGAGAGAGAACTGAAACGATACGACCACAAAAATACCATTTTAAGCAAATCTCCTATAAAATAGAAAAGATTACCTGGAGAGATTTCAAAAAAATGATTTAGACAAATATTATATAAATATAGCAAAACAAATTAGTAGCACATCCAATATACACAAATTACGAAGCGTCTCGAAATGGTAAAATTAGGAACTGCACAGATACCTGTGTCAGTTTGTATAGATACTTATGGCTATATGCATAGATACTTATGACTGTATGCTAAGATACTTGTGGCTAAATGTATAGATACTTGTGGCTTTATGCACAGATACTTGAGTCAATTTGCATAGATACTTATGGCCATATGCATAGATAATTATGTCTGTATTCACATATACTTGTGGCTAAATGTATAGACTTGTGACTATATGCACAGATACTTGTGTCAATTTGCATAGATACTTGTGTTAATTTGCATAGATACTTATGGCCATATGCATAGATACTTATGACAGCATGCAAAGATACTGTGATAAATTAGTGGCGTTCAAAACACACCAACCTCTTCCACTACGGTTCGCTGCTAGGGAAAGACCTCCCGCGGTGTAATTTAACCAGTGTGGATAGATAGAAAGAAGAATGCAGATTTCTCAACAAGTATATTGAGGAAATAAACACAACGAGCCCCCTTTCAATGAACAAATATAAAATAAATAATCAGCTTAACAACAAAATTAAAAATAAAAATAAATCAATTACTTGGTTACAAAAGAAGGAAAAATGTACTAACATCTTCTCAAATA
>JAEAOA010001054.1:0-165000 GCA_016746295.1 Potamilus streckersoni | reverse complement strand
GTGCAAAAATGAGATATAATCAATTACTGCAGTTATTAAGTTATCAATTTTGAAAAGAAATAATAACATCTAAGTTGTGTTAGACTATATTAAAACTACTATTTATTAAGAGAAAAGAATCTGCTTAGATGTATTGAATTAACCTGTACATCACATTCTTGTATATTTTCATTAGATTGCCTGCAGTGACAGGTTTGGTAGATAGGATCATAAGATGCCCCAGTTCAAAAGTTCATAGCGCGAATGGAACAATAAAGGATTTGCCTGTGGGGCTCGCGTTCTTTACAAACTGTCACAAATTTATTCAGCAAATTCATAACTGTCTGGTTTAAAAAGTTCATGGTATGAATGGCCTCACTTGCAACAAAATTTCAAGGTCGTAAGCAGCGTGGAACTTAAAAGGTCATTCCCTTAAGAGACAACCCTTTTTTTAAATAGACCTCTTTGGTTTTGGACAAAGACACACGTGATTAGCAAATGGTACACGAAATCTCGGGATATATAAGACCGGGCCCTTGTGAATCTTTAACTTGTCAGGTCCAGATCAAGAGAGAGTCTGTTTGTATTTTACAGGTAAGAATTTTCTGTTTTGTTACTCACCCTTAAAGTTAAAGATTTGTGTAGTAACTAGTAGTTGCAATATTATTTTGAGTTCTGTTTTTAATATACTATTATAATGTAGTGGAATATTTTATTGTTTTTAAGATTTGATGATCATTTGTATTTATATGAATTTACTACTAGCTTCATGCTAAAAAATTTAGTTGCCAATAAAAATATTCTTTAGATAATAAAGTATAATGATCAATGATCATTTTAAGTCGTTATTCTAAATTAAATGAAATAAAATACATCTCTTTAAAATGTATATGGCATCAATCGCAACTATTGAATTTAAGGCTCTCTGAATACAATCAATATTTAATCGCTTTTATGGTATTCTAAAATGCAGAAAACTATACAAGCATATGAAGTGGTAGATCATATTTAATATATCTTGTAATATGTATTGTATATATTCTTCAATATAAAGTTTTTTTATAAGTTATATTTTTAGAATGTAGTTTACATATCAATAAAGCTTTTCAGGTCCAGATCAAGAGAGAGTCTGTTTGTATTTTACAGCGATATCTGCTACCTCTCGTTGCCAGAGCTTTTCCCTCAAAAAGATGTAGTCGTATCTACACCATTATAAGTGACACCTTATCTTAAGAAGGTCCGAACTTTCTTCTCTCTTCCTCTCTGATCAAGATTCAAGGCATCTCTTGAAATAGCGATAAAATTCCTTCTCATGACAAGAAATGAGAAAAAGGTTTTGTTAGAAAACAACAACTAAACAACAAGAAGATTTCTTACATAATAGGTGGTGGAGCAATATCATGAATAAAGGTGTCAAAACGCATAAGGGAGACTCGCACCAGAACCTTTACGACCAGCTGATTTCGCCCAATTATGCCGTCGCCTTGCCTCAGAACACTACAGCACGACCCTATTCACATGACTGTTTATTCATTACAACATCTCCGCTCCTGTTGCTCTTGTCCGGCAGCTATCTACAGATCGCCAGTAACTATGTATACGTCATTATCAACGCCCTTTCCAGTTTCAGTGACTCATACTTCATTCGATTATTGTTCATTTGATCCTACGCAGACTACGACTGACAACTCAAGTATGCATCTTAAGCAGACGACTACCAATTAAAAGTACCAAGCCAGCAGCTACAGCTGTCTCGGTGATCTCCGCCAGTACGAAAAGAAAGAATCATATATGTACTCTTAAATAGCAAACTAATTACTGTCAGTGCCTAGAACATTATGCATTTACCCGTTTCATTGAGCTAACGTGACTCATAATACTACCTTTTTTTCTTGGAGTGCAATTTTTCTCTGGAAAACATCGGATTCTCATATACATGTATGTTTGTTATCACATTAGATGTTTTTAAAGGTGATCAATATCAGAATCATGGTAAATGGCTAGATCATTTTGTATAAATGGCTAACTTTTATGATCTATCAGAAGCTAAAGTTTTGAATGCTTTTCCATTTTATCTTCAAGAGCATGCTAAAGTATGGTATGAATCACTATCTGATACTATTACAAATAGCTGGGTCCAATCTGGTAACAGTATTTAAATCAATTTAGATTTATCAGTTTTACAAACTAGACAAGAATCTTCTGAAACAGTTTTGGACTATCTACGTCGCCTTTTACAAATTGCAAATAACAAAACTATCCCAAATCAAATATTGTTAGCAGTTGCATTGCAAGGTTTAAAACCAGCCATTAAAACTATTGTAATGAACAAAAATCCAACACACATGGATGATTTACGAAAAGCAGCAATTTTAACAGAAAGGTCAATTCCGACTACTGATAACAATAATTGGTCAACACTTTATGCACTTTTAGAGGAACTTAAACAAATTAAAGATGAAATTAAAGTAGTCAGCTTAGAACAGAATATGGAAAACAATTCATTCTCTCAATCTTTTGTACATGGGAAAAAGCAACCATTTCGCTCTCACAGACCTAACTATTAACATCATAATTTTTCTTATCAGCCACCCAAATATTTCTCCAATTCAGTAGACAAAGCTCAATCAAACTACACACATGAATTACCTCATGTTGCGTACTACCATTCACAACCACATAGTCGTTCCCAGACATTTTGTCTTGGATGTGGACGTCTATGTACATGACGTAGAGTTTGTCGCGCACGCAATAAACAGTGTTATTTTTGTTACAAAACAGGTCATTTTCACGAGTATGCCTCTCATTACAACAAAATGAATTCGTGGGACACAGTCTTGTTACAAGCGAACTAGACAGCCTCAGGTTAACTTAGTGGCACCCATTCATAAAAATCTCATTCCTATCTACGTCAGAAACAAGGCAACGCATGCACTTGTTGATTCAGGAGCACACATATCAGCAATTAATGAAGGATTTCTCTACCTTCTAGGATTGAATTCAAGTCACTACAAACCATCAAATATTTCTCATATTGTAGGGACAGGAGGAGAAAATCACAATATAACTGGTCTGGTTCAACTAAAATTGAAAATAGGAGGCTTATACTTCTTACACCCATTCTATGTTGTACCTGCATTACATAAATCAATAATATTAGGTATCGATAATTTGACTAAATACAAAGCTGTTGTGAATTTAGACACACAAACGCTCTCTTTGCTAGACGATACGGTAACCATCAACTTAATTCATAATAAGTCTGGTTTAGCTCGCACCACAAAAGTGACCATTATCCAACCAAATACGATTAGTACGATTGCAGTGCGTATCAGCAAAATTCCTAAAGTTACATCTGTTTTACTTGAACCGTTTTATATTATGTCAACCTCTACTATTCTCCCAGCTAGAATAATTCTGTTTCCAACAAGAACCAATTGCAAATCATTAACCCTACTTCAGTACCAATGCATGTTCCTGCTAATACCGTATTAGCATCTGTGGACGTACTACACCCACAAACAATATTTACCATTAATGAGGACACTCTTGACAGAAATGTCACACTTGACATCATGAATACACAATCTAGTAAGGTACAAGAACCAGTTAATTTTGACTTAAACTCTTCAGACTTGACAGAAATCCAAAAACAGGAACTTCATTTATTTTTGAATCAGCATAGTGATGTTTTTGCTGTTAACCTACAAGAATTTGGTAGTACGAATATGTTTACACACCGAATAGAAACAGGTGATTCCATGCCAATTCGCTGTCAGCCTTATTGTGCAGCACCGCGCATCAACAAAGAAATTAATAGACAGGTAGACGAGTTATTAGAAAACAACCTAATTGAACCCAGTTTATCTAGTTATGCATCTCCAGTTATATTGGTCAAAAAGAAAAATGCGAATATCGTTTTACTATTGACTATCGAACTTAACCAGGTGACACAACCAATGACTTCCCTTCTCCAACGATTGGAAGATGTCATTTTTGCAGTTGGACAAACTCAACCATGTCTTTTCAGTACTTTAGATTTAAATTCAGCATTTTGGCAAATTAAAACGGATGAATTAACCAAACATAAGAGTTCTTTCATAACATCACGTGGTCTTTACCAATGAAACGTAATGCCGTATGGACTTAGAAATGCACCTGCTACATATTGTGTTCTTTTAGGTCATAATCTCAGATGTATACCATGATCAGTATGTCTTGCATACATTGATGACATCATAATTTTTTTCTCACTCATTTTGGGATCATTTAAAACACCTGGCACTTATATTTGATCGTTTGCGTCAAGCAAACTTGACACTCAAGCCTTCAATATGTGCATTTGTAGCATCAGAAGTTGTTTACCTTGGTCAAAAATTCTCAACAAAAGGTAACAAGGTAGATGAATCCAAAATTGAAGCAGTTACAAAATTCCCTGTTCCTAAAACACAAAAAGATGTTAGGAGTTTTCTATGTTTGTGTAATTACAGTTATTCCACAATAGCTACGCCTTTGAACAAATTATTGACAAAAGACAGTTCATTTCTTTGGACAGATAAGTGTCAAGTAGCATTTGAAACACTTAAGACAGCTCTGACCTCCGCGCCTATTGTGACTTATCCTGATTTTAACAAACCATTTAGACTGACATGTGATGCTAGCGGCACCGCTCTATAATTTATTTTGTCTCATATAGGGACAGATGATAAAGAACATGTTTTTGCTTATGGTGGTAGAGCTTTGACAGACGCTGAAAAGCGTTGGTCAGTTACTGAACAAGAATGTTTAGCAGTTTTAGAAGGCATCATAACATATCATGTTTACCTATCACATCAGAAATTCAGTGTCATTACAGATAACAAAACACTAGTGTGGCTTAAAACAGTTAAACACTCTTCAAATAGATTAATTCGTTGGTCACTTCGTTTGCAAGAATACAATTTCGACATTGTATACACTCAAGGACATAAAAACACAAATGCTGATGCGCTCTCACGTCGTGTCTCACTGCAAATATGATAAATCATCAGACTACACAGACGTATCGCCTACTGTATCAGAACCAGCTGTTTATTCCAATAAGAAAGATTGAACTGAAATTAACTTATACTACACTAAGGAAGTAACCCCAATCAATACACGCTAATGATAACACATAGTGATTCTTCTTCTGACTTACCAGATATCGCCCAATGTCAGCGCGATTACCCTGATTTCAAGGATATGTATGTTTACTTAGAGCAAGGAATATTATACTCGTCGCGCTAAAGCTATTCTGTATGAAGCAAGTCGGTATGAACTTATTAATGGTGTCTTATATCATTTCTTTCAGCCCCATGTAAAACACAAAACTTCCTCAGATCAACTCATAAAACAAGTTGCACAATGTTGCACCTTTAACGACTCGATTATTCAATTACACAGACATAGCATCAGACCCTAAATTAGCTCTATCAGGTTGCTCAAATCCAAGCCATCAGGTCCCGCTGTACAATGTAGCGCCTTAATTTAATTTAGGACATATGATAAAAAACTTAGATATATAAGGTGGCAAAACCAGCCATCAAGCCATCTGAGAAAGTCAAAAACGATTAGACGTAAATAAGACTCACCAAATATTAATTATGTATATCAATTATAACTATTTAATATATATTATTGGCTGGTCCACTGCATCAACACTACATTCACAAGCAGCACAAATAACAGTATCAAAATTCATTGATACGTCTTGACAACAACAATTAATTTTCGGAAACATGGAAGAACAAACAAATACCGGATGTACAAATCCTTCCTCCCGACCAACCACCTTGCCTTGTCTCGACGGGATATATATATATATATATATATATATATATATATATATATATATATATATATATATATATATATATATATATATATGAATAGGTGTGGGTACTTTCCACTCATCAGTTGTCTTGTGGCACCAAAATGTCCCAAAAACGAAAAAAAATCTATCAGCACACCGTGTATGCATATAAACGTTGGGGGACGTGGTATTCTTCCATCCCTCTCGAAAAAAATTATCAGCCCCCTATTATGGGCAATAACCGGTCACGCATGCCATAGTTAGCCAATACGACTTTGATCCAACTAACGTAACGTAACAGTCTGACTATCCAATGTTG
Source organism: Potamilus streckersoni (assembly GCA_016746295.1). Classification (NCBI taxonomy): domain Eukaryota; kingdom Metazoa; phylum Mollusca; class Bivalvia; order Unionida; family Unionidae; genus Potamilus; species Potamilus streckersoni. The sequence goes on along the minus strand of JAEAOA010001054.1, from coordinate 158,869 downwards.
ACTCGTCAACCTATGAAGATGCCTTCTAGACTAGCAAAGCGGAACGAAGCCCACGTGAATTTACATAGTGTAAGGCAAATCCTGATACCCAAGCCTGATGAGATTGAAAAATCAGGATGTTAAAAGTGTCCCAAGACCAGATAGAAGAGGTGCATGAAACGAAATCAAAATGAAACAAGAAGAATAGACTGAGAAGCAGTTTTCGGAAACAGAAGAGGGACAAGCAGCAGCAATAGCAGGAACCAGGCAGAGGTTTTGTGGACTGCCATGTGGACACGAAAGAGTTCTCCTTCTCCTTTTGAAGAAGGAGACCCTATCGTGTGGAAAAGTATGCAGCCATATAGTAACGCAATCTTAGACAATAAAAGATTGCCATAACCCATTAGAAAACAACTCTTTTCAGGTCTATCACAAGCAATATAGGAAAGATATAGGAGTCAAATTGACAAAATGTTTCTGTCTTTGTGCATTGGTAGGTTAAAAAATATAAGTGTGAATATAAACACTCCATTTCTCTTCTTGTAAGATAGTGTGTGCGTGTTTGTAAGTAAAAAATAGAAGCGTGCCTGTAAACACTTCATTTCCCTGCCTTGTAAGATAGTGTGGTTTTTTTTTATGTATGACTGATTATAAAGTGTTGTTGTTAAAAGAAAGTGTGTCTGTAGAAAAAAGGTGAACGTGAATGTTTCTTTAAGGTCCACGCGTTCCATGTTATTGGTGGTGGAGTGGGTATTGTTAAGTTTTGTGTAAGGGATGTTTTCCTTCACGTCCGTGCTTCAGGCGTGTATAAAATCGAAGCGTTTGTCAGCCTGACAACCCCATCGTTGACCAATAAACAATAAAAAAAAATTAACAGAATAGCCAAATTGATCGAGCTTCAGATGCATTTGGTTGTTGTTGGGCTTAACGCCATTTTTCAGCACATGATAGGCTATTCATGGCGGCCAGTATTAATGGTGGAGGAAGAAACCGGGAAATCACCAGAAAGAACCACCGACCCACGAGAAGCTACTGGCAAGCTTTCTCACATATCCACATTCGCCGAATCCTAAACTCGAACCCACGCAGAAAGAGGTGAGATGGCAGTGATCTGTAACGGACAGCGCTTTAGACCACTCGGCCACTCGGGGCCCCTGAGATGCATTTGGAGTATGTCTGGCGACTTATGGATGAGCTAAAAATGTAGGACTTGAGGAAGAGAAGAAAAAAAAAGAAGAAAGAAGACAAGAAGTAAAACCTGTGGATCCCCAGACATAAATTTGGGAAGAAGAATTGGAGAGACAAAGACAAGAATAGGAACATCAGCGATCACGGCATCCACGGCAGAATGGAAGAAGGCTAAAGGAACACGTCTTCAATATACCTCAAAAAAGAGGAATGAGATAGTGAAGCCACTCAAGCTACCTCCGCACTCCCAAACCAGACACATCAATTGGGAACAAGATTGGAGTCGGCGATGTATCTATGGTGCCAGGCCTGGGAGGGGTCAAAACAAGTTTGGTATTAGAGTTGTTGTTTTGCATAAAAAAATAATTTTATGTTAGAATTCATATAACTGTGAATTTTGGTAGGTGATATGGATAGGTGAGAGGTGATGTCTTCCCCCATGTCGGTGTATGAGAAATATAAATTTAAGCGTTCGTCAAGACGCGACATTATCAGGTTCAGCCGCACAAAGCGGCAATGAAGCGGAAATGAAAGCATTAAGGAAAAAAGAAAGACGCCAAATCGAATATCATATGAGGTGGTCTAAAGCCCAAGACCATCAAGGCCAGTCGTACAAGGTAGCAAATATAAATATAGAATCAGACTTAACAAATAAGCCATAGCTGTCATCAGAGGTATCTCCATCTGTTCTAACAAAAACAAAAACAGCACATAAAGTTTTACATTCCAAATTGTTCAAGACGACAAACTTTAATCATCGTACTTGGAACAACCGAAAGTCCTCCTATGAACTGGAGCCAACCAACACACTCTCCTGCTTTGCCACGAACAGACAATGCAATCAAACAGCGTCATTGCACGCATAAGTACGTGAATAATGTGGCTCTAATTGCGCTCTCCAGGAGTCACGGTACTAATTCAATTCCCATAGTAAACATATGGAAACACCATCATATTTAAAATTCAATAACTTAAAATTTCTGGGTACTGATGATCAGACATATATTTCTCCATGCACAACTATCCTTGGTGCAAGCTTCTGTGTGGAGAACACCATATGAGCCGCGGCATTTTCTTGACCTACATATGCATGAAGTCCATGTTATTGATTCAGCACCAAGCGAATCAAGTGCTACTTTCATTATTGAGTAATCCTAAGTCAAGTCTTTAAAAATACTAAAATTGCATCAATAGAAATTTGTCTATATTTTTTTTAAATTGCACATAGGATAAGCTTTCAAAAGATATTTTTAATAAAATTTTACTTTTCATTATTAACCAATTATGGACCACCAAACCCGTAAATACTCTATCATTTCTTCACCCATTTTTAGACTGGTTCACAGTTCTTCCATTGAATTAGTACCGTGTGTCCTATAACAAAATTTAATTTTTTTCGAAAGACATGTATTTTACTTATTGACATTGAAACAAGATTGAAACAAAGAATTGGCCATGCTTGTGCAAAGATATTAGTGCAATGGCATTTTATGTGATACCACTGTATATAGTTAAATTGCATCCGCATTACATGTTGCTGTGTTGTATCGCACTTATTTGTGGATTTTTCTTGTTATTAAAATAATTGTTTTCTGCCTTAGTATCTTCTTATTATCTTTCTATGGCATGCATGCTACACAAAAAAAAACACAAATATGCTGACATCAACAAGTATGACATCACAGGGTATCAAATTACATAACACATTGTATTTTCATTTCTTACTTGCTATTAGACAAGTTTTAAATGTTTTAAATTTCAAAATTGCATTTCTTTTCTTTCTGACTGTCACAGATATAAGATACAATGCATCAGTATTCCTCACATTGAGAGAAAACCAATAGGTGTGCCACATGAGAGGTCAAAATGATAAGAGGTCATTGCCCTTCTGTGACTAAAACAAATACACAACCCATGAAACACCAAGAGATTCTGACAGTCCCAAACTAATTTAACTATCAACACATCTGATTTATCACCCCCAAATCTTAACAAGATGGTATAAAAGGCAAAGAAAGTTTTATTATACTGAAGAATTAGATAACTGAGTGCTACTTTTTACTATAAAACTATGGGAAAGGGTAAGGAAGCAAAGAATAGACAGTCATTTCTTCAAGCCTGGTTAAGTTTCTCACAACAAAGGGAAAAAATGTCCATCAACCCAAAAGACAAAGCCACTTGAGGTCTGTTACATAAGGACAACAATAGACAGATTTGAAAAAGCTATGCAAAGTTCCTATAATGCATATATTACTGTTGGAGACAGCTAGCTTATGTGCAAGCTGCTGCGGCCCAAGTCAAGAAGTAAGCTGGAGGTGAATAAATATGTGGACAAGTTTGTGATGCCAGGTTAAGTCCATATTTCTATGCAATATTCAAACACTGATATAATTTATTGCTGCATAAACTACTTGGTAAATTTAAGTAATAGAATTGATTGCATATGAAAGTTGTCTAATACATACATTGTTTATCTACATTTACCCAAAACTCATAATAAGTTAAGAAAAAGCCTCAACATCATTATTGTGACTACTTTCTACATCAAGCAGTGTTAAATTACTTACTTTTCAATATAAAGCTGAATAAAACACTCCATTATTGAAAAAAGAGTAACAACACAAACCTTTCAATCACTGAATTATAGTCAAAGGGGAGGTAACATACCTTGATTTGTTTACCAAGTTGCAAGCTCTAATTTACAACTAAATGGTTCTATTCTATCACTTTATAGTTAGTGCAGAGCAATGTTGACTATATAAATAGCTTTTGTTTCAAATCTGAGACCATATTTCTGATATGAAGCTCTTTTTCATATATTCACATCAACAGATCTGCAAATATCTATTGTGTGTGTGCGTGTGTGTGTGAGAGAGAGAGAGAGAGAGAGAGAGAGAGAGAGAGAGAGAGGATAGTACATTACACATGCATGTTGAGTATCAGCTAGGTAAATCTACAGTGTTAAAAACAAAATTAAACAAGAACACTCAGTGGAATCAGTAAATTAAAAAAAAATGCAGCTTACCAAAGAATATAATCTTTAAGAGAAACTTCCATGGCAGGGTTCATGGTGCTGTCCATCTCAGGCTAAGCTGTCCAATTTCAGCGTGCAGTTCTGTGGCACAAAATCTGAAAAACAAGCAGTATATATATCTCAGAGATAAAATGTATAAAGCAAGTACAGTATATAAGAGAAAAAAATGTGAGAAAAGAGCATTTCTTTACAAACTATGAGAAATATCAAGAAAAGAATTATAACAAAGGCAAATTAATGTGTGTTATGGCTAAAATAAAAAAACAAGCAACATATGAACATTCTTACCATTAACCCCCTCCATTTTAGTATATTTTTACAGGTTGAGGCAATGTGGCATGTGCAGTTTTATGCACAGTCCTTGCATTTTACAATGCTCTCTGCTTTGATCTACTGAATTATTTCTTTAAAGTTAAATGATCATATTGATATAAAGGTGATTGTGACATAAGTTGTTTACAGTTAAAATCTCTTCCCCACTCCCTTTTGGGGGAATTGTTGCATATTATAAATAGTATTTATCCATAAAAGCCAATCTGTGGGCATCAACATATGAAATTTTGTCATCAGGCCATACAAGTCTCTCTTTCCCATAGCCAGAGCTATCTACTGACCCTGTAAAGTGCATACAACCCTTCCCATCTGTGTTTTGTATAGAATTTTTCTCTAAAATCACATGCAAACCATGATAAAATGAATCCATTATGATTGTCTTATGCAAAAACCACCAAAATGATACCCTGGATGCACGTGGTAACCATGGAAACAGCATGCTCCTATTATGGCATAGGTTGCATATAGGAGTCACGGTACTAATTCAATTCCCATAGTAAACATATGGAAACACCATCATATTTAAAATTCAATAACTTAAAATTTCTGGGTACTGATGATCAGACATATATTTCTCCATGCACAACTATCCTTGGTGCAAGCTTCTGTGTGGAGAACACCATATGAGCCGCGGCATTTTCTTGACCTACATATGCATGAAGTCCATGTTATTGATTCAGCACCAAGCGAATCAAGTGCTACTTTCATTATTGAGTAATCCTAAGTCAAGTCTTTAAAAATACTAAAATTGCATCAATAGAAATTTGTCTATATTTTTTTTAAATTGCACATAGGATAAGCTTTCAAAAGATATTTTTAATAAAATTTTACTTTTCATTATTAACCAATTATGGACCACCAAACCCGTAAATACTCTATCATTTCTTCACCCATTTTTAGACTGGCTCACAGTTCTTCCATTGAATTAGTACCGTGTGTCCTCCACGAGATAGCAAGCATACTTACAAGGAGAGTGTGGCTCGAATTCGAGCACAAGTAAATCAATAGTACACAGAAACTGACTGAGATGATGGGCATGTGTGTTACAGTTCCTGCCCATCGTGTTTCCTGTACCGAAAACGGACAAATTAATCAGCACATCTTGTGTGCATAAATGAGTGAGGGATGAGGCTCTTATTCCGCCACGAATAATTAAACAGCTTGCGGAGCAGACCTGAACAAATCGCACATGCAAAAAGCGACGTCAATTCAAATAATCAATCAAATCAATCGCGCCATTCAACATTGAATAAAAAAGAATTACCAGTAATATTGTAGACAAAATGACAAAGTTTCAACAGGTAGTAGATGACATGGGAATGATAGAGGAACTGTTGGTGAAAGTGAAGTATGGTTGTTATAGTCACCATAGAGTGAGGATGGAGCTCAATAATTTGAAGAAAGCAAAGACAGACTGAAAGAGCTGATCAAACAGGAAAAAGAAGTAAAGGAGGACAAAAGGCATGAGAGCAAATAAGTGCTTACAAAGCTATGGTGACAACAGAGGAAAATGAAAAGAGAAAACAGAGATAGAGGGGAAGGAAGAAGAATTTGATGAAAAGGATGAGAAGATAAAGAAGAATGTAGCAAAGAAATAATATGTTGATGGAGGAGAAGAAGAGAGGAGATAAAAGAGAATAAAGTCAAAGGACCTTTTCAGGGCCACTCCATTGCCTCGAAGATATATCAGTTCTCTCTTGCCTTCAAAATTTTAGTCGATTTTGTTTATGGATGATTGATTTATATTTATAAATCTATGTTTGTGTCATATGTCTATGTCTCTAATTTGAGCCCTGTCTCTAAGCACTACTGTGTCCAGTGGTGTCACGGATTGTGTGTGTGTGTGTGTGTGTGTGTGTGTGTGTGTGTGTGTGTGTGTGCGCGCGGATTGCTCCAGGTGACACCATTTGAAGGAGTGACATCAAAATGACTGTAACATTTTTGAATTTTTGTGCAGGAAGGAGGTCCATGGGGATGACACCGTGAGTTGCTGCACATGACTGTCTATAAAATATTTGAATTTTTGCAGGAAATAGGTCCATGGGGATGGCATCATGATTTACCGCACTGGGTGAAACCAAACCATATAAATCTACTATGTCTATTTTGATCTAGAGTAACGCGTATTCAGATCAATCCTTTGCCACATTGTTCAGGCTGATTGAGGTCAACTACTTGCTACATTGTTGCCAATGTCTAGTACCGTAACGTCACTCCTGTTCAATTAATATTGCCCGTATATATACCCAATACATTCCCTATGTTCAATTTCCCTTGTCCGCATACAGGCCCAATATTTTGTTGCTATACATTACCTATATTAAATTCCCCATGTTAAATTCCCATTGTCCGTAAAATGCCGGGACCCTTTTGTTAACACGGAAAATTATTTGTCTGTAAATTGGCCCCACTCACTACTAGTAGAATTAATAAAAGAAACAAAAATTAATAACAATTATATGCGTAGTATAGAGTTTAACCTAACTGGCAAGGTCAGAATTTGTCTTCTTTTTCTTCCAAAGTGTGATGGGTTTCTCTGGAACATTCTCGCACATGGTGTAAACTTTTAAACAGCGGACCAATTGGTTTCATTTAGGTATACCGAAAAAGATGACAAACTTGTACTAAAACTGTATGTAAGTTAAAACTAAGTAATTTATTTTATCGGGGATGCCGCATTTTGTGCTACGAAGAAGTTACATCAAGAAAAAAAAACTCATTACCTTGAATGACATTTCGGTCTGGAGGACACAACTATGGATGACCTCAAAAAAATCCAAAATGCCGCGAAGAACAGCGAAAGAATGCGTAGTGTACGGTCTGATTCTCATCTATACAGTAAATATATTCTAGTGTGGGTATCACTGAAGAAAGAATGATGCTAAAGACGTCACCTCATTTGAAAGTGTTCAGTTCTGAAAATGAGACTAATTGATTTACGATACGGCATAGAGCGTTTCCACTGGTGTTTGGTTGCTTTGCCTCTGGCGTGTCCAATCTCTACTCACTTGCCACCGCAGTCCTAATACCTTGGGTTATGTTGCATAAGTAACCACCTGTCTACCGTATGTACTCGCTTATAAGTCCAGTCAAACTACAACCCACTTACCCAGTTCTGGATTTAGGACAAATGGGGCCCTGTGCTAGTCAGGCAGTTATACTCAGGAAATTTCGGAGTAGTTACAATGGCCACAAACTTTTGAAAAATTCAAATTAATTTTTCTTTGCCGAGAAGACCTGCTATTGTCATACAGTGTGAAATATAAAATATATATAGTATATATGTATGAGTACACACAGTTCTTTTCCCATTTGCAAATTTGTTTTGTCCCTCCTCTCATCTTTACGCGATTTTCAATGGAGAACGTGTACTTTCTTTCTGTATATCAGGCCATTCATATAGGTTCTTTTGCACAAACTCATTTGTAAAGTAAAATCCCACTTACCCAGGAGTAATTCATCTGGATTGTTAATTGAGCCCAAGTGAATTTACTTTTCCTTGCAAAATATACTGCTTTCTATCGTTGTTGTTAACTAATAAAAACTGTTACACATTTGAAAGAACCAATGACATGAAATAAAAATTTCGTTGATGCCAAAGTGGTTCGTGCTCTTCGAGCAGCTTGAATAAATGAGATTCAGCTATAAAAGGGCACGGACGTCCATCTCTCTTTTTTAATAGCATTCCTCGTGCTGCACATAATACTATGTATGTATGTATGTATGTATGTATGTATGTATGTATGTATGTATGTATGTATGTATGTATGTATATATATATATATATATATATATAAATATATATATATAGTTATTCATATCTAGTTATATATATATATATATATTAGTTTCTATAGGTATCAGTCAACAACCGCATATATTTCCTTTTAGGAAACATTAAAATTCGAGGCTTTCAAAAGTGAATCCATTGTTTACTAATGAATGACAATTCTTTATCATTGCTAGTTATTACATCTCCGCACTCTCCATGTATGCCCTACGATACTGACACTTGGCAAAATATGGATACCTGTCTTCGAATTCGCCAACATTTGGCTAGATTTGAAATCAAATATGTAAAAATGATTTAACCATGCAGCTTAAAGTTTAACTTGAAAATGCCATCAAACTGATACTGCTTCATTTGAAACTTAACTTTTGAGTTTGTACTTAATTTGTAGGTTAAATCTCTAGTGCAGAAAGTTCTTCGAAGTTACTAAGAGCTGTCTGTCATTTACTATTTGGAAATTGCTGAAAAAATAAGGGATTCTCATAATTATTTCTGAACTTTTTATCATTACATATAAAGCTTAGAAAACATTAACATGCAGAAATTTTCTCAAAAACAATGATGAATAACTTTCTACACACCACTCGCAATCTTTCTCCCTCCGCTTGTGTATCTAATTTAGTTTAGCCAGCTCTTCAGACCTAAGCATTTAATTTACCGAGGCTACGACAAAGACTTGATTGCGGAGGGAATTCAAAGGGCCAAACAAACAAACCGTGATGACCTACTCAGATATGGACAGAAAGAAAAGTTTGATAGGATACCATTTATTCTGACCTATCACCCAGACAATCCCAAAGTAGGTCAAATCATCGCTAACCACTGGCCAACCGTACAATCGTCAGACATACTAAACCTAATGCTTCCGAACAAACCTGTAGTAGCTTACAAGAGACCAAAAAACCTAAAGGACATCCTAGTCAGGGCAAAGCTAACGCCAATCGCTAGTCAAAACCAACCTAGTCAATCTGGACCCTGTGGCGATAAAAGATGCAAAACCTGTCAACATATGGTAGAGACCAAGACATTCACTAGTACAGTGACTAAAGAAAAACTAAACATATATGGTCCAAACAAAACGTGCAAAACAGAGAATGTGATTTATCTTATCACATGTAAGATCTGTGGCCTTCAGTACGTCAGAGAAACTGAAAAGCTACACAAAAGGATAAACCTTCATAGATCTGATTGGATGACAAAAAGCTGTACAGAAGCCCGGTCGCATAACACTTCTCCTCCCCTGGCCACACTTTCAGTGATATAATACTTATCGCTATTGCTAACAACCACGGCTGGAGTTCCGAAACCAGGAAGGAAAAGGCATCATACTGGATACGCCGCCTTAGAACATTGAAACCAAGCGGTCTAAACCAAGAAGACTAGAAAATGAAAACTATGCCTAGTAGAATGTAACATTTTCTAAATCTTTTTATTATCCTTCAATTTTTACTATAAGAATAACCGGTATAGAATCAAATATCCGGGATATAATCTGCGTTACATAAATGTACAAAAAGTAAAATTAGATATCGCTTTGGCTTGTAGACTTTTAGGGAATTATACACCGTTTTCAGTTTCCGCAACTAGTCTATAGAAGCTGGTTGTATTTATAGTTTTAACACATGTGGAGACAGCCATGTAGAGGTTTACAAACAACGTTTTTGTGTTTATTTGTTTGTCGTATATATGTTTTGTATTTGCCTTTGAAAAAGACTCATTAAGAGTCGAAAGCGCTTAGGCTAGTTAGTTACTAGTTTCGTACTGTTCGTCGTCAGTTTATTGCATCTATATTAATCAATCCCTGACACACGTGATCCCCTGATGGATCCAGTACGCTTGAAAGGGTTGTTATTCGCCATATGATTTGTATTCTTTATATATATATATATATATATATATATATATATATATATATATATATATATATATATATATATATATATATATATATATATATATATATATATATATATATATATATATTTGACTGCGTCATTAGTACCGGTGAATTTTGGTAAAAAAAGGTCAAATAATGGTAAAGAAAAGAAAATCTCGTTTTTCTATTTTCGCATTTTTTTTTCGTTGTTTTTTTTTATTTATTGGGAAAACATTATTATAAAACCCGATGTTGTCATACTTACCATACTGTTTTACCTTTGTGTTTAAATTTTGTTTTAAGTGGCTAATTAAGGAAAGCTTCCTGACTCATACATAGATAAAAAAAATACATCTTCTATTACATTTTTTGTTAATATTAAAAAATCCTTTTGTGCTCTATACCATATAAGGACAGCTTGTTGAAGTTTAAGTATAGAATTGAAAGCTATTACAATATGCACATTTTTCTACCAATCACCACCAAAAGAAAGTGTCATACATTTGAAATATCCCTTCTTCTATCCGTAAATGTGACAACCATTGTATAGGTAGCGAACTATGTCAAACTACAGATTGGTTACCACTATTTATCACATAATTGCAATCAGTTTAATAAACACTAGAAAGCGTGCAATTTTGACCTAGACGTAAGATTTCCGGTTAATGGTTTATCCTGTCAAGCGAACATCACGATGCTTAGTAACACACTAAATATAATTCGTTTAAAAAAATGCATGCCTCGGGGCTTTCGTACAAGGAGGAGCATGATTCACCATCCCATTGTAGTTTTAAAAGTCTGGAAATTCTTTCATCATTTTTCAACTGATCCAATGACGGCACACAAAAATAATGTTTACCATGATGACTTAAGTTCAGAAAAAACTTTGGCACTAATAAGCTACCGATTATAAAACCGGTAATGCGGTGTCCGAATGTACGAACGTGAGGGTGAATCCTCTACACTATACGAATTTACACAGCCTCAAAATTGTCTTTTAGCAAAGAGCTGAAGTAAGGTCACTGCGCTATACCCATTTAAGTCTATGCAGACGATGATTAATTTACTTGGTGAATTGTTATGAAAGATCTTGCGACATTGCCTGTTGATATTGTTGGCCATCTTCGAGCAACTAGACCACCATCCAGACAACCTCCTCAACCACAACCTGAAGATGAACCATTGCCGCTGCCAAACGTTAAAACTAACTTTATTCATATAAACTTACACTGGAAGGTATTGTCGCCATCAAGACTCCATGAAAATTAATTAAAATTTCAGCGTTTGGATATAGTGATAGAGATAGGTATATAAAACTCGAATATGTTAAAATTATGAAATCTGTCTATTGGGTTAGGGATGTATACCGTGTCGCTACTAAAACACCGCCGATCAAATAGGAGGAAGATGTTAATCAGTTTTAGGTGGTAGCAGATAAATTTGCCATATTGCCTATTGTGTTAGCTAATCTGCATGAACAGAATGTACGACGCCTGCAGCATCGGGAAATTTACTAATTTATGTTGAACCCCTCCAATATCCTATTGGGCTATAATAAATTGAGTTTATTACAATAATTATCTATGATTTATTACCGGCCTCTGAGATAAGTTTACCTTTATCAACAACAAAAAAAAAATAACAAGAAATTCTCTGAGACATTTATTTTTTTTTTTTTACATATTCTAGAGTGTGAATCAACTTTATGTCTGCAATATGTCAGTCTTGTAGATTTGGATTTGTATATGCGACATCATGAACGTGGCACGCTTGATCAATCGCATTTATTGCATACTCTCAGGTACATGGCTGATCTTTCTTGTCAATTCGGATATCAAGTCGGTTCCAGGAACACAATAATTATGTCCATAAAGATGCTTCTCGCCAGGATACTTAGCCCCTGGAGCACCTGGCAATTTTCCCAGTGAAGCAGCGATATCTCTGCTTGTTACATAAATATTACATGACAAATAAATTTATATTTTTATATACCACATTTCACACACTTGCCTGTACGTGCACGCTTTTTATTCCTCGTCGTTAATGTTTTTAATCCACTGGTATTGGTGGGTGCTCTGCATAGAACACAATTTAAATCCATATACTTATTATATATTTCTTCAACATGAATGTCATTGATTTCTCTGCGACACGAAAGCAAGAGCCTATAAAGCATCATCCAGCGCTAGCAAATTCTATCAGAGCAATGTTCATTGGTCCATCGGGGTCTGGTAGGAAGCAATTGTTACTTAACATGATAATGAGATGGCTCAGGTGGAATAAGTTGTATTATAGTGGCACCATCTGCAGATAATCAGCGATGCTACGACATAGTTAAAGATTTTAATGAAAATGCAAAGTTGTTGAACGAATGGCGATATTGGTTTTATCACCTACATCAACGATGCACCATTGATAGATGATCTCACCGGGGACATCAGCAATCTCGAGTAAACGATGTTATAATGCTAGACAAATAATCAAGTCCAGTTCGGATATTTTCCCGAGGCAGACACAAAACACCGATATTATATATGTTACTCAGCGATATGCTCAAATACCTAAAATGGTCAGAGATAATTGCAATCTTTTGTTTGTTTTTAGTGGTGTTGATATTCACACGCTAACAAAAATCCACCAGACTTGGTATTTGGGGGACATGGATATGATTAAGTTTAAAAACTTCTCACATTCGCAAAAGATTCCTCATGGATTTATCACGATAAATACACGTGAGCCTTGATAGCGCTTTGCCACATAGGTCTCAATAAAATTTTTGGTTTAGAGACCTGTCACCTGACCGCTACCTTTTGAGCACACACAGCAGCATAGAGGGTGAATGTCCCGGGTCGGTAAATAAATAATACACACAAGCGTCAAAAGAAAAAAAATAACACAGTTAGAGGCCTTGGTTTAGTGCAGCCCGGTCAGAGGTCTCAGGTTAGCGTTATTGACGCTTGTATGTCATTTTCGTAGAAGGGTTTAATTTCACAAATGGACTTCGTCTAAAAGCGGTCTGTGCACCCTCTTTACTGCTTGTTTCAAGAAATGGTGGATGGCAACCTTAATGACTTTTTGATACCGTGGGTTTTCATCCGTCCGACCAGCAACAGTAAACTCTAGAATCGGCTTGACCAATTTATCAATACCAGTCCTGATTATGGTATCGAACTCTTTCAAATACAGCAACTTCTTAAAGTCAAATCCATGGCTGAGTTTTGTTGATGTGGAGTGTTTTCCAGATCGGATGGCTATAAACGTTGGACCAGAAAAGCCAACAGCATTCTGTTTCCAAGACGATTGCGATGGATCTCAATGCCGGCATACACCGAGGGCATAAGCTTGTGTCGGGCAGCAACTACCCAGTCATGGTCAGGAAGGCCTACTTTATACTCAACGTATAGTAGCATTTATCGTCCTGGCTGATAAAACAAACCTCATCCAGTTCAAGCATTGAAAACAGTTCATCCAAATGTCTTAAAGAAGTTGTGCAAAACTGGCCATCAATATGTTTAGTGTGATAATCATTTTGCACTCTAATTAACTTTACTGGGACTGTGGTTATCTGACGCTTACCTTCTGACGACGAACTGCGCAGAGGAAGTAGACGAAGTTATAGTCTACTTGGACTTATACTGAAGCCATGTTTTTTTTTTTTTAAAAATGCTGTTAATTGATCTTAGGTTTTGATACTTCTGTAGACTTCGAACTGTCTTTTTTTTTCATGAGAAGCTGAACCATGCATTATGATATCCAGTATAGTTTTCAAACGCAATGGTTGATACTCTTCGAATTTTGGTTGAGCAAACCTGGTCTTGATAGTTTGTGTGCAGTTCAGGATAATATTCTAATAAAGCATTAAGTTTTGATTTTTTCAAATCTTTTGCTCTTTGGAATCTTCTTTTATCACCATCTCTTCCAACTCAGTGTTTCTTATTCATTCTTCTTTCAACTCAAAGTTCTGCACATTTAACAGTCGTCCTTGAAGAGTGGCATTTCTTGGAGTATACAAATGGCTTGTAGAAGGCAATGTTTCAGAAGTAATGATATTTAAGACATCATTCAGTTGTTCATTGGACTCTAAATTATTTTGAACAGAACTAGTTTTGAAAGTGATGGTGCTTGTTTTGTCCAAAAGTTAAGAAGTGATCCTTTTTTCGTAATGGAGATCGCCTTGAGCTCTTGAAACATATGTTTTTGTTTTTTTCCAGCTAAATCTGTGTCATTCTTGATACTATTCCACTTCATAATAAGTTCATCTTGGCAAATCGTTTTGGTTTTGTAGGATATGCAAGCACATAAGTGTTAAAAAAAGACTGATGTAATTTATTTTATCCATTGCTATGGGCTGCCGAAAAGTCATTAAAATTATAACTAATGTAACACTGGACACTTTACGTTGTATGGTTTCAATAGCGTAAATGTTACTAGTGCCGCACGCTGGCTCAGTCTTAGAAGTTCTTCTGTGTCATCATCCTGTCTTTTTTTTTAGACTAATAAAATAATTTTAAAAAATGTCAACTAATTGTATTTGTTGTTTTCTTCCACATAAAAAATATTAAAAGATTAAACGTTCACTGAGGATCGAAAACCGTCATTTATCTTGCTAAACTCTCGTGTCTTTGATCTCGTGGGACTGTTGTCAAGATGGTGATAACTTGTTAGCCTATTGTTTTATTTTTTCTAAAATCTAAGTTTAATGACTAAAGCCCACATCTAAATTGAATCACCAGTAGGCCTGCAGGTAATTTAGTCTAAATTTTGTTTTTAAAGTGTGTATTTTTACATTATATTAAAAGAAATACATAATCAAAAAAGAGTTTAAACCAATTAAAAGTTATAACAATTATTCAATAGTTAGTCTGAGATAATATTAATATAAGTCGTCTTCGAGAGAGTTGTTTTCTTCCACAACGAACCTGGTATAGCAGCAACAACAACAACAACAACAACAACAACAAAATTACTGATAAAAATGGACTGAAGATGCAGGTCAAAAGATCGTTTTGGTTCTCACATTATTTTGAAAGAAGCGTTCCACACTCATATTATTGGGACTTCACATATCCCCTTCCCCTCGTCACACTTCGTCACAAAATTTGACCCCCTCCCCCACTCTCACTGCGTGACGTCCTATGTGAACGACCTCCGTATGCGTCCGTATATCAACATGTATGACGAGTCTAACATGTATGACGAAAACTCATAATAATAATACGGATAATTTCTTAAACGTGGCCAGTCTCTCTCTCTCTCTCTTGGGTGCTGTTGAGGTGGCGCTCTATAGTTTCGTATTTAGCATAAAATTGTAAAGAAAAAGAGTTTCCCCGGGTTTCCTCACTAGTTATACTGGTTTTTTAAATAAACTTTGTATATCTTAGGTGTTGTTCAAAGAACCTTTAATTCCCGTTATTTTGATGTATGATTGATTGGTGTAATATGGGTTAGAGAGTATAAAGCTTGGCCTTACTCCAGATGTGCATCTTTCAAAAAAAGTGCTAGCTCTACTTGCTCATTTTCATTTCTCGAACTTCAGAGGTAAATTGTAAAAAAAAAAAAGAGCCGATAACTTTTTTTTACATTTTATGTATTTGGTAATTCAGTCATTGACTTTTATAAGCTGGTATTATCTAGTTTGGCAAAATTCATTTTCCATATTTTAATAGCTGCGAAGAATAGTGTACTTTAGACAAATTTAGGTTGATTTTTGGAGCACAAGGGAGCAGTCATTTTAGTTAGAAGTGTCCTAAGATGATTAAAAATTTCCAAAAGTACAATATCCATAGAAATTTCATCCACATTACATGAAAGTAGTATATAGGTATGCCAACATTCTCTCCACTGTGCATGTTTAAAATGCAAACAACTTCACCTTACATACATCACTCTCTCAAAAGTACATAATAACTGGTGAGCGCCACCTGATTACCTGATGGTCAAAAATGGAGGATGCCCTGGTACAGTAACAACAACACTGATCGGAATCCCTTGCGTGAACGTAACCTGTAACAAAACACAATACCTCCAGATTTACACAGCTGCAGTAGTTATACTTTGTTATTGTTTTTGTTTGTTTGTTTGTTTGTGTTTTGTTTTGGTCTAACGCTGCATTGTAAACAAAGGTGACACATAAAAGTCAGTTTTAGTTGAATATTATTTTTGCCTACGCATTCAAGAATGTTATTCGTACTTTATTGATAAAGCGTCAGACTCCTGTGGTTGTTACTCGTTATTTGATGTTTTAGATGGATATCAGGAATTATTCCTGTAACATAAGACGTCTACCCGGATATGTATCTTGTTTGAAGATAAAGGGTAGACACTTCAAAATAATCAAAATTATACAAGTTGGACATGAACTTTTAAATTATATTAGATGGACATGAACTTGTAAATCATACATGATGGACATGCATTTCTAAATTTAGACCAACAAGTAGGTCCCTGCTTTTTTTATGCTGCTGTCAGATATAAAAAAAGCAGAGACCTACTTGTTGGTCTATTCTAAATTATACTGGATGAATATGTATTTCTAAATTGTAATGGATGGATATGTACTTCTACGTCATACTGGATGAACATGCAATTCTAAATCATACTTGATGGATATGCACTTTTAAAATATATTTGAGGGAAATTGTGCTGTAATATGATGGTCAGGTTACACAGAATGCGTATGTGTTATGTGACATATATGATATTGAATCAAATCACTTTAATAAACAAAATGCTGCATGTATTAACCCTTAGGTGCAGCAAGATGGAGCTTGGATTTGATGATGCATTTAGCAGCTTCTTATTCATATTGAACAAGAAATAGTGAAAATATCATGCTAGATTTTTAATATTTAATTTTATGCAGAGAATCATGCATTGGAACATGTATAAAAAAGTCAGCAACTGGATAAAATGATATGTGTGTTCTCACCAAACAATTTTATTACCTTGGTAATGGTGAAAACATAATACATTGAAAATGTCCATAGAGAAACTTACTTTTGAACTATACCATCAGAGATCATGTTATGTCTGAATTGATTGCAAAAAATATTAAGAATTTCATAAGGAAATGTTGAGTGCAATTATAGTGTCAGTATATACATGTATTTGTGTCAAATTCATTGAGTGCATGAGTCAATTTTAAACCTCTGCAATTTTCTTTGCAATATTCCATTCAAATTTGAATACTTAATTCCATATCTATGACAACTAAAGAATGGCAACTCACCAGTGCACCACTTTGCAGAATAACATACAAATGTCAGTTCACCAATAATGCACTTTAAAAACAAACATTTGGTCAAAAAGTCAAGAAGTTACTTTTGCCAAGACAAATTTGAGCATCAGGTCTACCAAGATTAGTTGAAGTTGGTTTTGTTAGGTTATCACAAAGAGATTAATCTAGGATGGTTTGCTATGTTATCATGAAGATATTAATTAAGGTTGGTTTGCTAGGTTGTTGTGAAGAGATTAATTGAGATTGGTTTCCTAGGTTGTTGTGAAGAGATTAATTGAGATTGGTTTCATAGGTTGTTGTGAAGAGATTAATTGAGGTTGGTTTGATAGATTGTTGTGAAGAGATTAATTGAGGTTGGTTTCCTAGGTTGTTGTGAAGAGATTAATTGAGGTTGGAGGTTGGTTTCCTAGGTTGTTGTGAAGAGATTAATTGAGGTTGGTTTCCTAGGTTGTTGTGAAGATATTAATTGAAGTTGGTTTGATAGATTGCTGTGAAGAGATTAATTGAGGTTGGTTTGATAGATTGTTGTGAAGATATTAATTGAGGTTGGTTTCCTTTTTTTGTGAAGAGAATAATTAAGGTTGGTTTGATAGATTGTTGTGAAGATATTAATTGAGAATGGTTTGCTAGGTTGTTGTGAAGAGATTAATTGAAGTTGTTTTCCTAGGTTGTTGTGAAGAGATTAATTGAGGTTGGTTTCCTAGGTTGTTGTGAAGAGATTAATTGAGGTTGGTTTCCTAGGTTATTGTGAAGATATTGAGGTTGGTTTGATAGATTGTTGTGAAGAGATTAATTGAGGTTGGTTTGATAGATTGTTGTGAAGAGATTAATTGAGGTTGGTTTCCTAGGTTGTGAAGAGATTGAGGTTGGTTTCCTAGGTTGTTGTGAAGATATTAATTGAGGATGGTTTGATAGATTGTTGTGAAGATATTAATTGAGGTTGGTTTCCTAGGTTGATATTGCTTACTAGTTAGAGCTGTATAGCATAAAGAGCTTGCCTGAAATTTGTCACAGTTAAGGACGACAACTGAAGTCGGCCTATAAAAGCTTGGTATATAATCTTGATAAAAATGCAACCACTAGAACTTCCTGGAGCAGTGAAAATAGACAATACACAGGAATAGCAGTTACTGTTTGTAACAATGTACATTAGATAATTTATCATGACATGAATCATGCCAGTAATGGCATTGTAAGGTCATAATAAAATGTTGCTAGATTACATGAAATTGTCTCATAGTTCATGAAGGCAAGCCAGCATTGTCATCAGAGCAATTTCTGGAAATGTGAAATACAATTACCATGCCTATGTGCCTAAAGAGCCCATTATGCATAAAATGATTCAGTGAGTTTGACAGCATCATTAGCCATACTGATGAACATTTACAGCTTTTTTCTGGACAGGAACTAAAACAACCTCATGGAAAGATTAAAAAACAATCATTGTTTATTACATATTGTCAAAAGAAAAAGGTTAACAACCAGTGAATGAGTATCTAAGAAATTACAACATCAAATACCAAAACTGTAGCCACATCTTTACCACAGTGTTTATCACTTCAGGTGATATCAACATGCCTGTTCTTAACAAGAATAGGACTTTATGAATATTCTTCTCAGATAATTTATGCATTTATTCTTATGATATTGATCAAATGATAACAGCGAATACAGACTTTGCTGCAGTATTTGTTTGGTTTTGTCTCGTCTGCATAAGCATGGCAACACATTAGTCTTAAACTTCAACATTCTCAGTGTTAATTATAAGTTTTTGAAAGACAGATTCTGGAGGCTAGATAGTTTTTATGAAGACTTTTTCCCTTAAATCACTGGATTATGATTATTTTTGTTGGCATATATATTGTTCAACAAAATGTCATGTTAATGAGTTTGACATTCATCAAGACATTGCATTGGTGACTATTTGTTGGTGATTTGTCTCAGAAAGTGTCTGTTAATTGAGTTGCCTTGCATTGCTCAGTTCCTTACTAAAAAACTTGAACCAACACTAACATGAATAAAAAAGCTCATAACACTTATCCAGTGATAGATATTGGGACTGAGTTTATTGGGTTTTGTTTCAAGAACTGATTGATTTTCAGCTGCCAGTTGATTGATTGCATGATGATTGCCTAATGACAAGCCACATGTGCATGAAGCTGTCTTTCATTTTGTGATTTATTTGTTTATAAAGGAGTGTTTGATAGTTGCAATAACCTTTTGTTGGTATGGAATTTACTTTAATGATTTGCAGTTACAGTTACACCTGTCTTGAAAGACCACTGCTATGAGAGACCACCTGCCTTGAAAGACAAGATTCTCACTGCATACATTTATTGATTACATAGTGTTATGATCTGTCAAGAAGGACCACCTCTCTTGAGAGGTGATATTGTTTTGGCGGAAGGCTTAAACTTTCAAGACATGTTCATCTGTACATAATGAGGTAGATACAGTCTCTAATTTATCACATAAGGGTAATAAAGTCATTTCAGTAAGGGCATTTATGATGAGAAATCATTAGTGGACTATTATTTGCCTTGGTTAATCATAATGTTGAAAAGACAAACTCAAAGACTATTTATGCTATACAACCTATCAGAACAGTTACCTTTATACAGTGGTTACCTTGTCTCAATGGCCATTGTAATTTTCCTTCAACAAATTTGATATAAATGTCATGTACATAGCTCCCTAGTTTTTCATGGTCAGCAACCAAGTGTTTCCTAGCTAATTAATGGTTTCTCACTGCTTTAAGCAGTCACTGGATTGTATTTGGTGACTGCTTAGTATATGCAAATCTAAATGTTTGCTTGGTGAGGAAGGCATTGTTGAGATAAAGGAATATCATGTAAATTAATGTTTGAATTATCACCTTTGTACTCACTGTACCTTTGTCCTGTGTAACAATGATGTCTATATCAGTACTCATTACATTGATGTCTATATCAGTACTCATTACAATGATGTCTATGTCAGTTGTCAGTTATACCACTTTTTAGTAACACAAACTTTTTATAATGGAGTATTATGTTTACATTTTCACTTCCACAGACCTGCAGTGGCTGAGTGGTTAACATGTTAGACTAACAACCAAAAAGGTGCGGGTTAGAATCCTACCATCGGATAAGCTTGGATCAGCTACCATGATGTCCTTGGGTAGGCATTTTATTCCAATTGTCTCGGAACTAAATAACCTACTTGTGCTGTAAAATACCACACCAAACCAATCGCTACTACATGATGAAATTTGATCAGCATCCATGCACTCAGAGTATTATAGTGAAGGCCTTATAAAGAGGGAGTGCTGTTCAAGGAATCAGTTTATTATGAGCCTAATAGACCATATAAATTAACAACAACAACAATAATAATAATACTATCTTTATTCTTGTTGTAACATAGGCCAGTAATAATAATAATAATAATAATAATAATAATAATAATAATAATAATAATAATAATAATAATAACAACAACAATAATAATAATAATAATAATAATAATAATAATAATAATAATAATAAAATTTTATTATTATTATTATTATTATTATTATTATTATTTTATTATTATTATTATTATTATTATTATTATTATTATTATTATTATTATTATTATTATTATTATTATTATTATTATTATTCAAAATGAAGTTCTGAAAGTTGTATATCAGAGACATAATTTAATGTTCCTGTATATTCCCAAAAATATTGCTAAATCTGAGGGGTTCTTTTTTGTTTTGAATGAAGCTGCAGAGGTATAATGACATTACACATACTCTAATTTCCTTTTTTTTTTCTTCCAATATTACAGTGTCATATGATGATAAGAACCCCCTCCACACTTCTGCCAGGGTGGGTGCTGTGAGGACTGTGCAGCATCTGATAAAAGAGGGGTATAGTGTCAATAAGAGGACCTTTGATTTCATGACCCCACTCCATGAAGCCTGTTTTCAAGGCAACCTAGAGTGCATATCAGTTTTATTGGAGGCAGGGTCAGAGGTACATGATTGTTGTAGTTTCCAAATGAAAATTTTACAACTTTGTAAAAGTTATATCTTTAAGATATTTCTTAAAACCCATTTTAAATTTTTGATATAAGACTAGAGTGGTTCAACTACAGGCCAATGGGTCAAGTGTGGCCTGTGGGTCATTATTATGTGGCCTGCACTGGTACAAACTACAGGCCCATGGGCCAAATATGGCCTGTGTGTCATTTTTTGTGTGGCCTGCACTCATACAAAAAGTCACTTCAATAATTAATATAGCATTACTATAATATATATATATATATATATATATATATATATATATATATATATATATATATATATATATATATATATATATATATATATATATATATATATATATATATATATATGTCCATTAAACTTTACATTTTGGGTTGATGTGTCCCACAGTGTTGAAGATGTTGGATCACCCTGTACTAGACTATTATGTCACTAATGATTTATTTAATAAAATTAACGATTTTGATATACTATATGTCTTAATTTTATATGAAATTTATTTATGTCATCTTGTCATTTCTGTCTTTTGCTAGTTATCACAGATGATAGAAATTAATCAACTCATGGGCTAATAGCCAGATTACTGTATATGTTCACTTATAAACTGGGTTCAACTGCAAACTTCATAGACCCATATCTGCCATTGCATAATGTACAAATTTTGATCTGTGCAGTTTGTTGAGAGTAATCAGTTGAATGAACAACATAGACCCTGGTCTGCCAGCACATTATGCAGTGACAGATCAGTTTGCAGTTGGAATTGAATTAAAAAGGCATGTATACAGTAGCTGATTTAAGATTAATCTGCAGAGAGGGTTGTTTCTGATGTGTATGCAAGCTGTGTATACAGCTTTCTGATGTGTATGCAAGCTGTGTATACAGCTTTCTGATGTGTATGCAAGCTGTGTATACAGCTTTCTGATGTGTATGCAAGCTGTATATACAGCTTTCTGATGTGAATGCAAGCTGTGTATACAGTCAATATTGGCCTCCTGAATAAGCAAACTGGATAAATAAATCATAAATCAAGTCAATAATAAAATAGGAATATGTGGTAGGAATGACCTGGAATAGCTTTAGTGTTTATATTCATAATGGAAGGTGGGGTTGTCCCCGTTACCGATCCCTATACTTCTAATATCCTTATTTTGATTTGAAGCCTTGACTGGTTGACAGGTCAAGTCATTTGAAGTTATGGCCTTCTCTAATTGACCTCAGGGACTAGAGAGGTGACTGTCAGTCAGCCAGCAAGGCCTGATGACCAGTCTAATTACCCAGCTTGGTGTTTTATCTAACATTTTTTCCACTATTATATGTGGGTCATTTAAGTGTCTGTCAAGAGCAGATTGTGTCACCTGTACAATATACATAAAACTTGTACAGTTTAAAATTGG
Organism: Potamilus streckersoni; assembly: GCA_016746295.1. Taxonomy (NCBI): domain Eukaryota; kingdom Metazoa; phylum Mollusca; class Bivalvia; order Unionida; family Unionidae; genus Potamilus; species Potamilus streckersoni. The sequence goes on along the minus strand of JAEAOA010001054.1, from coordinate 136,002 downwards.
TAAAATTCTTGTCCAGTTTTCATGAAATTTTCACTACATGAATGTCTTACATTATTCTACATGATTTTGTTCGAGGAATTAAAACCCATATTTTAAAAAAGAAAAAAGATCAGATCCTATCAGAAAATTGGTGATGTTGCCAATATGTCTGGGAATAGACCACCTATAAAACAGATTGATAATACATTGATGGAGGTCATTGAGTGTAAGTTAAACCATTAATAAAGAAATTATATCCTGTTTTTCCAAGCACAATTACAAGAAGAGAAACCATACAAGGTTTGGTAAAATCTGGAACCTGAAACTGAAATGTGAATGGGTTGTGTATGGGTTGGTGTGTGGATGAAAATGAGAATCTTGATCTGAAACAGACTGATAACAGGCAACCAGCATTAGAACCTGTTTTGTTAGCTTTTCTATGCATTAAACAGAACAAAGTTGCTTTTAAAATTGGAACCAGTATATTATAAAAAAACAGCCTCTTACATGCCAGTGACCTATATCATGGAGAAGCCTCTTAACATGCTCAGTGGCCTACAACATGGAGAAGACTTTTGGTATCCTCAAAATGCTCGGTAGGTCATGGTATAACATGGTATTAAAATGGTACTAACATGGTATTGACATTGTACTCACATGATACTAACATGGTACTCACATGGTTCTTGTTATTGTTGTTGTGGGGTTTAATGTCATTTTTCAGCACATGATAGGCTATACATGACAGCCAGTATTAATGGTGGAGGAAAGAACCTGTGGAAACCTGAGAAAGAACCACTGACCCATGAGAAGCTACTAGCAAGCTTTCTCACATACCTACATTAGCTAACAAGGTATTAATGTGGAGCTAACATGGTATTAACATGTTACTAATATAATGTTATATAAATATGTTAAGACTAGACTGCTTAATGGATATTTGGCAAAATTAGCAATTTCAGTCTTACATTTAATGTCAGTAAAATCCCTTGTTACATTTCTGTGTTTTACTGCTTGTGGGGAATTAAGCTGTGAATCAATCTGACTCCAGTACTCTTTGCTCAATCTACCACATTCATATTTTTTTAAAATAGAAATTTCTGTTTTGCTAACTTTACATATGGTAATTCTGGATTACATTATTGTCCATAGAGCTAACATTATAGTGTACTCTTGAGAGTTGTCTAGATATGTAAAGTGTTATGTCATACCATTTTTTTTGATAATGCCAAAAATTACACTTATAGGTGGATGGGACATTCTTCTTGAATCCAGGATCACATAATGGACTATTATCTTACCATTTATTTTTTACAGGTGAATGCCAGCAATGTTGATGGGGCTACTCCTTTGTGTGATGCCTGTTCTAATGGCAACCCTAACTGTGTCAGGTTATTGTTACAACATGGTGCTGATACCAACCCACCACTTTTGCTGACCTCTCCACTTCATGAGGCTGTCCTTAGAGGTAAATTCTACTTGCCTCACTACTGTGAAGTTTTCCGACTTGAGTTTGGATGTTGTTCATTAGTATGATGAGAAATTATAATTGCAATTAACCTGTTTCCTGTACATATGGACTGCTGACCAGTGCTGTTGTTATCAAAGGTCATCATCATGATTGATACTATATAGTATTTTCAAATGATTGCAACTTACTAAATAAATATTATGTATTTAAAGTATGTTCAGTTCAAATTAAGTATTCAGTATATACTCAGTACTAATTAAATATTTAATATATACCCAGTTTTAGTGAAGTATTAAATATTTAGTATTCACTTCACACTTTTAATTATTAGTATTAAGTATTTACTACATAATTAAAGTATTTAGTATATACTCAGTATATACAGTTGAACCCGGTTATGTCACTGGCCTAGGGGTTTGCCAAAAAGCATCTAGATAACTGATGATTGAGATAAACGAATACCAATATGGCGTCAATATAATAACATGTGCTTGAAATTTCATTAGTAAATGAGAATGTACATGCACATATTTTTTGGATGTTTTTTTTTAAACAACAGCATTGCCGCGATATGTTTAATGAAGCAATCGGCATGCTAAAAAATATACATACATGTTTGTTAGCAACAAAAGGCATATGTGTACCAACTAACAGCAGAGATTTACCAGTATAAAATACAAACCACCGTCGATTCTCGATACAAACCTTTATTATATTCTCCAACATTACAAACACAAAGATCGCTCAAAAAAAAAATGTGCAGGGTATAGTTCATTTTTACAAAAAGCTAACCAGTGTCAAATTTAATTCGTAATTCATTTCACTCTGACAGCTCTGAAAAGTATCATAAACAGAATAGCTACAGCATGTTATCCTTTAGACAAGATCAACAAAAGTGAGTGAACTGTCATTAGAATGAATGACCATACAGACCGTGCTACGTGAACTCAGCACATTCGAAGTTAACCAAGTATGATAATTTTATTGGCAAGTCATAAGCTAACATAAACGTAACCAATCGCAAGAAGTACATGTAAATTCAAAAACTGGAAAGACCGTATTCTTGCAAAATAGTATCTCCATTCCCAACTTACACGAGTGAACACCTGGCAATATTGGACCGTATATATTACTGTAGCATAAGTTAACACCCAATATAGGGATTCTTTCACTCCTGTATTTTAAAAAATAAATAATTATTTTTAATTATGCAAATGTTATTTATTTGTTGTTTGCTACATTTTCTTGCTGAGTTTAAGTGTTTGTAACAACCAACAAAAAGAAGGATTAGCCATTCCATTAATTTTGTCTGTTCTATTCTCATCCTCAGAAGTTGGTCAGTTGTAGGTATAGTATGGTAGCATAATTGACTGTCAAAACATACAGTACTCGGACATATGTCAGCATAATCAGATTATAATGTAACAATGCACAGCTAAGTTGGGGTTATGGATACAAACTAAGGATTATTTTTGTACTGATTGATTCCAATTCATTACTTAGTAAAATTTGTAGCTTTCTTCCTTTCTCCCTTTTATTTATCCAAAAAGTCTGTTGACAGAAGGGACATTTTTGTCACCAATAAGGGGAAAAAATTGCTAGCAATTGGTCATGGGGATCAAGATGAGATAACTGACGTTAATTGGCAGATTTAGCCCTCTTTTGTGCTCGAGATATTAGGGTTCATCAACATAAAAGAATCGACATAGCCAATGAGAAAATGCTAAGATAAAGAGAGAATTTGTCGGTTCCACTTAAAAAACGTTGACTTAATAGGGTTGGCAATGTAACCAAGGTCGAGATAAGTGGGTTCCACTGTACTCAGTACTAATGAAGTATTCAGTATATATACAGCCCTGATTAAGTATTCAGTGCATATTCATTACTAATAAAGTATTAAAGGAAACCAGAAATCAATGTAAATATAGAACAATAATAAATGCACTATAGAAGAAAACCATATACTGAAGTATCATCTGTGACCGTAATGCCAATATTTAAATATTGGCATATCTTCTACAAGCTGAATTTCTGTGACCTCATAAGTAAAATTTCCACACCTATTCAGTTACTTTCGTAATGTGATGTCATATTAGCCGCTCCAGCATCCCGACTGGCAGTTGCCAAAGTAAAAGACAATACTTGCGTTGCTTATGGGTGGAATACCATATTAAGAAAAGGCTGTGGATAACATTATTTTTCTTTTCCAAAAGATAAAGACATAAAGAAAGTATAGATACATTATTGCAAGCAAGTCGATTTCAAATCAACACAAGACAGTAGTAATTTATGTTGCCTATGGGTGTAATGGCATATTAAGAAAAGGCTGTGGATAACATTATTTTTCTTTTCCAAAAGATAAAGACATAAAAAAATATGGATACATTATTGCAAGCAAGTCAGTTTCAAAGCAACATACACTGTGCCCATTACATTTTTCAAAGGAATGTTACAAGAGGGATCCTGAAAAAATGTCAGCTCCAGGATACGCAAATGCTTGTCCTAGACTAAATGTTGGCACTGTTCCAGACATACCATTGGATATTTTAAATTCTGGGAAGTGTTAAATGTGTGAGATATGAAAATAGGTAGACAGCTGAGTAAGTGATCACAAAATGCAACAATCAATTCACAGATCTTTTATCTACAGTCCTAAAATTATCTGATAGCATGACACCCAGAGCTCCTCTAATTTTAGTTTGGGCTCATCCTGTATTTAAAGTGAGGTGCCTCTCTGGCTTGTAAAAAACACAATTGTTTGTTTGAGGAAACTTTGATCGCTGATAAAATGAGTAAATGTATTTTCAAGATGTTGACATACATACATTAATATGTTACAATCTAAATCATATCACCACTGTCCTAGATAAAATTGAGATCTGATTTTAATTAAATGGAAGCTTTGCTAAAAATAAGATTCTATCCCCCTGACACAGTTGTGTTTTGAGAAAACACAATTTCCAGTAATCTTAATCTTTTTAAACAAAATCAAAATAATCAAAAGAAAAGCCCCTTTCAGTCTTTGCCAGTTACATTTAGTATGTATAAATGGTAATCTGTAATGATGGGAACTGATATAAAACTATCCCTTGGGCAGTTTAAATAGCAGTGATTAATAGAAAAGAGGTCAGGTATTAAAATCAAAGTTTCTTATTGACTATCTGACAATAAAAATGTGGGATAGGAGACTATATGGAACACACCATTTCTCCCTGTGCTACACCTTATTATTCCCAAGGACAAGCCCCTTTTTTCATATTCTGGTCAGCTGTAGCTGAACTGCAAAATAGATTAAGTTTTGACTTAAGTGCACAAGCAGTAAAGCCAGTGTGAGTAATTACTAGTTAATCCTTATACTTGCATTTATCTTGTGTAAAGGACTGCCCTTTGGACATACTTCAAAGAAACTATGTTCCACAGTGTGTGTATGTAAGCACCAGTAATTGAATGGCAATAAACAGTGCCCTATTTTGTTGTAACTTGCATTGCCTAGGACTTCATTTTATAAATTCAAATCTTCAGTCACAAGTTTCCATACATGAGGCAACTGTTTTTCCCACATTTTGACCCACCTTATTTCCTTTGGTTTAATTCTTAATGCATGTAACACTATTTACTGAATAAAATATTTATTCTGAATTAGTTCTTTGGGGGCACAAATACTTCATGGTATATTTTGTTTTATTTCTTTTGCTAATTTAATTATGGTAATTCAGCTTTACTTATACAGTAGAGCAGGGGTGCACAATACATCGATCACGAAGGTAGTGTGAGTAGATCCTGTAGCATTAAAAAAAATAGACATCAGCCTATATATGTTATGCATTTTTGTGGTTGGTAGGTAGATCATTTTGGCTTGGTCATTTTATAAGCAGCTCACATCCTGAAAATGTGTATGCACCCCTGCAGTAGAGGAATGTCAGGTGTTAACTGGCTGCGTTTCTTTGGTAAAAATGGTTGTTGTTGTTGTTGTTGTGCTTAATGCCATTTTTCAGCACATGATAGGCTATTCATGGCGGCCAGTATTAATGGTGGAGGAAGAAACCGGCAAATCACTGGAAAGAAACACCGACCCACAAGAAACTACTAGCAAGCTTTCTCACATATCCACATTCCTGGAATCCTAGACTCCAACACGTGCAGACAGAGGTGAGATGGCAGTGATTCGTAACCGACATCACTTTAGACCACTGGGTCACTCAGGGCCCTGACGACAATGGCATTGCATGATTTTGTTTGCCAAAAAAATTACACAGCTTTTACAGTGATCATCCATGGGATTTAAGCTAATTGGTGACAATTTTATTTAGTTTTTTTTTACTATCATAGTACTGTTGTAGTGGTTTTAAACAATTGGAAATTTATGTGAATAATATTTAATCTTAACATTATATTTACTGAAGGAAAAAAAATGTTGTGAGATATTATTTCATCCAGTGCTGGATTTAGACATAGCAAGGCCTAATGCTGTAGAAAGCTTTAGAGGTCCTATTTGGTATAAAGTAAATTTTAGAGGCCCCTTCAGAATGAGTTCAGACTGAGGCCCGAAGCTGTAGCTTATTTAGCTTATTCCCAAATATGGTACTGATTTCATCACTACAGTATTCACAAGTGATAAAATAGAATATGGCATCAGTGGATTGCATACTTTATTTCTATTTATGTATGGTTTAATTTCTTTTTCTGAGGAATGAAAATTGACAGACATAATGTAATAATTTCTTTGAAAAACTGGGAGATATTATTAGATCAGGAGGTAGGTGTGGAAATACACCCAAAATCAGGATGTTTTTGCCAGGTTTGAAAGTTGTTAGGTATGAACTGTCTGAGTTGTGGCATTCAGTCAGGGCTCGTGAGTTTATATAAGTCATCAGCCCATGGACCTCTGCCTAAAACATTTCCTTTGACCAGTACAGTATATAAAATATTATACCAGACATGTATATATTATCAGATTTGTCAATACGATAACTGTAGCCTGCATGTAAAATACACTGCAATGGAATCATAAGAAGGAAGTTTTTAATAAACTTTCTTCATATGAAATAGCATACAGTTTAATAAAATAAACTGGATGCTATTTTTGGAGTCCATTGCATGAAGATGTGCCATTTAATGGTTCATCTTTTTTGGTTCAGTTAATAAAATAATTGTCCTGTTATGATAAATTTTTTATCCCACTTCAACAGACACTTGTAACTTGCATAGCTAAATAACATTAAACCTTTTATGATGCAGTCTTATAGATCCAGATGTGTTTTAAATATGGGTTTTGTCTCGTCAATCCATTTTGGATTGAGTTATGACTCATGACAGTTAATTTTAGATCATCATTTAGTTGCTGCTTGTAACTAGCATAGCTTAAGAACATTGAACACATTTTGTTGAAATTTGGTATGAACATTGTCTCACAGATTTGCATGTATCATTTATGGGTTTCGTCTCATTGAGAACACTGGTGGCCTACTGGCTTTTATTTGAGCAAGATAATGTCATCAAGTTTTCTTATGTTACAGCTAGATTTGGAATGTAGCTTCAAATTGATGAGGGCTTGAATTTGAGTGTCATCCTAACTTTGGGTTCTGTACTAAAACTTTAATTGGATTTGGGCATGCTGCTTTATATTGATGTATTTGAGAAAGAGTTTGATTTCTTGTATTCTTGTACCCACCCCACTTTGGTTTCTGCAGCATTACATTTTTAAGCTTTATTGGTTTGCAACAAGATTTAATTTTCAGCTTTATATTAATGAAACTGAGTAAAAAATTGTTTATAGCATTCTGTGAAGTCATTTACAAGAGTTATATCTTCTGATTACCTGTCAATTTCATTTTGGTTTTGACAGCATAACTTTTCTAAGCTTTGTTGAATTTCAACCATATTTGGCATACAGCTTTATGTTATTTTGTACTTGACTTTGACTTTGAATGAATTTAGTATCGAGTGTTTCATATTGTCACTTAGAATCATTATGGACCCTGATTGCCCTTCCTTCTTACTTAGAAATATCTGATTTCAACCAGTGTTACCACACACCTCTATTGAAACATTTACTAATTTAATGATCAGTATTCCATTTCATACTTATGAGTTCTAATGTCATCAATGCTTTGGTTTTTTTTCAGCAGGAATTCTGCAGTTTAAGATGGTTCCAAATAAATTATAGTGAACTTGTTCTCTTGCAATACATCTATTGCTAACAGATGTATTTTCAATGTGTTATTGTAGCTAATATCGAGGTATATATGCAAAACACAGTGCCATTATAAGGATTGAACAAGTGTGTAGTTTTTGTTTCTTTTCATTGACAGAAACAAAAGTACACCTGATACAAATTTTTGCAACCTTAAAATTCTATTTCAAAAGCCACTTGTCCAAGGACAGGTATTTTCAAAAATAAAGTAAAATCCTGGCTGAATGAAAATCATATTTTATTAATCTGTAACAAACAAGTACCATTGAAACTATTTTAAAGTGAGCTCTATTGTGGGATAAGCTGGATTAATTTGGAATGACTGTCATTGAATGTTCTCATTCATTAAATCATATCAAGAAGTAGCTCAAGAGAGTAAAACAATGACAATTGACCTTTTAGTTTTATGCTTCACACTATCTTAGAATGTACAGAAATTTATGTGATTTCAGAATGCTTGGTCCATAAAAATTTGGTTTAATAGAATTTGTAAAAGAGAAAAGCGCTACAAAGAAACTGCTTTCCAGCTGTATTTTATCATTTCCATTAAATCAGATGCTATGATTTTGTATTTTATCACCAATTAGCAACTAATTAAATCATCAAGTCCAGCTTAGAAATTAAGCTTGCCAAATTATGTTTTTACATATTATGAACAGCTGTTACATTTTTACAAGGGCAGTAATTATTATTACTTTTTTTAAAGAGGGTAACTCAATTAGCTAAGAAATAATCTACCTTGAGGCCCTCATTCAAAGAAATTTATTTCTTTTTGCTGCATCTGTGAAGCCATTGTATAATGTACTGTACATCCAACTTCATACAATGGATGTGTTAAGAAATAGATGGAGAGTTTAGAGTTTCTTGGTTGTGTTTATAATTTAAATGATTCGATCACATCTCAGATTTATAGATTCAATCAGTCTGGAGTCCTAAAAGATTTTGTAACACCAGGAATATTAGTTGTAATGTCAAGTATCCAAGATAAAAGGTCAAAGGTTAATAATTAGTTCATTATAAACTTTAGTAAGGCTAGATTGTATGTTTTGCTTTCTTTCAATATTTCAGATAAATGGCAGTGTGCAGAGATACTAATTGAGGCTGGATGTAAGATTGACCAACATGACTGTCATTTTGGTACTCCTTTGCATGTAGCTGCTTACAAGGGCTTCATCAAAAGTGCTGCAGTTTTACTCAAAGCTGGTAATCTCATTGCACAATAATGTATTAGTTTTGGCTAGAAGTGATTTCTATCCCTCCAAAACCAATGTCATGCCATTAATTGTTACTTAATATAGGAAGCTACAATTATTACTTTTGTAGCTGTATATATGAAGTGACAGAAATAAAATTTTAAACTTAGAGAACATTATAAAGGTCAATTCCCAGATTATATTTTCATAGGTTGTTACAGTACTCAAAACAATACAGAATCATTTCATAATTTAAATCCTCCGTGGGAAATTCTCAGTTATTTTATTTACAGGACAGCTCAACTCAATTTTTTTTTGTTTCTCCACACTTTTTACTGGGGGTGGGTGAGCAGATTAAGAAACAAACCTCCACCATATCTCCTTGCATCTTGATGGAACCATGACTTCTTACAGAGAATAGCTCTGCACACCATGCTTTCTTGCAGAGCTGCATCCATAGACCATGCTGGGGTGTATGTGGTATCATTAAAATGTGTATTGTTTATGACCCCTGCAATCTTGCTCTAAGGAGATTCAAATAAAGAGACTGGGAGGCACAGATTTTTGTACATCATTATCCATTTCAGGAGCAGTTAGTTTGCTTTTATATATCGAAGAAACATCATTCAGTTAATTAAAACATTTGCTAGTTCTAATGAAGATAATGTATGATACATAATGCCAAGTCAGACTTTAGATAATATTAACATAATATATGAGAACTTTATTATTCTGCTTTGTATAATGAATCATATTTGTTTCCTTTAGTGCTATTTTATTGGAATCTACATAATGCATTTAATGGCCTTATTTCTGTTGCAGTTTGTGCAGTTTGTTTTTATAATTACCAAATGGAAGTCAGTGATATTGTACTCCCAAAAGTGAAAAGAATAATAAACGCTGAAAAAGTTAATATATAATTGCATTCACACCAGACCAAAGTAAAACAAAGTCATATGAGTTCTGATAGTTGCCCCATGTATCAGCTATTAATATAATGCATGATTTCTTTTTATGTCCACTAACAGGATAATTAAGGAGTAATTGAAACTTGAGATAGCATAGTTCTAATGGTTGTTGTATGAACTATATATGTGACAAAATCAGGATCTCAAACAAATAGATTTACAAATCTTGATCAGTAGATTGGCTCCAAACCAATAAATTTTGTATGGGCATAAATTTTACATTCTTGAAAGGGATTGAAAAGAAAATAAGTGTATTTTCTTGCTGTAATATATATTCTCTTCATAGCATACAAAAACATCAAGTTTTGAACATAAATCAGCTTTAGATTCAGATGGTACAATAATTAATACAAATCAGTATATCGTCAGTTAATGAAAAATGAAGAATTTATCTGTTGGATCTCAGCAAAGAGTTTTTAATAGCATTTTTAGTTTAATTCACAAGATTTCTCTGGTACAGATTTTTCTTTGAATTCCTCATTGTATTTTGCGAAGAAAGAATAAGGTTTTCTTTTTATCGGCATTAGAATGTTGTAATGCTTGGACAAGACAACTATACTCAGCCTGTAAAGAACTTCTAGCTTGTTTGCTGGTTTTTTGAGGTTGCTGACTGCTTGTCAATAGTCCTCCAAGTTATATGTACTCAACTGCGGAAGTTTTTTACTTGGGTTTAAGATGTATTCCAGTGTCTCATCCTCAAGGATTTCTTTCTTCTCATGGCTCAAAATCAACAATCTGTTGGCACCACTGTAAATTGAAGAAAGAAACAAAACATAAAGAGTGATTTAGACACAGGAAAGTGCATGTGTTCTCTGGAAATTAATTTATCTGATGAGGAGACAGTAGCAGCTGCCATTAGAACTCAGGAGCATGGAATCAACAGTATTTTAATTGTAACAAGTGCAGCATTCAGTGGATCAACAATTTCAGTTTCAGATCAGTTTACTTTGCTGAAAGATATTTGCATCAGTATTGGCGTTGGTAAAAGTTGTGGAAAAGAGAACATAATGTGTCTACGACATTACATTGCAGTACAGACTCAGTCTGGACATATTTTTGGAGTTGAAAAGGTGTTTGTGAGGTCCAGACAACTTTGCTAAGCAATTATTCTGACCAAATATTCTCCATTTGGACTTCAACTTTAATGGTAGACCACTACAGTGGCCTAGTGGTTAGAGCAGTGGCATCAGATGCAGGAGGTCGTGTGTTCGATCCCCAGCTGAAACATACCAAAGACTTAAAGAAATGGTACTAACAGCTGCCTCATTTGGTACTCAGCATTAAGAGGTTAGTGTTTTGATTAGTGTCAGGATAATGTAACTGGATGGGACATCAGGCTACATGTCTGCAGCATGATGCCCAAGTACTATACATCACTATAAACAGCTAAACTGCAGACATTGTAACGATATGACTAAAGAATTATTAGAGCTACATTAAAAAAAACACCAAATCTAAATCCTGTAATCCTGTAAATCCTGTGGCCAGAAAGGCAAGTTAGAGCTGTATCCCAGCCATGAAGGAGATTCAAAGCTACTTATGCAGCTTATACCCAAAGGTGATGGAGCAATTTGTGAAGAGGAGGGTAATAACAATATTAAATGAAAGCCTTTGATGACCAAAGTGGAATTAAAAGAAAGAAAAGAGAGATAAGGAACCACATGGGATGGCAAAAAAGAATAATATACTGGAAGTTCTTGCAGAGGTGTGTACCAACGAGGGTCTGAACTGCACCATATTAGATATGGATAGTGGACAGATAATGTTATCAGCTGCTGATGAATCGGTTAATGGTTTTATATCCCAACAGTGAGATGTCGGACTTGGTTATTTTAGTCAAGTTGTCCCTATTTGGTCCTTATTCACATTTCTACTGTCACATTATTTTGTCCATTTGCTGTATGTAAATACTGTAGATCAGGTATATACCTGTATATCTACTAGGAATATCACCAAGTAAACTTGAGTACTGAATAGAATGTTTTATTTTTTCATTTTCTGTTCATCCTCCTATTGCATGCTCTGTGTAATATAGAAAAATGAGATAAACATTCGCCAAAGCATTTCTGGATCATTAACTCTTTATAAACTCTCTTTCTCTCTCTCTCTCTCTCTCTCTCTCTCTCTCTCTCTCTCTCTCTCTCTCTCTCTCTCTCTCTCTCTCTCTCTCTCTCTCTCTCTCTCTCTCTCTCTCTCTCTCTCTCTCTCTCTCTCTCTCTCTCTCTCTCTCTCATATGAAGACAAAGTCACTACTGCATATGTTATTGTATTCAACTATACTTAATGTCAGAAATATTTTTGTTTGAAGAATTTTTTACCAACGTGGGTTGGGAAAATAACGTTAAAATGCAATTAGCATAAAAAATTTTAAACATTTTTTCAGTGCTTGATATGGCAACATCTTATGGCAATATTCGGAATTAAAATATAAAACATGACTGATTACATATCTACACAAACTGAAATCTGGAAAAACTTTTAATTGGCATAATAATTTGCTAGATATTATAGTGTCATGGTGGAAAAAGAAAAAAATAAATTTTCCCACCAGTGGGTGTGAACTCATTATCTTGTACTCTAAAGTCAGATATGTGTTTAAGTCACACATTTTATTCACTCTACCTTGGTAACCGTGACTGCAAAGCAATACAGCCAGGTACAAAAATATGTCAAAGAAATTAGTTAACAATTTTATTTTCACAATAACCAAGCATTCCAATAGCAGCAACAAAGAAAATTCATACTTTAATATCTCTGCCAAAATAATTATGAGAAAGATCTATACAGTATTATAATTTGGTTATTGACCTATGATTTTTCTACATTGATAAATATTTTAGTTTTTATATTTCCCCTTTAAAAAGTAAACAAAATAATAATAAGATGCAAGTAGTTAGCCATACATTTGTTGTGAATTAAAATTTATGAACCTATGAGGTATCAAAATTTCCACATTACTATTCATTTAAGCAAAAGGTCAAGATTAATTATGAACAGGTATCAAATTTGTTAATTGCAGGACCATACTTAAGACTGTTAAATATGATGTGCCAAGTCAGAATGCTTCATGTAATACAAACAGGCCTTTCCCAGGCTGAAATTTAAATCATTAGTATTTTGTAACATTGTTGACACTGGTCAATGTCTAGATTTCTGTAACAATCTGTTGAAATCAAGTAAATACTTGAAAACAGTTTTTTGCTGATTTGCAGTATAAAAATGACCTTACTCAATTGGTTATTTTACTTGAAACAAATTCATGTTGTGATGAAAGGAAAAATAATATCCAAGTCAGAAAGAACATTCTAGCCCTATAAATTAAATGGTCAGTCTCATACAGTACACATGTTATCAGAACTCGTTCAAAGTTCTAAATATTTAGCCTTGACACTATGCCATTACTGTTTAGGGACTAAGCGTGTGGTTCGTATTTTACTGCAAATCAGTGTTTTATGTTTATTTTAAACAGAAGCAGTTGTCATTTAGAATTTAACAGTCCATATCTCAGAGGATTAATTTACCTTTGTCACAGTAAGATAAATTTATGCTGTTCAAGAGAATCCAATTTAAGTGCCTCAATCAATATTTCTAAATTCACATGTATCAATATATATCACTTTTGAAATTATTTTTTTTATTGTCCAATATATCAGCGATTTAAAAGATGACTGTTTGGTCAAAAAGAATCTGATTGTAAAATGACTCTTGACACCTCGGTCTTTCCATGGGTGGTCTTCATTCATTAGCTTTTCTATCTGTAATGTCAATCAGTCCCTCAGTGGTTGAGTTGATATTATGTGCCTGCCAAATGTGTCAGTGATTTGTAGCCCATCCACTACAGTGTGTAATTTTTTATCAAGCATGGAAGCGATTAAGTATTCAGTTTTGAAGCATCTGGTACAAAAAAATCAAAAGAACTGTACTGTATGTCTTTCTATAAGTTCAATAACAATTGATGCAGATTTTTAAAAATATTTATAGTTTACATTATTTAGAGCAATATTTGTATTTATTACTATCATAAAATGTAAGAATATGAATATCAGTTAATTTAATATCTATAAGTTTTGTTATTTTTCTTATCTAGTTTAATACAATGTTATTTCAATCCTTAGTATTTGATATAAAAAGATACTGCAGTTTTGCTTGAGGTGGTTATACCCAGTGGATCCAATACATAATAAGCATATCCATTTCCAGCCATCTCTCCTCTTGCATCTAATCCTGCCACACACACACAAATGCCTCAAGCTATACACTCTTGAGAATATGCAGATATTTGAGATATTAGTCTGGGACTGTAAAGAGTGTAGACTGGTAGATTTATGTTTTAATCTTTATTTCATGCTTGAGTAATTCTCTTTTTTTCATGCTTGAGTAATTATGTCAGATATTAGCATACCTATTTGACTTTTCTAGACATTGTTGGCTGGTCAGTGTCTTTACAATATCTCATGAAGTATAAGTCAGTTTAATCTACATTTTCTTTATTTAGATTGACAGTGTCTCTTTTAGCCTAGGATCAATGGAAATAAATGTTTAAGGAATCTGTTGACAATATCATTGAGGAAGAATATTACATCATATATACATTTTCCATAGTGGCTCAAGCTTCACATATGCATACCCTGTCAATTAACCACAAAAAATGCTGACTTGACATTGTTTGATTCAACACAGCAAAGATAATGAAAGAAATTCAGCAACTTATTGACTACTCTGCATATTTTTCAGTCAGGTTATGCACATATACTGCAGGTGTAGCTACATATACAGCAGGTGTAGCTACATATACAGCAGGTGTGACTACATGTACAGCAGGTGTAGCTACATATACAGCATGTATGACTACATGTACAGCAGGTGTAGCTACATATATAGCAGGTGTAGCTACATATACAGCAGGTGTAGCTACATATACAGCAGGTGTGACTACATATACAGCAGGTGTAGCTACATGTACAGCAGATGTAGCTACATATACAGCAGGTGTGATTACATGTACAGCAGGTGTAGCTACATGTACAGCAAGTGCAGCTACATATACTTAAGGTGTAGCTACATATACAGCAGGTGCAGCCATTGGATCTGTGTTTTTTTTAGTGAGGTCCCTAGGTACATATACTGCAAGAGTAGCTATTTGACTTGGTTAGTTTTTTGTCAGGTTGTCCCTAACTACGTATACCGCAGGCATAGCGATTGGACTTTTTTATTTTAGCACATGTATCCTTGTGTTAGATCTTGCTTAGCTTACTTGTTTAAGTAATGAATATTAGTACCAATGTACATATTTCTAAGATTGATAGTCAACTTAAATTTACTTCTAATATCTGCATAAACATAAAATTTGTGTGCATGGCGGTATCATTGTGTGTATGCCGGCAGTAATTTAAAAAGTGGAGTCTTCATTCTTATGAGCTTAATTTTATATATATATATATTTGATATTAAATCAAAATTTTAAAATTGACAGTGCATGTTTATTCCTCTGTAATTATATTGCAGTTCAGATAGTCAAGAAAAAATATGATAGAATAATTAATGCAAAATTTAGCTTGGTTATATTAATTTTTCTCAGTACATTTTGTCTGTGGAAACAAGTTTCTGAATCCTGAAACATAATACAGTAATAAATGACCTTCAACTAGATTACATGTAGATCAAGCAAGGCGGCATGTAAAGGTAAACATTTTATGATAGATGGAAGACAATAATAAACAAAATTTACTTTAAGCTCCTTTTTGTTGAAAAATAAGTACATCTTATTGTGCAGAAACATCAAAATTGTAATTATTGCAGATTTTGAAACAAATAAATTAGGTGGTCATCCAGAATTGTATTCCTTCACAATAAATAAATTCTTATGTTCTTAACCTAAAATTCAACAAAGTTGCTGAAAAGACTTTGTTCATGAGACATGCTTGAAAACTTGCAATGTATGGAAAATGTACAGTATACTCTATCTATGCAAATTGGACACATTTTTTAATGAATTTTAAAAGAATGCAGGAGAGTATTTATTACCATAGCTACGCACCATACCAAAGTGTAATACATACAAAGGTTACAGATAACCAAAATTACTGGCTGTACATGCACACTATGTAGTTGGAGAGATCTTAATTTAGGAAACCTGCATAATATATGTAGCTGGAGAGTACTTAGGAATTTACCTGCACAGTTTGTAGCTAGTGCAGAACTTGACTTGGTAAACCAGAACACTATGTAGCTGGGGAGAACTTGATTTGGGAGACTTGCAAAATATGTTGCTAAGGAAGTAGATGATATAGGAAATCTTCACAATATGGGGAGAACTTGACTTGCTTTGAGATTATATTGGTAGGGAGAACAGTTTTGTGAGCCAATTGTCAAAGTTGATTGACAGAATATGCAGAAAGGAAACTTTAGTTGTTGTGGGAAACCTCCCCGTAAGTAGAGTGCAAATTCCTACATGGATAGTACCATCAATGGATTGAAAAATGATGGTAACTATTTGTATCATGTAAAAATGAACTGCATATCTATTCAGATTCATGAAGTGATAAACTTTGAAAAGTGATTAAATTCTCCATGAAAGCTGTAGCAACACAAAATCTATAGCAGCTAGAAAGCTGTTCATGCAGTGTGTAATTGATTTTCACGTGTCTTGACTTCATGAATCTCATAAAATGTGAGGGTCAATAATTAGAATTACAAAAAGCTTAAAATTTTTTAAAAAATGTCAATAAATAATTAATAGAACTATGGTCTAAACATTGATGATAAAGGCTGTCAATGCAAACAAGAAGACTGACACAGTTATTTTCTGGTGCCATAAACTATACAACTTGAAACATTTTTCTGCATCACAAGATGAAATTCTAAAGCATTTTCACATAGTAACTTGAGTTTTTCATCATCTATTCTTACCAAACATCAAGGGTGCATTAATGTGGTTTCCACCACTTTTGTTTCATACATTAAATAGGATTTGATTTTTAAAGAAAAAAGGATCTCCCACTATGTCTTGTTACAAGAACTATTAATTCACTTTATTTGGCATATAATTGATGGGTGTAATTTTGGTTGGGGAATATACAGCTTGGCCTTACTGCAGATGTGCACCTATCAAAAGACTCTTAGCTTCACCTGATCATTTTCACTTCCTGGACTTGAAGGTAAATTGGAAAACAACAAGCAGATAACTTTAAAAATTTTAAAATACTTTTTTCTTTGATTTATCGCACTTTGAAAAGCTGTTATTGAATGGGGCAAATTAACTTTCCCAATTTTAATAACTGCTGAAAGTTAATGTACTTTGGATTAGTTCAGTCTCTTTTTTTAAGCATATGGGAACAGCTATTTGGATAGCTGCTTGATTTAGATAGTTCTTTGTTTCCATAATGAAGACATGTAAAGAAATTAGCATAGAGGTATACTAACATTCTCTCCATTATGCATGTTTTCAGTGCAAACAATTCAACTTACACCAGTCACTCTCTAGGGGCCCCGAGTGGCCAAGTGATCTAAAGTGCTATTCGTTACGGATCACAGCCATCTCACTTCTGTCTGTGTGGGTTCGATTCTATGATTGATTCTATGATTCTATGTAACTTCTTGTGGGTCAGTGGTTCTTTCCGGTGATTTCACGGTTTCTTCTACCAACATTAATACTGGCAACCATGTATAGCCTATTGTGTGCTGAAAAATGGCATTAGGCCCCACAACCAACCAACCAACCAGTCCCTTTATCAGAGGTATCTAATAGCTGCAGAGCAGAACCATACATTTGAGATAAGAAAAAACATTAAGTTTTATGTCAAAAGGTTAAAGGTCAAGGTCACTGTGACTGAAAGAAGAAATTGTTTCTGCACAATACCTAAAGTTCATAATCTAAAGTCACCAAATTTTGTGAATAGCTTGCACTTTGGGTCAGGTAGGGCCCTTTCAGTTTGGGATGAATAGGTCAAAATCAATATGAGTGACAACAAATGGTTTCGGCACAATAACTTGAAATCACCACCACCCACAGTTACCAATCTGTATGTATGGCTTGCACTTGGAGTAAGGAAGATTTTGAATTTTGGGGGATCATAAAGGTCATTGTCATGGTGACTAAATAAAGAGAAATGTTATTCTTACAAATATTGAGATTTCCTCATCTAGAATTACCAAAGTTTGTGGATTGCTTGCATCTTAGGTAAAGGAAAACCAATTTGATTTCTTGGTCAGAAGTTCAAAGATAATTGCCACTGTGACTGAAAGAAGAAAAATGGTTTGTGCACAATAAAGTGTTCTTCACCATGTACACTTACCAAGCTTTGTGGCTCATTTGCTTTTGTGGCATTGATGAGCACTATTAATTTTCAAGGCCACAACAGCAGATTTTAGGGCCGCTCTAATAGAAAGAAAACAAATGGTTTCTGCAAAATAATTTAAATTCTTTACCATCCTTGTGGATGACTTGCACTTTCTATAAGGAAGAATAAAAGTTGTTTTTGCATAAAAGGTCAAAGGGTTAGGTCATAGTGATTGAAAAATGGCTTCCACACAATAACATTAGTTCAGCATCACATCCTTAACCAAATGTTTTGGATGGCTTGTACTTGCATACATGCTGGATACAATGTGTTACACAAAACTGGTATGTTTGACTTTCAAACTGCACATGATTGTGTTTATAACGTGATTGTCAGTAATCTTCTGAAGAAAATGAGAATGAGAGACTTTTCTTGACACCATAATTTATCCGTGTAACTTGTATATTGTATAAATAGTAAACCATCACCATAAGGCAGTTTATACAGCTGAATCAAGAAAATTCATATATAAAGGAGAGGTCAAAACTCCTGTTTTAATTTTGCAAATCTCTTGATTTTTCTTAAGTTTACTTCTCTGTTCTGCCATGTGTATTGACAGTTCAGTTGATGTCTGTTATTAAAATCCATTGGACTGTGGATATACATGTGACAATTAAAATAAAGAAATGTGCTTAATAGACAAAAGAAATTGGAAAATTTGATCATGAGTTTTGACTTTAAAAAAGGGAAGATATTCAATGAAGAGGGGAATCACATAATTGCAACCACATGTACATTAAATTAAAGAATATTTAATGTATATGCAGTTGCAGTGAGCATGTGTTGATGATGTATAAGAATGATATGTTTACCAGTTTGTTTGGAAGTACATTTATTGCATCAAAGAAAGCATATTTTGTTTTTTGGATTTAAATTTCATGTCACTTTCCATAGTCTTATATAAATAGATAGCTTATTTTCCATATGCAAAGCTGCTTATTTGAACTTATTTTCCCTTAGTGCCACAAAAACACACTTTTGACTATCAGGAAACTCAGAATAATGTGTTGAAGTTGGCAGGTATGCATTTGGATAAGCCTTTTGATTTTGGTATCAGATCAAGGTCAGTGTGGCTCCAAGAAGCAAACATCAATTTTACAACACAGACTTGCCCAACTTTGTTCATGGCTTACATTTTGGAAAAGAAAAAAGTGGTTTCTGCAAAACTATTTCAATTATCTAGCTAGAGAACTTATAGTAAAAGTCATACAGGTCATTTATGCATTCGGCACTGATTATTACAGTAATGGGTGCCACTTTTTAAAATTTTATATTGAATACCTTTAAATGATAATTATTCAGTTTATCAGGAACTTCAACAACCATATTCCTTTGGAAGTCATTATTTACACACCCCAAGAAGAACATATGGCAAAATCAGTGTTAAAGTATGAGGAAAGTTTTTAATGAGATCAACCTAAAGGTATAATTTGGTTCAATCCATACTGAATATAATATGCTGTGATGTCACAGTGAAAGCTACATGTGTTGATAAATAAATTTGTAGATTGTGATAAATTATACAGAATGCATCATTGCATTGTACTTAAATTATACAGGATGAATCATGGTATTGTACTTAAATCATACAGGATGAATCATGATATTGTACTTAAATCATACAGGATGCATCATGGTATTGTATTTAAATCATTCAGAATACATCATGATATTGTACTTAAATCATACAGGATGAATCATGATATTGTACATAAATCATACTGGATGAATTATGGCATTGTATTTAAATCATACAGGATGCATCATTGCATTGTACTTAAATCATTCAGAATGCATCATGGCATTGTACTTAAATAATACAGGATGCATCATGGCATTGTACTTAAATCATTCAGAATTCATCATGATATTGTACTTAAATCATACAGGACAAATCATGATATTGTACATAAATCATACAGGATGAATCATGGCATTGTACTTAAATCATTCAGAATGCATTGTGGCATTGTACTTAAATCATACAAGATGCATCATGACATTATACTTAAATCATAGAGGATAGATCATGATATTGTACTTAAATCATACAGGATGCATCATGACATTGTACTTAAATCATACAGGATGCATCATGGCATTGTACTTGAATCATGCAGGATGCATCATGGCATTGTACTTAAATCATACAGGATGAATCATGGCATTGTACTTAAATCATAGAGGATAGATCATGGCATTGTACATAAATCATACAGGATGCATCATGGCATTGTACTTAAATCATAGAGGATGAATCATGATATTGTACTTAAATCATACAGGATGCATCATGGCATTATACTTAAGTCATAGAGGATAGATCATGGCATTGTACTTGAATCATAGAGGATGCATCATGGCATTGTACTTAAATCATACAGGATGCATCATGGCATTGTACTTAAATCATACAGGATGCATCATGGCATTATACTTAAATCATACAGGATGCATCACGGCATTGTACTTAAATCATACAGGATGCATCATGGCATTATACTTAAATCATACAGGATGCATCATGGCATTGTACTTAAATCATACAGGATGCATCATGGCATTATACTTAAATCATACAGGATGCATCATGGCATTGTACTTAAATCATACAGGATGCATCATGGCATTGTACTTAAATCATTCAGAATGCATCATGGCATTGTACTTTAAACATAGATGATGAATCATGGCATTATACTTAAATCATACAGAATGAATCATGATATTGTACTTAAATCATACAGGATGTATCATGGCATTGTACTTAAATCATTCAAAATGCATCATGGCATTGTACTTAAATCATTCAGAATGCATCATGGCATTGTACTTTAAACATAGATGATGAATCATGGCATTATACTTAAATCATACAGAATGAATCATGATATTGTACCTAAATCATACAGGATGTATCATGGCATTGTACTTAAATCATTCAAAATGCATCATGGCATTGTACTTTAAACATAGATGATGAATCATGGCATTGTACTTAAATCATACAGGATGAATCATGATATTGTACTTAAATCATACAGGATGCATCATGGCATTGTACTTAAATCATACTGGATACATCATGGCATTGTACTTAAATCATACAGGATACATCATGGCATTGTTCTTAAATCATACAGGATGCATCATGATATTGTACTTAAATCATTCAGAATGCATCATAAATGATACAGAATGCATCATGGCATTCCTGTGTTTAAATTATGCAGGATGCATCATGGCACTCTTCCCAAATTAGATGTTGTCTTTTATAAAAACCTTTATTTGATTTATTAAAACTTTTTCAGGAGCCATTGTGAATGCTACAAAGTTCCATAACACTGCCCTCCATGATGTTGCTAGGTTACAGGACTGTGACTTCATTTCTCTCCTTCTGGAGCATGGAGCCGATGTGTATGCCAGAGACAATCACGGAAACCAGGCTAAAGACCTCATTCCTAGCTCTACCTCACTTGCCAGACAACTACTTCTCCATGCGGAGTGTAAGCTTCAGTGGTTCCTCACAAAAAAAGTACCATGTGACCCTTCATATAACATGGGTAGTGACATGGATGGATTCCATTAAGTTGGCTTAATTTTTCATTACTACAATGCTTTCACTGTATGATTTGAGCAAATGACGGTGTCTTTTCTGAGCACGAATGTAACCCTATTTTTGTGTATACTCCATTATGAAATGGAACTACGTTGCTCATTGGTTGCCAAACTTTGCATGTCCATGGAAAAGGTGCTAATCTCCTATTTCCTGCATGGGATGTATATAGTACTATCTAAATGGCCTTTACCTCATACAAGCGCCTTTTGGCTCTCTGCTGACGTCCCATATAGGAGTCTTTTGGCACTTTACCTGATACCCATATAAGTGCCTTTTAGCAATCCATAAAACAGCAGCCAATTTTATCGGGTTTGGTAGCACCACTTTCATGGAAAACCCCCTATTAGATACTACATTCATTGGCGAGAATGATCATTATGTCAGATCACGTGGTCACTGTTGATGCTCTGGTTGAAATCTGCTGTTTAAAGTACTTAGGTCATACATGTCTCATATTCTCCATTCGACAAAATGGTAGTCTCTGATAACGTTCAGTGCTTGCTTGAGTAGAATCACAACTATGAAGCTTCAATAACTTAGGTGAAGGCTCTGAGACTGATGTAAGAAGCCATTAGTTTTATAAATTATCAAATTCAGCTGACTTAGTGATGTAGATGCCAAGAACTTGTAAATGTTGAGTACAAGAAAATGCCGCTATGGTTGATCATGCAGCTTCACTGGCTTGATAGTGAACGAGTTCTCTCAAGATATTAAAGCACATACAAAATTCTTTTGTTAAAAATAATTATACAGTTATAACGACTGTATTTTACTCTTAAGTCTCTCCATACATAATATATGTGTACCAAAAATGTAAAATGGTTTAAAATGCTGTTAAATGTAACATACACTTCACTGCTTAATAGGCCAATGCGTAGTGGACTGCACTGGATGGATAACTTTGCTACATGCATATCGAAGGGCTCAAAAGCCATACACTCTATGAGGGAAATGGTTCAACCAACCCCAACCATTTTAAAACAACCTTTTGTAAAACTTGTACCAGCCAGTGCAGTTGCACTTTTATTATTCAGTTATTTGAATTTACATTATTTTTATGTTTTCAGTATCTTTATTAGCTATCTTTCTATTTGTTTTGTTTTTTTATTCAGGCACACCCAGATGTTTGAGGAGTATTTGCCGTCTGAAGATAAGACAAAGTTTTGGTCCATCAAGATTACGGAATATCAAAGATCTACAGTTGCCCAAATTGTTGCTAGACTACCTCAGCTTTGATATTCAATGATAGTGGCATGCAAGATTATCTTATATGACATTCATAGCTATATCATTTCAGCTTTCGCATCAGGTTATTAAGCATCATGTAGGGCTGAGTCAGAAATACATTTTGCTGGGGTGTAGCATGAGTATTTTTAATGCGTATGTATTCAGAGCTGATTGAATGTAAATCAGCTTGTGGAATCTGGAAGAATGAAATTTTAATGATACTGAGACAAGTATGTAAGTGGGCATTATAAGCTTATAATTAAAAAATTAAAGAAGGTTAAAAAAGTTTTCCCTTAATCGCAGCCAATCAGTAAAGGGAATACTTCACAATAATTTCATGGACTTATTTAGACCAATCAGAATCACATAAAGTGATATGTTTACTGTATGGTATCAAAAATATGAAACTGCACACTAGGTAAAGTGTACTGACTATTTGATAAAGGCTGTTATTATATATTTTAAGAAATGTGTTGTCATCTGCCTCAAAGAATAAAACAATTAAATTTAATATATTTGTTGGTCATTTTTCCAAAATTTGTTGCTATCCAGATAATTGAAATATCCTTGGTATCAATTATTACCATGTATATTTGCATACAAGATGGATTTACTGCAAACAGCATAGATCCCAATCAGCTGTTGCATAAAAATGTCGACAGTATTGGTTGATGTTGTTTGGTCTCCTGATTGGTCTCAGAGAAACTGAATAGGCCTCAATATGCTGTCACTTAATGTGCTGACAGTTCTCGGTCTATGCATGTGTTCTACAGATAGTCCGAACAAGCTTTGTAGACCCCACTCTGCTATCACAGAATGTAGTGAGTGTTCTTTGTCTTTGTTGCTTATTTTAGTGATTAGTTGGAAAACACTTGTATAAAATTTTGAAATCAACTAGATATGTCAATTGTTGTAAATTTAATATTTTTAGTGGGGTACCAATTTTTATGGATTCCTTAGTAACATAAAATAATGAAAAAAGACAACAAAATGTAAGCCTTCTGTGAATACAATACATGGTCATCCACAATGTATGAATTTAAGTACTGACAAAAAAATATTTTTCCATTGAATACATTCCCGGATGACATTAACATTAGATAAAAAACTCAACTAGTTCTTGAAATTAGCAATTACATCAATCCTTTTTCCTGTCTCAATACCATATAGACCAAGCGAAGAAATTTTTACCAAAAATTTCCCCCATCAAGTTGCAAAGTGGTTACCCATCGATCAATTTTATCTTTGACTCTGATTGTGATCAACATTGCATCACTGGCCTCTTGAAATCCAAAGATATCTTTGTTTCAACCCTTCCATTCAAAAAGTATGTAAGTATCCTCTAGTTATAAATTTGATATGTGTTGCAATCATTACTTTTGTCTTGTCTTGAATGTTTTTGTTTAGAATTGTGGACTTGAGTTATTCTGATGTTGTGATCCAATACAGTATTGTTGGTGTTCATTGTTGGTTCATGCATTGTTTGCTTATTTAATTAGTAAGACTTATTATTGTTCTCAGGTTATTTACTATATTTTTGTTCATGCCATTTCATTTGGAAAATGGTTAAATGTACCAAGCACAAAAAACTTAAAGCCATAGGAGCCCCACACATGTTTTAGGAAGATCTATGGTTTTGTGAAAAAGCATGTAGACCAATGAGAGACTGGCAAAGTCTTTGATCAAAAAAATATGACATCTTGAGTGTTCACCCAAATATGTCATAAATTGCAAGTGTAGTTTTACATGGCATGATGCCCCTTCCAAAATGAACTGTCTGCTGAAACTGTTGTGGGTATATTTGGCCAGATCCAAAGGGAAGAACAAGGGGCTCTCAGAGATGCTAGCCCAGCCTCATTGTAAAATACTACTGGATTCAAAGTAGTGAAAACTGGTGCAAGATGCGATGATGCTGTTGCTGGCCTTGGAAGAATTTATATCTTTTATAGTCTGTTGCAAATTCCCAATAGTAACTTAGAGTTAATTGGTGTTTTCTCCCTTATTTTGACAACCCAGTGGACATGAATAACTCCACTGACCTGAACATGGCCTTTCAGTCTATTAAGTCGGAGTGAATGGGATATTTCTAGGACTTTGATTATTTGTACTTCCATCTTTCCTTACTGTACACCACCTCTTAAGCTGTCCACCAGCCAATCAGACTGGCTGACCAGTCATAGCCTTTGACTGATGACCAAAGGTTTGTCACATGCTATGTACAGGCTGGCTGTTTCAGTGGTATGTAGAGTCATACTGGGATTTATTGAGTGTCCCTTTGACTGCATCAAGCCCAACCATCCATCTGGTTGCTCAGCAGACCATCTAGCATGATTTCAGTTCTTTTTACTGGCAAGATAAGCTGTGCTTCTCAGCAATCAACTTAACCCATGGACCATTTATTCATATTATATGCACAGAGTAAATGCCTTGCTACCCACATGGCTAATGGCACAGAATCGTCCATGCTGTTGGGGATGTTCTAAGCAGGCATACAAACAATGCCTGACATAACAACTCCATCACAGAAAACCTCAGCCTCCACTACGGAAGTCAGCTTTAAATTTCTATAGAATTTTTTTAAAAGAAAACTTAGGGAATTGCCAGTTGCCCATCATCACGTCAGCAAGCCAAGTCTAAGCAAAAAGTTAATAGACTAGGGTGAACATCCCTCCTATCTACTGCTGCAGTCAAAAGAGATCAAAGAGGCTGGCAAGATCTGAGTCCTGAAAGACATAAAGGTGTTCTTTTGAAAAACCAGCTATCTGAGTATTGTTCTTGTTATGCTCGTAATGCACTCTTGCCAACCTTGGGAAAAAACATTGTGGGATTTATCATTTATTGTGGTGGACCCACTGATTTATCAGGTGAATCTTAATGTTTCCATGCCACCACAATGTTAGTACAGAATATGGTGGCAGCTTCTTTGATGCTCAGTCTGGCAACAAAAAATAATTATGCTAATGACTTTTTACCATGGTATAAAATATGGCAGCCACCATAAATGGGAGTCCATGATCTGTATTTCCATTTTCTCAAAAAAAAGGCACTAAACATGCTATAATAATCTGTCAACCACCACAAACAACAATCCTTGTTTCTGTGTGTGTGTGTGTGATTTAGATTTTTAACATATCTTTAACCATTTTGTAGTCATATCACTATAATGTCTGCAGTATAATAATCTGTCAACCACCACAAACAACAATCCTTGTTTCTGTGTGGGTGTGTGTGTGATTTAGATTTTTAACATATAATCTGTCAACCACCACAAACGACAATCCTTGTTTCTGTGTGTGTGTGTGATTTAGATTTTTAACATATCTTTAACCATTTTGTAGTCATATCACTATAATGTCTGCAGTATAATAATCTGTCAACCACCACAAACAACAATCCTTGTTTCAGTGTGTGTGTGTGTGATTTAGATTTTTAACATATCTTTAACCATTTTGTAGTCATATCACTCTAATGTCTGCAGTATGGCATTTTGTAGTGATGTATAGCATTGGGGCATCCTGCAGCAGAGATGTAGCATTGTGTCCCACCCTGTCACATTATTCTGACACAAGGCTTACAGAGTCCTAACACTAACCTCTTAATGCTGAACACCATCATGGCAGCTGTTAGTACCATATTGATAAGTCTTTGGTATAACTTGATATCAGAGCAGGTTTGAACCTGTGACCTCCCACATTCAAGGTGGATGCTCTAACCACTAGACCACCAGAGTGGTCAATAATCTTTGTCTTACAATTATAATGATAAAAATAATAATAATAAACTTTGATGGTTACTATTGATGGTGAGAAGAAAAAATGATAGTGGTGGTGGTGGTGGTGGCAACAATAATAAACAAGATACTTTTGTAAGGACTGTGGTGATAGTTATGGTGATAATGGAAAAAAAACTTTTTAAACTATTAACAATTTTGATAATTTAAGAATAATAAAGAGTACCTGATACTAGTGAATAATGAGACTGGACTCGGTTTGAATATTGACTTATGACTCAGTTTGAATATTGACATTGGACTCTGTTTGAAAAATGACAATGGACTGTTTGAATAGTGAGATTGCACTCAGTTTGAATAATGATATTGGACTTGGTTTGAATAATGACATTAAACTTGGTTAGAATTATGATGGATTCAAAATTGACACTGGACTTAGTTTGAATATTGACACTGGATTCAGTTTGAATAATGATGTTTGACTCAATTTAAATAATGGGATTGGACTTGGTTTAAATAATGAGATTAGATTCAGTTTCAGTTAAATTAGCATATAACAAATGGATAACAGATTGTAAAATATTTCTTTAGCATGAAACTTAAAGGGTATCTTCTCTTTAAAAGATACCAGATGTAACATAGTCCCTTAGCACTGTTCTATAAACATCTTTTGTACAGGTACCATTTTTAAAGTTAATGTTCTAAAAATTTTGTTTATGCTGATTGGACAGTAAATTTATAGAACTTTTTTTTTAGATGTTGGCATGGGATAACAGATGGAAATACAGGACTCACTGGAATGACAGAATGGCATAGAATGACTGACAATATGGTACTCATTGGAATGACGGACAATACAGTACTCTTTGGAATGAAAAAATGGTATTGAATGACAATGCAGTACTCACTGGAATAGATGTTTGGGCACTGAATTATCTATACCATAGGTTCTTAATTCATGTGTCACCATGCATTTGTGGGCCAAAAACTCACTGCAGTTGATACATTAGCCATATGCAGAATACCTAGACGTGGGTTACATGTGCCGTTTGATAACTATTGATCTATATATTGATGATGCATGTAACTGAATTGCATTGAGAAAAACACCAAACTAGACACAGCTGCATACATGCACTTTTCATATGATATTATCAGTTTAAAAATAGTGCTGCTAAGCACATATGTTACCGCAATCCAATTCATACCCCAGATACTGTAATCGTTGAAAAAAAGTTACTTTTCTGTATATTTTGTTTAGTCACATCTCTTCTTTTTCCTTCCTACTCAGATATCGCTATTCACAGACACACATATGCAAACATAATTTCCAGACTTGCATGCACACCCACACATGCATTTGAAACATACAAAATATGAACATATGATTTTAATCATCGAAATGGGGACATTTTTATTTTCATAAATTATTGGCGATAAAGATATATTTAGCTATGCATTTGATATATACATGTCATTTGTAATTTATTTGTGGTTGATTTCCAAGAAATACTGCCATCAGAATCTTACCATGAGAACAGGGACACATAAGTATACACAGTATTATAAATTATTGAATCAAATCAAAAATATATTCAATAGGTATGTATTTTGATTCTAAATAAGGATCAATTCAATTTAAATACCGCAGTAATCTCACATCATGCACATAGTTCCCATCCTTATTAACAAACTAACTTTAAATTATCATGTTGAATTTTTATATTTATTTGTTGTATATATAAGTAAAAAGGTATGTTAAGGAGTATGAAGAATTGTGTGAAAATACAGAGAATGTGTACCTTTTTCTAAAATGAAATCAGCAAAGATCTGCAAGCCAATCTTCAGTTAAAATAATTTTATTGGCAAGAATACAGTTTAAAATTTAATATGTCCCACAAAATAACACATTTATAACTTAAAATTCATGCACAACAATTGGCCACATATAGTGCAATCCTCTTCATTAATAAGCCAATGCATAATAAGATCTTCAATATGAAACACATCAGAGCTGCATAAGTGTCCCTGAAGACTAATAGTCCCTATTAAAATCTAATTGTGTGGATTGATTGTGTGACTCCATGTGCAGTATTCATGATAGAGACTGGTAAATTGTACAATGGAATGATTGAGAAGGGACTGTCCAATTTTGACTCCTTTTCTTCTTGCTATGATGGTAAATATTGGTGTAGAGTTATTATGGTAGTGTAGGAAAAATAATTTCTGGTATCTGGTGTTAGAGTTGTATTTTATGGTAGTTAAGTACCGACACTACATTACAGAAATGTAATAAGGAAAAACCATGCAGTTGTGAGGTAGGCAGACAATTGTGAATTTATGATGTATTTGTGTAGTTCTGATATTGGTAGTCATGCACTAATTAGAGGAATATTACTATAGTTTCTTTCCTTTGTTCACTAAGGAGACCCCTTGCATGTAACAGTATTAATGTTCTGCCTTTTGCTTAGTGAAGAAGCCAGTTGTGCAGTTAAAGTTGCATATTTGTGGTCAGTGATTGGTCAGAGAAAAGTTAACTGTTAACATTGGGTCCTTAGAAATAGGGAAAAGCAAAGGACTTACAGCCAGAAAGAAATCAAGCTAGGAAGATTTAGAAAGAAAGATAGAAGTAACAGAGCCAAATGAGAAAGACAGAAAATATACAAATGTAATGGCTAAACGAGGAAAGAATAAGAAATATTTTATGATTTACCCGAGTCAAAACAAAATTTATTTGATCTTTTTGTTTCACACTATTTATTCTTCAGCCAGTATTCACATTTAAGACATACAGAAAAACAATACATATGAATACAAAAACTTATATTTTCAGCTTCGTGACTGGTGCCATGTACAAGTACTAACAAAACTTCTTTTTATTTCCTGTTGGATCAAACTTAACTTGTTGGATTAAGATATAATGTGGTTAATTGAAGGAAAGAAATTGCATTATGTTTTGGTTACAATGTAGACTGTTTACTATTATGCTTCTAACCTTGTTTAGATGAACTAAAAGCTATGTTGATATTTTCCAGTGTATTTCTTATCCAAATGTGCATGGTTCAGAGTTAAATAGGAGATAAAGTAAACAAGGACAGATGAATTGCTAGATTCTTGTGTTCCTGATCTTATTTGGAGAAATGTGTTATGAACGTTGAATTACCCAATAATAAACATGAAAAAGAAAATATATTGTATATATTTATCTAAATGATTTAAATCCTGTTCACTCTTGATGCAATCTTTTGAGTAATTTGGAAGCAAAGTGCGCAAGCTGACAGCAAAACAGTAAATTTTTACCACATAAACAGGGGTGGGTTCGAGTCTAGGATTCGGCGAATGTGGATATGTGAGAAAGCTTGCCAGTAGCTTCTCGTGGGTCGGTGGTTCTTTCCGGTGATTTCCCGGTTTCTTCCTCCACCATTAATACTGGCCGCCATGAATAGCCTATCGTGTGCTGAAAAATGGCGTTAAGCTCAACAACAACAACAACAACAGGGATGCAGTTTTCCTACTGATACAAATTAGGTTTTCAGTCGAATGGGACGTGTATTATTATGTATAGCATGATCCAAAAAGTACCAACAAAATGGAGACATGGTCAGATATGCTTATTTTAAGGTTTGTATCATTAACTAAGGCCTTGGAATTCCATTTAAGCTGACATTACAAAACAAGGAGGGGCCCCGAGTGGCTGAGTGGTTTAAAGCGATGTTCATTACGGATCACTGCCATCTCACCTCTGTCTGTGTGGGTTCTAGTCTAGGATTCGGCGAATGTGGATATGTGAGAAAGCTTGCCAGTAGCTTCTTGTGGGTCGGTGGTTCTTTCTGGAGATTTCCCGGTTTCTTCCTCCATCATTAATACTGGCCGCCATGAATAGCCTATAATTGTGTGCTGAAAAATGGCGTTAAGCCCAACAATAACAACAAAACAAGGATGTCCCCGTTTTGAGGTGTGTCCCCAGTCTGCTGGTGTGAATTCACATTGATGATCCTGTTTCATGCCTCACACACACACACATGCAGAAAGATATATATATATATATGTCTTCAGTGCTACCAAGGTTGGTACAAAAATAACCAACAGAAAAAATGAATTGAAGAGGGATCATTTAAGACACTGATCTGTAATTTAATCTCTTATTTAGTAAACTTGCAAGAGGTGTGTTTATAGCTCATATTTACTACTACAGTTTCAATGACTTTTTAAATTAATAATGAGCTAGAAAACTCAAAATACTCATAACAGGAAGACACATCATAAAATGGGTAAAACCTATGGTGAAGCATCAGACATATAGTGGATGATATGAGTGCATCTCAAAGCAGGAGCAGATGAACATGCAAGAACAACATATGTCTTGTATTATATCTTTTATACATAAAACCTGTGTTTCTGTATTGCTTGAAGTATAATTTATTTTTTGACTACTGAACATGTACAGTAAAACCTGTCTTGTGACACCACTGTTATGAGAGACTGCCTCTTTTCTGAGAACAGAATCTCCATGCACAGATTTATTGATTATATAATGTTATGACCTGTTATCAGAGACCACCTTTCTTGAGAGATCAATATTTTTGGGCTAAAGGGATGATCTTTCAAGACAGGTTCTGCTGCATTTTACGTCATGAGTCTGTATAAGGAAAATTGAATGTAAATTGCCTTGTTTTGAAATTTGCATTCATTGTTTAAGTACTCGATGAAGTAAACCATTGAGTAAGCCAGAAATAGAAAACAGGCAAGACAGGTTTTTCATCTGAATTGCTATACACTTCATGAGCAAGCCCTTTGGCCCATGAGCAGGGCCTTTGGTCCATGAGTGGGTCTATGGTCCATGAGCAGAGCCTTTAATTCATGAGCAGAACCTTTGGTCCAGAAGTGTGCTTTTGGTTAATGAGCACAGCCTTTAATTAATGAGTAGAGCCTTTGGTCCATGAGTGGGTCTTTGATCCATGAGCAGAGCCTTTAATTCATGAGCATAACCTTTGGTCCATGAGCAGGGCCTTTGGTCCTGGAGTGGGTTTTTGATCAATGAGCAGAGCCTTTGGTCCATTGGTCCATGTGAGGGTTTTTGATCAATGAAAAACAACCTTTAATTCATGAGAAGAGCCTTTGGTACATGAGCAGGGTCTTTGGTCCTTGAGCAGTGAATTTAGTCCATGAGCACGGCCTTTGGTCCATGAGCAGAAACTTTAGTCCATGAGCAGGCCTTTCAGTTCTTCTTGTGTTACTATAATTTGTTAGGCATTTGTTAAGCATTTTAGGTTTTTACCCCTAATTTTTACTCTGTGAGGGTTGGTAGAGGCACAGAGTCTAAATTGGTAGTTTCAAAGGATAAGCAACATACCGGTATCTGAAAAATAGTGCAGCGGTGGCAATGGAGATAACATTTAATAAAAGCTAT
Organism: Potamilus streckersoni; assembly: GCA_016746295.1. Lineage (NCBI taxonomy): Eukaryota > Metazoa > Mollusca > Bivalvia > Unionida > Unionidae > Potamilus > Potamilus streckersoni. The sequence continues at coordinate 103,873 of JAEAOA010001054.1, read as the reverse complement.
TCTTATTACTTTTATTATTAATTTAAAGGGATCCACTGTAGATCATATACCAGCAAAGAAAAATTTTCACAATGTAATATGTTTAATAATGAAGACTGATTAATTACAATTACTTTGGTTCATTGATTAATTAAGTAGATAATTTGGTTGCTTTTTCATAGGCCCATGCTGTGCAAGTTTTATATTAGAAAAACAAGTGTTAGAAATTGTTTTTCTATAATATAAAAAAATGAACCCAATTATATCTTTCCAGAGGGAACTTTACTATACATGGTGTTTTTCTTGCCCATATTGCCAAGATGCATGTGCAAAAAGAGGTTTTGGACTCCTTTAGCTGGAGTCCCTGGCAGGGAGTAAGAGGTTAATTGGATATATATTTGAAGTATATATAGTGACATTTATATATGCAAATATCATAGCAGTGTTACAACTTGATGGTCTTAAACTAAACAACAGAAGAGAATAAATATGTACCAGTTTATTTCAGTATTGTGAACTGAACCACAAATAGTCCTAAAAATTATATAAAAAGTCATAAAGTATAGAGTATTTTGAATGAATTCAAGTGTTCTGAATTAACTCCAATCTTGAATGAGCTGATGAACCAATAGCCTGGACAAGTGTTGACACACTAACAGTGTTGATGTATCACAGTGATGTAATTTAAAGTAATTAAAATCATCCTAAATTAGTGATTTACTTAACAAAATTTAAACACTTTGTAATTCCAATTAATAATAAATATACATAAATCTTCTCAAATATAAACTGAAGAAAAAATAAAACTGATTTCTCTAAAGATTGCTCCTAAGATAGAAATTAGTAATTCTTACATAAACAACTCTAATATAATACTTTTCACAATAGGAGGACCAGGATGAGGGTCATCTTAATGAAAATTTATATCTAACTGTAAAAGAAATCATTTCTGGAATTTTTTAGAGTCAAATCAAGACTATATCTAGAACTCATAACCCAGTAAACATATTTACCCCACAGGACATTGTCACGTAGGCCCAAATTCCTAATCTTAATTATGGGCTAAGATCAATCACATGATACAAATTATACATAACATCAGGAAGACCTGTCATATATGAAAGAAACAAGTTTACATGATTTAATTTTTTCCACTTTCATCAAAATAATCTAATGCAAAAAGGAATAGCTATCATTCTAATAGATTATAATAACAGTTACTAATATATCACACTATTGATATGTATGCATTTTCAAAATCTGATTCACATTTTCATGAAGAAAGAGCTATTCAAATTCATGGTGGATTACAACTATTTGAGCATTCTACCATTGAAAAACTAAAGCAAAGGAAAATGCATATTACCTCAAATTTCATTTCTGCTCAAAATGTAATTTTGTTTAGATAAAACCAGATCTGTTCACTTATTTTTTTTACCTCTGTGGAAAAAAAGTTAATATTTCGGGCAATGGTCGGGCAAAGTAATAGTTGTTTTAAGAGACTGATAGAGAGGCAGTCTAGTTTTAATACAGAACAAAAAAAAATGTTATATTCTGATTAGCTAAGAAATGTCATCCCGTGTAATTTATTTACGTAATTATTATCATACGATAAAATATTTTTTACAACAAAAGTATTATCATTTACCCACTGAAATATATATTTTAATATTCCAACATGTAGAAGGCCGGATGTCTGGTTCGCAGAAAATTAGGCAGAAAGCATTATGGGATGGTAATGGTGGGCGCGTGATTTTGAACAAATACAGAATGCCTGCTCAGGGAACAGGTAGATAACAAACGATCGGAAGATAATAAAGGAGTCTTATCACAAGATTTTTAAAAAAACTAAGTATTGTAAAGATATAAAAAATTTCAGACGATTAAATGTGCAAGGACACTAATTATTCTGCCATTTTTAGGACGTAGTGAGACTGGGAAATTTGCCAGCACTTGACACGACGGTAAAATTGTTGGAATTTATAAACAGAAAAATTGGTAATCTTGACCAGAAATTAAGACGAAAAAAGGCAGTAATTGGTTATAAACACGTTGCTATTGATTTGTATTTTCTTTCTTCGTTGTTTCTATTTTATATGGTCATAAATAATTGCCGTGTGTAGTCGATTTTTCAGTTTAAATTTCCCTGCATTTTGGCAACCTAAATGGCGCGACATTCAAGATCTCACGGTGTAAACAAACATCCATTTGCGCGAGCACATACTAAAAACCTTTGACAGGGTTTTTCTTTCGACTTTTAGGAATGAAAATATATTATATGTCGTTAAAAATTTCGCAACTGAGTGTGAAATTATCCGGAAGTGGAATGTGGAGTGAGGCTCAGAAGGGGGAATTTAAAGTGCCCTTGAATGTTTTATAAGTGCATTAAAGATACTAGCAGTTTGCTTTGCTTGACAGCATCAACATATTGCGTTTCACATGATTACTGAAAGAAAATTTTTGGTTATATGCTTAAGCTAAACTCATCTCCAAGAAAGGGAGCAATTGTCTTGTTTGTTTATTAATGGTAACAGCCATAGAAAACAGTTTAATTGGGATGACTTTAAAATGGATTGTGTTATTTTGCTTGTCTATGGGCATAATAGAGGATTGTACACAAGTTGTCATTTCTAGTGTTTGCATATCCTCCAGTTTGTTTTGCCTCTCTACCAGTATTAAAAATAGGTTACAAATTATAATCTGGTGAATTAAATGAGATTTTGTCCAGTTTTTTTATCCTTGATTTTTAGTTGGATTTGGTTTTTTTTAACAAACAAACATGGTGTTAAGTGAATACTAAAAACAATAAATATTACTGAAAACTTATGCCTAACCTGGGCCAATTACTGTGTTGTGACCCTTGGCATTTTGCTGCAGTGGCCTTGGTATAAAACTTTTGTTGCAATGCAGTAAAAGAAAACATCAGTAAAATATTTCATTTGAATAATTATGTATGCAAGATTATATTAGGAAAATGCTAACTTTATTTATGAAAACTACAAAATAGTCTTGTCAGATGATTTCAGTTTATATGAACTCTTTTGTCGGTGCCAAAATGTAGAATGTATTATTTAAATGTGTATACTATGGGAATATGTTTTGTGGCTTTATAAACTTAATAGCAATAAATTTTTTAATAGAATTTATTATTTTCCACTTTAATTATGTACAATTTCATATTTATCAAAAGAACCGAAATGTAAATTCAAATTTTGAAGTCTATAGTGGATACTTGACCATTTAAACTATAGCCTTTGCAGAGCCTTTTCGTGATTTAAAAAATCAGTTTGATTGCTTTTCTATAAATGACAACAGCTTTTTAAATTATTTTTCATTCTTATGCATCCAAAATCCCTTTAATATCCCTCAATTTTTTCAGAGAAGCACACGCCAATATGTTTAACCTGTCTTATTTTTGTTAAGAACAATTTATCGTTATGAAAGAAATTGATGTGTATGAGGACATTGAGGTCAACATTCTGTTTTTTTTTAATTTGTGTGTTTGAATTCTTAAAAATTTGGCATTCAATATGTAATGTTAGCACATTATTTTCTTTTTTTAAATATCCTTTAAAAACCAGTGTTCTTTCAAAAATGTTTTTCTTTTTTAGACCTGATGCCTTTTAAAATTCAAAATATGGCTTGGAGGCATTGTTGCCTTAGTGTTGCATGTAGGTTGCAGGGTTGCTGGTTTCCTGCACTTTTTGTCCCATGTCCTACCCACCCCAAGTCGTCAAGAAATTGAACACAGTATGAGTGCAACGTTTCATTACTAGATGTCCACCCATGTTTCTTTAAGTTCTGGCAAAATCCAAAGTTGCAAAAGGTAATAAAATTAAGATGATGGTAGTGAATATCTATTTCAAACCAATGTATCTGGCAATGAAAGCATTCAGAGTTTCTGATAGTCTGCTGAGTTGAAATGTAACATGATTTACTAATGGCTGTTATTTAACATATTTTTGAGGTTGAAAAAAAGTTACTAAATTTGTGCAGATATATAATTTGTCATTTAAAAGATGATTTTTAGTTTTTTGAATACTTAAGTTAATCAGAAAGCATAATTATTTATTATCAAATGCTGCTGGCAGATAATGAACCTTAAAAAAGTTTAAGAAGAGCTCAAGATCTGGAATGGAAAATTCCTTGGTGCATTTCTTCATTTTAAGCAGATATTTTCATGGGTTACTTGAGTAAATAATACCACTTTTTTGCATTAAAATAAGTGTTCATGGAAACCAAGATTATCTCATTTTTATAGCACAATTAGTTCATTATGTATTATTATTATTTACATTTCTCCCACTAAAATGTTATTTCCCCCCACATAAACCACTCCAGTGGCCTAGTACTAACAGCTGCCTAAATAGGCGCTCTGCATTAAGAGGTGATAGTTAGGACTGGTTGGCCTGGTGTCAGGATAATGTGACTGGATGAGACATCATACTTCATGTCTGTGGCATGATGCTGCAGTGCTAGACATCACTATCAACTGTCACACTGCAGACATAGTAGCAATATGACTGAAAAGTACCATATTTTCCTGCATATATCCCCTGGGTTATACCCGATTTTACAAGGGGGTTGCAGGTTATATAAGAGTACAGGCCATATCACAATTTGTTTTACACGTATGATAATATTATTTCAATATATTGTTTTAAAAACTTAAGTAATAACTTAAATTTTGACAATAAAATTTAAAACTAATAATATCATAATTATCTGGTTCATCTACATCACTGGCAGAATCACTGAAACCCTCAAAATCCTCATTAATGTCCCTGTCATCCAGAATGTCAAGTGCATTCAGAAGGCGCAGCTCGGTGACATGTTGATCCTCTTCATCAGTATCGTCAGAACTTACTGGAGCTTCAATAAGAGGAGGAATCAATCCAGCTTTGAGAAATCCATTTTGCATCATTTTCGCTTTTATTTTGTTCCAAGCTGTCACAATCCACTTGCACACTTCTACATATGTTGCCCTGTATTGTCTGTCTACTGGGGTGAACATATGTTCCCCATTTGCCATCCAATTATCCCATTCCACACGCACGTAAGTTTTGAAGGGATGGTTGACAGCAATATCCAGGGGCTGCAACTTGCATGTTAGACCTCCAGGGATTACTTTAATATGCGCACCATAAAGGTTTATAACTGACTGAACTTTTGTTTCTTTGTATGCCGCCATCGAATAAAAAATCGAGATCTCGGGGAGAAAAATCTACCATGCCTGGATTTTCATTACATCACAGTTCATCCATCCTTTTTTGTTGCAGTGGGCAACAATGCCTGAAAGTAGTTTCTCATGAGGCATTGTCGCCCGCTTGAAAATCACCATAGGTTTAATTTTCACTCCATTTGCAGCACAAGCCAGTACAACCAAGAAAGAGGTTCTTTCGTGCCTGGTTGTTTTCACTTTAATGGTTTTAACGCTGACTTTGTCCACCGACCTTGTTGCCAGAATGTTGAAACACATCAGTACTTCATCCATATTAATAATGGCAGAATGGGGAAGGTCAAGCTTCTGAATTTCCCTGGCGATGAATTCACGAAAATCATCCATCTTCTCCCAATTCTTGGGTAGACATTGGCCGATGGTTGTTTGGGTTCTGATTGACAATTGGTTCCTCTTCATAAATTTATATGCCCAATGCACTCCTAATTTGAAATTATCAATGTGCTTCTCTGCCGCCATAAGTTTGGCCTACAGTTTGATGGTAACTGTTGAGATTGGTTTTCCAGTGGGGCTACGATCCACTGCTTCAGGTCAGCTTCAAGGTGAGGCCATTTTGCTTTAGGTCTGCAACGAGCATGTTTTTGTGGATTCATCTTCTCCAACATTCCTTTTTCTTTTCTACAACCTCGGATTACACTCTCATCAATATCAAATTTTCTGCCTGTGGCTCTATTGCATGCCCTTCAGCATATGTAATGGCTGTAAGCTTGAAATCAGCTGTGTAAGAATGTAGTTTTGGCATTTTTTAAATTTAACTGAAAGAATTATTTAAACTTTAATCTACACTTCACAAGAGTACTAGATTATTTAGAAATGTCAGCGTTTATGTAGCATGCATCCATCTGCCGCACTGAGCAATTTATATCAATTTATATCCAGTTTTTCCTTTTCTTTATCATAATGAAAATTTGTCAAATGTTTCATCACCTATCAGATCTAAACAAGGCTTCATTACAATTTTTAGTTTAGATCAAAGAATTGTCTGAGGAAGGACCACAACGATTATTGTTTATTCTTATCTGCTGCCGGGCGGGCCAATATCGGATGGGTAAAGTACCTAGTATCTAGATTCTTGAAACAATAAATGCCAGATGTAAAGGTGGCTTCATTGATCTGCTAGGCCAAGTCTTCATCTAGTGGGATTAGGATACCTGGTATCTAGATTCTAGAAACAATGAACGCCAAATGTAAAGGCGGCTTCATTGATCTGTTAGGACAAGTCTTCAGTGAGTGGGATTAGGGTAGTACCGTACATAGACCAATAACTGCCGGATGGCTTCAAAATTCAGATCTGCCGGTGGCCAGTCAGAATATAGTGCAGGTTATACAAAGGTGTAGGTTATGCCAATGATTTTGTACACAAAACCCACAGGATATATGAGAGTGTGGATTATCTGCATCTGCAGGGTAAATCTGGTAGTTAAAGCTATGTTAAAATTTAAATCACACACACAGAAGTATCCCCCACATATGGAGGGAGGGGGATACAGTGCCCCCTGCCCACGAGATCTTATGTGCAACACTTACATGGTTTGTTATTTAAATGATATGGAACAAAATAGAATCAGGAAAGTTAGATGGGGAGATGATCTTTTCAAATTTATGTTTCCTTATGGGGTCACATGGAAGCAAAACAGAAATGATTGATTGCATTACAAATAATGTTATTTGTAACATGTTTCAGTGGCAAGATTTTTCTTATGTCCTGTTAAACAAACATATTTTGGATAACTTTTGAGTGTTAGGTAATTTGATGCATTTTTTGTGATAGAGCATTTTTGCTCAGTGAACACATTTAGTGGTCCTAGTTCACTTATATTAAAGGATGATTTTGTTGTACTAATTATGTCTCCAAGTGTACCCCAGATTTTAAGATTGAAATACATATAACCTAATCAAGAGTTAGTAAGTCTTGCTTGCAGAGATTTTCCTTCATTCTGTTTTTACCTGTGACATATGTTACTGTATTGAAACTATAGTTTTGCTTTTCTTTTCCCTTAGCTGAAGTCATTAGCTTAACATTACATGTACTTTTAAGTGCATATACGCATAACAAAAGGATTTGTATTTGTCAAGGTATGTTCATCATCTTAAAGTGAATAGTCAAGCAGACAATTCCTCTATTTTCATCATGATGGGTGTTTTCTTTCCTGAATTAGATCAGTGTTTTGAACTAGCTGTTTGGATAGTTAACAGTGAATACTAGTAATGACTAGCCATTTTGTGCTTTGTACTGCTTAAAATGATTTAAGTATCTAAGATTATTATGTCTATGTATGTAGTCACATTGTCTAGGATGAAATGCAGGGTGACTTTATTGATGACTTCTAATGTATTGACTGATGATTTTGAAATTTTTTGTTTACTTTTTATTAAGTATTTTAATTTGTTGACTTGTGATGTATTGGTAGATTTGCTGTTAAATATTGATAATTGGAAAAGAACAGAACTTATGAAAAAAACGAAAATCTTTTTTATGTGAATTGTCGAAATGTACATTTATTATTTATCTCAACACTGACTTAAGCATGACAGATTTGGGGTACCAACAAACCATGGTCTTGGACTGTTCCTGCTCTTGGTCTTACCTTGCTGCTTGCTGCCTCTATTACTTAACCAGCTGGGTAAATTTGTGGGAGTTAGGGATGGAAGTAAATAAATCAGTGCAGGGTATATGTGCATTACAAATAATATTTTTGAAGTTAATTTTGTTAAAATTGGAAATTATAATGTAGTATAAAAATTGTTAAGTATTTTGCTTCCATTAATCAGGCTTGGTATAAGATATTTCTAAGTTATCTCACACCTTCAAGTCTACATATCAGATGGTATCAGATGACGCTCTGCATAATACTAATAATGACTATTATAATAATAATAATAATGAAAAATAATCCTGTATCATACTGAACTTTAATAAGAGCTGCGTGTGTTTAATTCAGAATTTACTTATGCAAAAAATATATGTAGTATTAAGTAAAAATTATCTATGTAAAGTCAAGCCACCACCTCTGGGAAGAGAGAAAAGTGAGTTCCTAAGACAGCTAGTTACCTCATAAGGGGCTGTTTCTACAATAATGCATTTATGGATTTCTGTTTAAAATAGATGGTAACTTAATTCAGGTGATGTTTAAGGGAGTTTGGACTTTTCTGTACAGTGGTATTAGGAAAATTGGCTTGCACTTTGGGTAAGGAAGAACCCTATCATGTTCAGGTTCAGAAGACCAAAGGTCAAGGTCACTAACAGAAGGAAACTAGTTTTTGTGTGAGGAAATTACTCTGACAGGCCTTCTAAAGATGAAAAGACCATTAAGTTATGTGTGTCAATAATGTATCATAACTTAGGTTGTGTATTGAGAATTGCATTGTTATATGGCATAGGCATATTGTTTCATCCCTAGTAGAGAAGAAGCTTACTGCTTTGGGGTCAAATGATCAGATATCTGGGTCAAGGACTGAAGGAAGAAAAATAGTATCTACAAAACAAAATTAGTTAAATATAGTAGTTTGGACCCAAGCTTGTGTGTCACTTACACATAGGGTAGGAAAGAAGCCTATTGATTTTGGTGTAAAAGAAATTGAATGTTCACTGTGAGTGAAAGCAGAAAAAAAATTGTGTACAAATTTTGTTTAATATACAGGTATCTGCCTACTTAAGTAATTTCAACTGGTGCAAATTTTGCATGAATGCAATTTCATATGTTTAATTTTGTAGTGATGCTGAAAAAAAGTGAGTTTATTTAACTAAAACTAAGAATTATTGTAAATGGCTAAAACAAATGGTATTCAAGTTGATTACATTACAATTTTAAAAGGCAGTGAAAGCAAAAATTTCTATTTTACCATTTTTAATGAAGGCAGTGAAAGCAAAAATTTCTATTTTAATTTCAAACTATATGGTCGCTCTTGGAAATTCATCTACATCGTAAGCTTCAGGATAGCTATACAGAGAGTACCACGATTTGTCGTTAATGGTAATCGTGCATCTTGGATGGAATTTGCTTTCCTTTCTGATTATGCACAGGAAAACAAATCCAGAAATTATTTTATTATAGATGAAAAATAAACTTCATTTCAACTAAAATTCTGTTAGCTACAGAATTCAGTTTTCAGATGCACAGCATTTAAACTTCGTTTTGCCTGCATTTGGAAGATAATGCTATTTTATGACTAATTTATTTTTCAGGCATTAACAAAGATGAAAAAGTTCATGTTGTAGCTGTTGATACTTTGACAGGAGAGATTGGAACAGAATTAACCTCTTTAACTGAAGATAGCAACTTCAGTCAGTCAGATGATTTAAATTCACAGAGTTCGTTTTCCTCTTCACAAACAAATGTTTCAGATGGTTCTTTAAAAAATGGTGAGGAAAAAAGTGAAAGTGGGGTGACTTTGGCAGTTGTTAGCGGAAGTTCATCTGGAAGTTCTTTTTCAGATGTAGTCCATGCATTGTCAGGTCGAAGAGCTACAATAACAACTCTGTCAACAAACTCAAGTGAAACACTGAGTGATAATCGTAAATCACAAAAAAGACCTCTACCAAAGAGTGCCAATACTAGTCCAGTTGTGACAAAAGTCATAATTACAAAAAATCCAGCTACCAGTCAACCTCAGGCCATTCCAATACAGCTTGGGCAGTATGGTGGACAAACTGTTACCATAGCACCAGGAGCGGCTGGGACCAACATAGTTCCACAGGTTCATGGTCTGTCAGCTACACCTACAAAAACAATTACAATATCTCAACATGGTATTGTTTCTCCACTGAAACAGATTCAAATGGCAACTTTAGCACAATCAGGCTCTCCTAAACTTCCAATTAGAAAATTGCCCATTTCACCTGCGAAAACACCTACAAAAGTGACTATGATTCCAGTTTCTATAGGGAAATCTCCACAAAAGATAGCTCCAGCATCAATTCTGGGAAATAATGTTATACAAACTATTGTCACAAGTGGGGGAATTGGCAACAAGCAAACAACAATCACTATGTCCCCCTCAAAAGTCATCAAACCTGGGACAGTACACTTGGTATGTTATGATCTTTAAAAGTCTTTTCTTTTACAATTTTTACACATCATTTTAGTCACTTTGTACCTTTTTTGTTGGTTTTAGTGGCACTTTAGACCTTATTGTTTCATCATACAGAGGGAATGGGAGTTGTGCTTTTTCCAAGGACACGTTCAGGGAGTTGACCAGGACTGTTCAGGGTGGGTATTGAATCAGTGCCCTTGGATTATTCTACCAGCTGATTTACCATTCCTAAGGGTCATTTTGTAGAAATGTTTGAATACTTCAGTTTGCTTGTCGTTGAATTGAAATGAGATACTGTTTGTTAAGCACTGAAAAAAATTTCTTGTATAATATACTGCTTATAGAAATGTAATGCCAAGCACTTGCTTACCATATGTACTCATTTATAAGTCTAGTCAAAAAGCAAACAACAAAGATCCTTGCATGCTGTATCATAATGCACTTGCAGATTAGGGTCTTTGTTGTTTTCTCAACTGATTAATCCTGACAAACTGCAGATATACAGATCTGCTGGCGCATTATGTGATGGCAGATCTGGGTCTGTGCAGTTTTGCACAGTTTGGATTCCTTTTATAAGTGACTAGATACTATCCCATTCTTTAAATATAAAAATTGGGGTTATTTTTAAAAATCTAGTCTCAAATTTTCTTACCAGTTATTTATTCAAGAAAATTAAAACATTAACAGCCTTCCCTGCTGCAAACCATTCACAACAGGATTTGATTGCTTCATAGTTGAGTAAAGATTAATTTGAATCTGCAGTTTTTCTCGATGTACATTACTTTTTAAATAAATGAATTGGTGTTTTTGTTGAAGATTTCATCTTGTCTTCTTTACAGTTACTATCATCCATCATGAAATTTAAGCTTGTGCTCAAAAAAAATCCAAGACATTTTTGGTAGGCAGTGAAATTTATGATCTTGTGCTTCTTTGGCAAGGCCTGTTAAGTAAACCATCTTGTTATGAGTTTGATTCAGTTAACCAAAATTGAAATCTTTATTTTTTGTGTGTCTTTTTTTATGCATCTTAAGGGTGGTATGTAAGCATCTTTCCTGTATCAAAGATGAAAAATAATGGTCAGTGGTGCAGCCTAAAATGAACACTGAATTAGGATGAAATTATACATGGTTTTCTCACTGTAATGATGTCCAGACTAGCCATAAGTGTCCTGTTATAGGCCATCTTATGCTGGAATAAATTAGACATACTCTGGAAGTCAATTGTGTATTCAGGACCCAACATTATACATTTCATGTTAAAGGAAACTCCATTATAAAACCATCAGTATTATAGCCAGTTTTATAGTTCCATTGTATTAGCAGAACTGTTAATAATAAATATTTGGTATGTTGTGAATCACAAAAAAGTATATTCAGGTCTCAAAATTAATGCTATTTCCACTATCCTATGTTTATTTTGCTGACAGATAAATAAAACCCAGCCATCACTAATCCATTGGAACAGTGAAAATTACCATCAGTCACTATCATACCATTTTAAGAGGTTGTGTGTTAATTGAGTACATACTAACATCCTGCACTTGACGAAGTACATTTGTTTGTGGTGCAAATGGACAGGTGTTAAATCACTAATTCAATCTTCAAGTAATTTACTATGGTTATTGTCAAAGTAGTTGTCCTGCACATGAATTACCTATAATTACCATGAATTACCCTGCACATGAATTACCCACAGCCCATAAGCAGTGATTTGAAAAATGCAGTGCCCATTTTATGAAATTTATGTCTATATCCCAATTGTATCATAGACTGTGTTGTTGTTGTTATGGGCTTGATGCCATTTTTTTCAGCACATTATAGACTATACATGGGAGGCATTATAACTGGTGGAGCAGCAAAACAGAGCCCATATCCCTGAGGGATTATGTACCATGGTTTAAATGTGGATGTTGTTCACAGGAAGTAAACCTCTTTGTAGAATATAAATATTGATTGTGGGTACATCATATCCAGTACATCATATTCTTTTTAAATGAAATCCAGATGGCTGCCTTTTATTTCCTATCACACCTGTCAAAGAAATCATACAAATTATAGTATGTACAATTATCACCCAGAAATCTCCAACATGCATCAAAACAATCTTTAAGCAGTCGATTGTTTGTTTCAAGTAGACAGGGTCTACTCATTTTGAAGCTACCCTTGGCTAGGTAGGAAACAAAGAACAGAACCGAAACCAATAGATCACCTTCATATTTTAAAAAAATACCAACATATTAACTACTCGTATATTGCAACTTGCTTGTTATTATTACCCTTCCTAAGCATGTGTGATCACCCCATATGGAGCCTCTTATCCTTGGTGCTCCTGGATTAGCCATTATACATGTACTGGTATTTATACTTTCGATACTAAGATGTTTCGGTCATAAATATGTTCAGAATTATAATTCCAATTTTTTTAAAACTTAGTTTTTATTAATATCTTAATTACAGATGTAAAGCTTGCATGCGTTTGTAAGGTAGATTTTTATTGATCGCTGATTAGTAAAGGGTTAAAAAGGGTTGCACGATTACTAATATGTCAGTTGTTTTGGAAAATAAGCACACAAACGTGGCTCTTATGTATGGCTGCATTTTCTGGTGGATAGTCATGTATCAAAATAGGCAAGTAATGCATGTATTTCATTCATTATCCTTTCCATGATGTTAGACAAAATACTTATTTTTCTTCATGGCAGCACGTCATCATGTGAGCTAATGGTAACTTCGTTATTGACAGGGTGGAGCACAAATTTGTCTTTGTTTTTGGACACCTAATTAAGGAATTTAATATGTTTTCGGACAAAAAAAGTAATTATTTTTTTACTGTCCGAAAACCTGAAGCAAATAATAATACAAATAGTTCATAGAATAATGATTACACACCAGGATTTTATAATTACTCACAAATGTTATACACAAGCACATCTTATGCAACACTGATGTATACCACTCCCTCAATAACTCATGAATCTGCTTATAAGACAGGGGCAGCCATGGTCCCCATTTAATTTAAAAAACCTGAAAACTATTTGCTGGACATAAAGAAAATCTTGACCAAAAAACTGAAACCTGCATTCCAGGTTTTCTGAACTGAGTGCACTCATTGCCAAAGCAGCATCATTTTAATTAACAGAAATGTCTTAACTGATTTTGAACAGCTTTTGCACCAGTTGAGAGCACATGGTTGATCATCAGTTAGAAACTGATTAAGATGGTATCTTGAGTGAAAATACTGCTGCATTTATTTCCAAAATGCATATGAAGGAAAAAATGTACTTGAATGAACTGACCCTGCTTATTGACCTGACTTGGACAGCAATTTTCTGTGGATTCTGACATTTTAAGAACTTTTTAATGTAACTGTTTTGAAAATATTTACAGAAAGAGGAATTGTATCACCTTATTGTGTATCTGTATTATCTGTATCACCTTATTGTGTATCTGTTTATCATTTTGTTTGGGTGACTCCGAATATGCAAGGGGACTTAGTTTCCTTAGGAAAACTTCATATCAGCTTGTCCAGTTCTAGCTTCTAGCAAGCAAACTGGATACCTCACAGGGGCTCTGTCCAATAGGATTCCCCTAATATCCAGATTTCATCACCATCAAAGTTGGTGGAAAAGCCTGGACATGTTTCTGAATGGAATTCCAATTTACTCACCGGAACCTTGCTCTTTCCTTTACAGTTAGACCTCAGATTCAGGTAGGGGTGCTAATCTAAAGCCTGAGGAGTAGTTCTGCAGGGTCTGTAGACTTGGGTATATTCACATTAAAAAAAAGCTAGATATGGTGGCTGTTTTTCAAGCACCTTATGGGTGCATCAACTGTATAAGACATCACCATGTCTTAGTTGTTATTGACATCATGTCAGTTGCAGCATACCTCAGATGTCAGCAGGGTTCTCAATAGATTTGTGTCATTGGGTTTTGATGCTTGGGATACACCATTTCTGATGCCTGGAATTTCCAGCCTTTGTGTTTTTATGATGTATATTGATTTAGGCTGGAGCATGTCTTAAATACCCTTGATTCACCTTTGGCGCCAATTCTTATTGATTATATGTGCCAGTGACTGACATTTGCTAGACTACTGTTTACACAGAAAACTATTTTATAACAGTTACATACAACCCTATTTAGACTACTGTAATACAGTATGGGGTAATTCAAATGATAAAAACTTACCAAAGCTGGAACATCTCCAAAAAAGAGCTTTTGAGTTAATATCAATCCAGAAAGAAAGCAAGGAAAATTTAGTTGGTAAGTTAAAAATACTACCTATTAAAGACCGAATCTAAGAAAAGCCAAATTAATGTACAGGATAGCCAATAATAATACTCCTGAATATTTACGATCACTATTCAAGTATAGGCTACCTGGAAATACTCTCCACCTGCGATCAATGTCTACCAAACATTACAAAATTCCCAAACCAAATAAGGAATTATTTAAAAAAAGTTTCCAATACTCTGGAACTTTGCTCTGGAATAATATTCCAGTTGAGATTAGAAATGCCCACTCTATTTCCTCTTTCCAAACCCAGTTTATACAATGGCTTCACAGATGCAGCAAAAATAATTAAATTCCTTTGAATGAGGGCCTCAAGGTAGATTAGTTCTTAACTAATTGAGTTACCCTCTTTAAATAAAGTAATAATAATAATAATAATAATAATAATAATAATAATAATAATAATAATAATAATAATAAAACACCATCTGAACCAGTAATATCATAGGGACACAAAATCTGTTTGATCTGGATAGAGCTAACAGGTCACTGGTGTCATGCTTAGGTGGGCTTAACTGAATCAAAGTTAGATTGTTTTGAGATTTTTTTTGAGATTTATGATAGAGGAAGAAGGAATTAGTTATAATTTGATTGGATTAATTTTGGATCAAATTTCACTGTATGTTTGATTATTGACATATACGTGATTCTTTTGGCAGTAGTACAAAAACTGTTTCAAAGGCCATTTACTTCAAATATTTTTTTATGGTTTAAATCTATTATTATTATTCTTTTAGAACAAAAATGCATATTTGCTCATTCTATCCAAATGTTTCAGAAACTAGTGAGACCCTAGGGATCAGGAACCTTGTACTGATGCATTGATGTTTGGCTGACTAATGAAATTCTTAAAGCTCACAAGCTGTTAATTGATTACCTTACTGTGATAATCTGGAAAGTTTTAGACATGGTGTGGGATTTTTTATGAAGGTGATATAAGTAGTAAGGGGATCAAAGGTGGTAATGGCTTTACAAAATTGACAGACCATTTGTGGATGTCACATAGGAAGGCGAGATAACTAAAATATAATTTAAAAAGAAACACTTGAGTATTTTAATTTGTAGTATTGTTTAATTGTTGTTTTGTTCAGGATATGTTTAGAGGAATATTTATGATCAGTTATTACATGTATATGTTTTAGTTTAAATTCATATAAAAATGTTAAAACATGATGACATGGGATCACATCTTGTATCCAACTCAGAAACTTTCTGCTAATGATGATTTTGGATCAGAGGAGTTTTTGATAGTGGCTAAAAAACAGGCTGATCGTGGTTGGTTTTTTTTAAGGGGGTTGTCATTGCCAGGATCGAATGCCACAGTGGACATTTGTCACAAAATAATTCAAGGTGAAATCTGAACCAGAAAAATATCAAGTCTGTTAAGTATAAAACTTAATACCTTTCTCACTTGTTTAATACTCCTCGGACATGCCAACCATCCTGTTATTTTTTTTGGGAGACTCCCTGAATTCAACTGCACTTCTGGAACTCCCACATTATTATGTAACAACTGCTATCAAACAGGCCTATAAGCTTATGACTCAGAAACAAAGGACTCAAGATTTCAGTTTTGATTCTTGAGATTTTCATTTTGTGTTTTGAAATTTTGGTATAGAGGGTTTCATGGCTCTTCAGTTTTTAAATCTATTGAGAACCCTGCCTATTCTCTCTGCCTGGAAGTCTAGAACCTCATTCATTGGACAGCTTTGGAGGTCACTCTAAGAGCAAGAGGAATATTCTGGCATAGAGCTTTTCCAAACAGGAGCAAGTAGTCCTTAAGAAATGGACTCCACACCAGTCAGCAGCAGAGACACTCTTTCATCTTTGGCCATTGATGAACTTGTTTGCATTGAGGCTGAACAATAAGTTCCCTCTTTGTCTTGTGCCAAATCAGAGGGCATAGATGTTGGACACACTTAGTCTGAAGTGGGATCAACTGTATGCCTATATCTTCCTATCTTTCACAGTAATTCATCAGGTTTTTCAGTCAGGGCCTCAAAAATCACATTCATCCTGTTAGCTCCTTTTTGGCATCATAGATTGTTGATCACCTTGACCTGATAATTGATGACCTTGATCACCTTGACCTGATAATTGATGACCTCTGGGAATACTATAGGAGAGATCTGCTATCATGGTTAAACATGCACAGCACTTTTCAAATTTTTCACCTTCATACCTGGTTTATGTCATTTATAAATGATTTGTTGGCCACGATCATCTTTTGAGCAAGGTTGCTAAATGCATCACTTTTCTGGGAGGCAATTGACCATGCTAAGTGTCGAATTTTCTGTAATCGCTGCAGTAGAATTTGTGCTGACCTTATCTGTCTGTCTTTTACTGCAGCTACAGATTTTCTCCTTTTCTGAGGGAAGGATTGCTCATTAACCACATTTGCAGGCCATAGTGCAATCCTACTAGACTTAACTGGTTCAGTTAGATACAAGAATGAATTTCGGAAATGGTTTGGGTTTTTATGAGGTGGGGTGGGGAGAGTGTTAGGTCGGCAACTTAAAACAGACATGGTTGGATGACAGGAAACGTTCGCTTTATTTTTTTGCCTTAATGCAAAGGTGGAACATCATGTGTTTTTTGGTCATTATCTAAGCCACCTTAAAAACCTTTAAGTGAAGTTTTCTTCTTATAAACCTTTAAGTGAAGTTTCCTTCTTATAAACCTTTAAGTGAAGTTTTCTTCTTATAAACCTTTAAGTGAAGTTTCCTTCTTATAAACCTTTAAGTGAAGTTTCCTTCTTATAAACCTTTAAGTGACGTTTTCTTCTTATAAACCTTTAAGTAAACTTCCCTTCTTATAAACCTTTAAGTGAAGTTTCCTTCTTATAAACCTTTAAGTGAAGTTTTCTTCTTATAAACCTTTAAGTGAAGTTTCCTTATAAACCTTTAAGTGAAGTTTCCTTCTTATAAACCTTTAAGTGAAGTTTCCTTCTTATAAACCTTTAAGTGAAGTTTCCTTTCTGAACTATACCTGTAAAAGTCTTCCTGGCATGATAGGGGGAATGAAACAAATACCTTGTCAGTGGAAAAGGGTGGTTTATTGTCTAGTGGTAAGTACAATCAATTTCTTCTTTTGCCAGATTGGGTTTTTGGCCAAGAACCACCAACCTTCACTAGCACTTGTTAATGTTGAAATCCTGTTACATCTTTCCTGTGGACTCCTTTGCTCAGTTAAATGTTTATGATTCTGTCTAAACAAAAAAGAAAAGAAAGGGTCCTAACAGTATTCCCTTTCAAAGGTACCCTGGTATTTCAGCAGTCATCATATTGAGAGATTATTTTTCCCATTAATAGAGCTTATCATTGTTGCATTGAGAGAAGTCTTCCTTTCATGAATATCAAAGCTGATGAGTTTGGGGCTATTATTGCATCGTGTAAAACCTTTTGAATCATTGTTATCATGAAAGCCACACTAACTTTCTCACTGTTTCATCTTTGATCAATATTGCATCTGATGGAGAATGTTTATCCTTTGGACCCAAAGAAATCACCCCAACAAGTTGTCAGGTCATCTTCCATTCTGCATTAGAGTACCCTATCAATAGTAAGTTCACTTTGACAGCTTGTGTTAGCCATCATTCTTCCCCTGGGCTGGCAAATTCAGTATGGCAGTAATTGTTGCTATTTAAAAGTATAGGGAGGAGTGAACTAATTTAAATTACAAAATTGCTCTGATGTTATTTAATCTTGGTCCATATCAGACAAGGATTGTGTTTATATGTAGACAGTCCAAAGCAGACAGAGGTAACATACTGAGATCAAGTTGCTTTTTATTCTGCACTCAATGGATTAGGGATTAATCTCTTTATTGGGAATTAGTGCCAGGAAAAGTTATAGCAATGGAACAATAGAAAGTTAGTATTACATAACTATAATTGCTTACTGCAAAGAACTACATTTCTTGGTATTAGTTGTTTCTTAATTGTATTCTTCCCACATTCAGATATTGTTTGTCATTGTGTCAACCATGAAGCTGATAACATTGAGCAGTGCAACCACTCTAGCAAAACTGCCATTGGTCTGTCAAATGCTCATAGATCTAAAGTATGCTCATTGTGGGCATAGGAATGAATTCACAACCATTAACATGATGGGTGAGGAAATGTGCTAAATTTGTACCAATAATTTTAAAACTGCACCATAAGGATGCATCTAATTATTTGAAATGGGCCATTGATGATTTGCGTTTTTAGCACACAAACATAGCCTAGATGAAGCTCTGTACATTGTGATGGACTAAAATTAAAACCAGTGCTTTTTTTTTTTTACAAATAGGCCATTACCATGGGTGGATGTCTGTTGTGTAAATTCTGCAAATATAAATGTAGTCAGGTTTTCAAGGATGTTCTGATCATAAGCATTATGTTGATTCTAATAACATGTGTAGCCTCTCAATGGCAAACCAATGTAGATTCAAAGTTACAATTATGGTTTTATAATGGAGCAGGTACAGCAGAAGCCTAATACCACCATGCAGCCTGCCCAGACCATTGTTATTAACCAGAACAAGCAAATCATGGTGAAGAGCAACCAGGGGGCAGTGAAGCAGGTGACGTTTCCCAGTAATGTGCAGCCGGTTCAGGTCTCTGGAAATAAGTTTCCCTACATCCGACTGGTCACCCCTCAGACTATCCCCACACAGGCCACTTCCTCATCCCCAGCCCAAGGGACAACAACAGTAACACAGGGTAAGAACACCCAAATGATATTTGGATCTGGTCTCATTGAGGCAATTCATTTAGCAGAAAATATGACACGTGTACAAATAGTGGACTCCAAAAAGTTGTTCTGTAGAACAATGCAAGGGTTACTAATAAAATGCCGTGATTCTTTTGATTGTTGCCAGATAGACATGGAACAGTATTATAAAGACAAATGAAACTGCATTTAAATTCTTTTGTTTATTGTCCCTATCACTTTAAAAGTAGTACGGAATTTAGGAGTTAATTCATGAATAGTTGACAGTATGTCAGTTTTATGATCCTGATTCATGAACCAGCCATTAAATCTTCACTTTGTTTATTTAGTTTCTCTGTGCAGGCTCTATAATTAAAATAATTTTGTTGCAACTAAACTTGCAGTGTGGGTTAATCACACTTATCTTGGGTCCTTTGATCTCCTTTCCAGGGTTTACCTGGACAGTACATTTTCTTTCTCAGATGGTTCATACCATATCAAGTGGGCCAGATTTTAGAAACTTGATAATTTGAAAGCCCTTTAAAAAAATCATTAAAAAAATGCATAGTATATTACTTAGGATAGGGATTTGTTCAACATAGCAATGATGAAAGATAGCTTTAAGATGGTTGCAGATAAGGTTCTGAAGGACTTGTTATTTTAAGCTGTCAAGCCCAATTAGAAATGTGGAAAACAGTTATCTGAAAATTGACCCTTTACAGGCATTCACTAGTTATTGTTGACACTTTTCAGAAAGCAGTATCTCAGTTTTTGAGCTACAAGCATGATATTTTATTAAGTCTTCATCATGCAGCATATACTTCAGCATATATTTTTGTTTACAGATTTTTGAGGTTGTCAAATTCCTACCCCTGGCACACTTGACATGGAATGAACCTGACCACTTGTGTATATCAACTTAATTGTCTTCATTTTTACATGCTTGACTCAGATCTGGCATATTTTGTTATGACATTGAACATCCATGCATCAGTCTGTTAACATTTGTTTGTCTATCCAATAACTTTGTGATTGCAGAAGAGGGACAAGAAAATAAAAATTAGTGACCTCTGTCTCATTATAATTTTGTAACCAATGTAGACAGTCTAATGAGACTGGTGCCTGTAATATATCTCAACATTTTCTCGCATATTCATCCATACCTTCTGCCTGCACGATCAAGGATACAGCATGTGATAATGTGAGCCAGTGGCCTGTTTCCTTTTCACTTTTTAACTTTTAAAGATATTTTAATGAAAATTTCTCAGGTTCACACCTTGTACAGTATTCAGATCACTACTGAAAGGTCATGGTCATTAGAAAAAATTGCAAGATAGGCTTATCATATGTTATTTGCAGTACTAATGGTTTTTTTTGTCTAATGTCTGTAATGCTTTTGAAGGGTGGCATATATAATTAGGTGAATATGATTCTGTGGGTTTCATCATTGTTAGGTATATGATCATGTATTGCAATTTGATGTATGTCTTTTATGTGATATGATGTCATATATACATACAATTCTTGATTCGAGAATGACTAATATAATGATTTCATTATTGTATGTTTTATTGTTCAGATTATTAAACAAAAAAATATTTCCTTTTTTCTTAGTGCCTCCCTCCTCAACCTTTCAGATTATAAAGCAAAATAGTTTCCCAGCTGTAGTGCCCCCTCCCCCAATTTGCCTTTATTAATGGGACAGAATACATTTATATCAATAAATAATTATTGTTTTGATATAATAGAGTCAAGCTATTTAAATATACTTCTCAAAATGTGGCAATTAATTATGGAACATACAGGTCTAATATATCGTCAACACCTTGTACTTTTTGTATGTGATAACTGGAACATTTCTGGACTTTGAACTCATTAGAAATGCATGTGTGTAAATATGGTTTTGAATATGTCACAAAACTGGATAAAGATACTGCATAGAAAAGACAATATATTGAGAGAATTTAGAATGTTTTACATATTAATTTTTTACCTTCATCCTGGTCCTGATATTAAGACTTATTTGTACTTTAACATATTATGACTTATTCTTACTTTAACATATTATGACTTATTCTTACTTTAACATATTATGACTTAGTCTTACATTAACATATTATGACTTAGTCTGTAACATATTATGACTTTTTCCTACTTTAACATATTATGACTTATTCTTACATTAACATATTATGACTTATTCTTTAACATATTATGACTTTTTCTTACAATAACATATGACTTATTCTTACTTTAACATATTATGACTTTTTCCTACATTAACATATTATGACTTAGTCTGACTAACATATTATGACTTTTTCCTACTTTAACATATTATGACTTATTCTTACATTAACATATTATGACTTATTCTTTAACAAATTATGACTTTTTCTTACAATAACATATTATGACTTATTCTTACTTTAACATATTATGACTTTTTCCTACATTAACATATTATGACTTAGTCTGACTTTAACATATTATGACTTTTTCCTACTTTAACATATTATGACTTATTCTTACATTAACATATTATGACTTATTCTTTAACAAATTATGACTTTTTCTTACAATAACATATTATGATTTATTCTTACTTTAACATATAATGACTTTTTCCTACATTAACATATTATGACTTAGTCTGACTTTAACATATTATGACTTTTTCCTACTTTAACATATTATGACTTATTCTTACATTAACATATTATGACTTATTCTTACTTTAACATATTATGACTTTTTCTTACATTAACATATTATGACTTATTCTTACTTTAACATCAGTCTTTAGCGGTGTCAGTTTTAGTTGTGTTTCAGTTAAAATCTGTGAGAATTTATGTATTTAAATTATTCACTGTAATTACAAGGTGCTTAGTATTTTTGGACCAAAACACCTTTTTGGGGTTATTGTGAATTCAGTCAAGGACATTTTGGAGTATATCTTTGTGATACTTAAATATTATTGGCACATTAGCATATTTGATACACTTGGCACATCCCTACATTTAGTATTGGAATTTATTCAGCACAACACTATAATTTGTTTAGAATCCTCTATACTTTTGGAATTTTGATAGAACTTTGACAACTTTAATTTGCAGTACAGCAAGTTTTAAAAAAAATTTCACTTCATATTCTAGGAAAATATTTTTTTGTTGATAATTGCAAAACTTGTTTTTTTCTCTTTTCTCTGTTACATAGTTTAAGACCATAGAGACATAATAGTTATAGGATTTGAAAAATGAACTCATTTGAAACTTGCATGTCCAAACATGCTCTTAAATTTTATTAAAAATAATAAAATAAAAAAAAATGATTGATGTTTGTTTACTCTTTTTTACTCTTCTTTTCCTAACTGCAAACTTCTAAAGAATAAAATAGAAAACACTGAAAATTGAAATGTTCTGTTTTTCATGCCACTATTGTTTCATCCAGAACTGATGTAGACTATAGTGTTTATCTGTTTCATTAAGTATCATGTATGCTTGCAGGCTATGTAATTTGTGTGATTCACACAAATTTTGTCTGAATTACTGTACTTGGAGACCTGTGATACCCAAGAGTTCCCACAAATTAGTATAAAGTCTTCTGCACAGTATACAAGTTGATTCAGCCTGTCAATTTGTTGTCACAACACAAGTCATGCCATTAGAGTTATCATAGCACTTGTCACAGTGTATGTTTTTTTTTTTTTAAACTGTTTACACAACTTTGTTCATTGGCTTGACATCAATGAAATGTTAAATTTGATTGGAACATTGGGCTCTGGACTAAGCATTCTTTTATTTGTTTGAACCTTGCATCAAAGAAGTTTTATAAATGCACTTTTATTATACAGGCAACCTAGAAAACATAATGGCTGTCAGTGTGGTTCACCATTAGATAATTGCCTTCAACAAAACTGGCTGTGGATAGTGATGAAAGCAATTTATTTTTTAAGTTTAGATGTATCAGATTATTGTAACATTGAAAATAATAATTAATGGGTGAGTTTGAACCCGAAAATGGTGCTAAATATGAATCCTGTGTACATGCTGGATGGACAAAAATAGATGACTTGCTGCTCCCCCCTTTCCCATTTCAGCAGAATAATAAACTGAATTAACCTGCAGACAATTTAAAGTAGAGTGCAATTTTCATTTATTTTCCCCACACAAAATAGCCCTGTGTGGTAATGTGCTTCAACATGAATAAGTCATACCAGGGTTAAGACAAGTTGAATAAGGCACACACACTCCAATAAATTTTTTTTTTTTTTGCACTGGTTTTAAAATTAGGGCAATCTGATTAAAATTGAATTTCTCACTGTCCTGTGCTAAGATATGACAGTGACCACTTAAAGTTCATGTTCTGGTGACTTTTGCATTAGCCAGTGGAATTGCAGTTTTAAGAAATTTGATAGTGAATTAAATCATTGCCACAAATTGATGCTTTTCAATCATTCTGCTGAGTCTCCCAAACATAAAGGTATAGGACTTCATTGGATTACTATAATTGCTAATGTTATCATCCAAACAGGCATTGATGTTGGAAGCGTACACAATATTATATATAGTATTAATTGTCTTCAAGAATATTTTAATAACCCATGCTAGCTGATCTTCCATGCTAGCAGAAATATTGTAATTTGCATTCACAGTCAAGATATTTAATCATGATTTCTATATGCAAAATATTGGATATAATACACTTTTTGTTATTTTGGACAGTATCCTAGTGTGTGTGTGTGATATGGATATTTAATGTAGTTTTAACAATATTTAGTCATATTGCTACAACATCTTCAGCGTTGCAGTTTATAGTGATGCCTAGCACTTTGGCATCATGTCGAAAATATGTAACATGATGGCCCACCTAGTCACATTATCCTGACACCAAGCCAACCAGTCATAACACTAACCTCTTAATTCTGAGCACCGAGCAAGTAGGGGGTGACTGGAAAAGCAAGGGACATTTGCCCCGGCCGAATAATGAAGTATCAGGCAACATCCAGATATGCCGGTTTTCTATAGCCAAAAAAATTTGGATCCGGATTTCTGCTTAGTGAATCTGGGGCCTGACTCGTAATTTGTGAACAATACAAACTGACAATACAAATTTGAAACTTACCAGCAATCCAGCACTTAGGAATGCAAAACATAACTAATTTTAAATTTAGCCAACAAATTGGTGTATTTTTTTTTAATCGATAGGTGGCAGCATGATGCAGATATTTTTTCATTGACAGATAGCGATTGAGCGATGTTTTGTAGCATTTTATAGTCGCCAGTCTGTCAGATTCTAGGATATACACTCTCTGGGCCATTGCTGGCCTTGCACTAAAATACGGTAGACTAACTGAGGCTTGCAAGCAGTGATGGTTGCATGAAAGCAGTGACATCTGATCTGGCAAATATTGCCCCAACTATCCGGATCCTGTATCCAGTGGCAAAATACACATACGGTCACCCCCTACTAGCAAGACAGCTATTAGTACCATTTTTATAAGTCTTTGGTCTGACTTGGACAGGATTTGGACCCGCAGTTTTATCAGTGCAGCAGCAGACTTGTTCCTGCATGGCTGGCTTTTTTATGCAGACATTGTGAGTACGATTGCACTTATTTCCATTTTCAGAGTGGTCAAACAATGCATGAAGTGCTGGTACTGGTTGCAATTTTCTCTCCGTTGCTTATGTTTGTGATTTTGTTGTATCCATTTTCTCCCTCAAATATGTTTTCCAATTATATTATGTTAGAAATATAAGCCTGCTGCCTTGCAAATCCAGTCCCACTCAAAGATGAAAATCATCTTTTCAGGTACATTTCCAATAGACAGGGGGCAATAACTCTTTGCCCATTACCTCCCCTAGGTGTTGCCAGATGTCACTAGTTTTTAGCTTCACTGCTGTACTGATCACATATAGGTTATTGTCTGACAATCCAAGCCATTGTTCTTGTTTCTAATTGAATCATCCAGTGTTCCTTTTGGATCTCTTGTGTGTTATATTTATTCAGATGCAAGTTGTATACTTTCTTTTTACAATTTCTGCCAAATTTGAGTGATTTTTTTTCATCTTTAGGGACATTATCCTTTTAAGATCACTTTACACCATGATTTCATTGACCTTTGCAAGGTCATTACTAGTTAGCGAGACTTTTTCTTTTTTTTTCACTTGCTTCCTTTGAAATGGGAGTTGGTTTTAATGAGTCATTACATGCTGCATTGCTAATTTATGCTTTTGTTTCTCCCATCTTGTGTACTTTCAATAAAACAGTCAACTTAATGCTTGAAATGCAGAGGTACAAAGCATTATCTATAAGCTTTGAATGCAATACTGATACATTTGATTCCTTCATTAGTAATGGTAAATATATTTATATTAGCAAGTTAGTGACCCATTGGTCTGAAGCGCCCACCATTACGGACCACTGCCATCTCACCTCTGTCTGCGTTGGTTTGAGTTTTGGTTTTGGCCAGTATGGGTATGTGAGAAAGCTTGCTGGTAACTTTTCTTGGGTCGGTGATTCTTTCCAGCATTTTCCTGGGATCTTCCTCCACCATTTACATTAGCTGCCATGTATGGCCTATCTTGTGCTGAAAATGGCCTTAAACCCTACAAAAACAACAACAGCAACAAGAGGATCTCAATGAGGAGGAAGAGACACCATTTTTCTGGTTCCTTCCCCAAAAATCAGATAGATTTTAGGCGACAGATGCCTTTGTCACTGATCTCCCAGCACTTGACAAAAATATAGCAGCTGTTCACAGGTCCGCTTATCTGTTTTTTAAGGCAGACAAATGTGCTTCAATTCATGTCAAAGCTGGTTTGGGATGTCATTGCACCTTTTTGATTGCTGCTCATCATGCCATGGCAGGTACATTTTCAGGTTTGGCCAATTTACACCTGATATCATATGCCATATGCCATATCTCTGCAATTCACATAGCTCAAACCTTGTCATACCCTTTCCTTCTGGACAACGCTGTTTGGGTCACCATTGCATTGGAGGAAGAATAGGGGCAGTTTGCAGGAAGGCAGCTTATGCTCCTCAACCCACATGGCCATTTGGAACCACTCAGTCCCAACCAGTTTGAAGTAGGCAGCCTCAGGATGGGATCTTCTTAGTAACATGTGTACCAATATCGATGTTAAGGAAGCATTGGAAAGGAGGTGATAAGAAACTGAATTTTGATCTCACTGGATCTCACTATTACTCAGAATCAGAGGGTGATATAGGTCATTTGGAGGGCATCTGGGTTCATTCATCAACATCCCTCTTCCCTTTCCTGTCACCTTTTCTTAGATGCACTGTCAGATCAGAAGAAGAATGCTTTTCTACAACAAGAGATACTGTCACTATCCAAAAATAGCACAAAAAAGGTGGTGGAGATTGTGCAAAGACAATAATCCCTGGAGTTTTATTCAAAGATGTTTACTTTTCAAAAAGCAAACAGGAAGTTGAGACACATCATCAATTTGGATCACCTCAACCAGTTCATTGCACCTCCAGCATTCAAAATGAAGAAGGCAAGTTCAATCCATCTCTCAGTTCAATGGGTGAGTATGCTTTTACCAAGATTATGGATTACTTCGTTGCCCTATTCCAATCAGTGTCATCTACAACAACAGCAGTGTACCTGGACAACATTCTATTCTACCCCAAGGCAGGACCAATCTCTCTTTTAGATCATACATGCATTCAAGTGCACAGGGAAAAGTCAAACCTCTGTGCATTCCATTTTTCCATCTGGATATTGAATTTTTAACCAATCAGAATACGTTGCAACTTCCTCATCATGTGCATGCAGTCAAAATCATCAAAGTTTTGAGTTGATTTCCAGTATGACTTTAATTGTCACTCAGTTTTAGCAGTGCAGCAGCAGACTTGTTCCTGCATGGCTGGCTTTTTTATGCAGAAATTTTGAGTACGATTGCACTCATTTCCAGTCTCTCACAATGAAATAGTCATGATCACATCAGAGATTCAGTCATTCCAGCATCAGTGGTACAAGCCAGGTTGTCTGACCATGGGAATCCCACTGGGGAAGTCCCAATTGTAAACATTGGTATGTAGTGATGCCAATGTGAACAATTGGGGTGGTCACTGTTGCCTGCCTTCACTACCATCAGTGGCATGTGGGAGCCAGGGGAACGAAATCAACACATCAACTTCCTAGAAATGATGTCTGTCATCAACACCTTTCACTTCAGTAAAGAGTGACTGGGATAGACCAAATCATCCGACCTGTGTTCAGACGTCGCAGTTTCTATTTTGGTATGACAGTCTCCATATCAATGTGCAAGTCTGGCACATTCCTGGCAGACACTGCTTTGGCTGACACTTTATCCAGCAAAATTCAAGTCCTTCACACAAAATGTTCAGTCCTCACTTGGATTTTTGCACGTTGGGGAAATCTGATGATTGACCTCATCGCATTGAGGTGGATCACAAGTTAACCACCGTTGTCTCTCCAGTTCCAGACCCAAAAACTTGGGCAATGGATGCACTGTCAAACATTTGGGAGAGGTTGTGGTCATTTGCCTCCTTTCCCACAATGCTGTTACAAAGAATAATCCAGAAGTTACATGGTCATTATGGCAAGATGAATACACTTTTCTGCGGGACACATCCTGGGTCAACAATATACTTGTTCTAGTGATACAACTGCCAAGGAAGATCTTGGCCAACTCGAATCATCTCCACCAACCACAGTCACAGGTGGTCCTTCCCTTGCCTGACTGTTCTCTGATTCCACACCTTGACTCTTATTAGGACAGCCTTATGAAACAATTCAAACCTTCGATTGTGGAGAGAATCTTGAGCCCAATAAGGCCTTCCACTCTGAATGCTTATGAGGGAAAGTGGCATGTTTTGGAGGGACTGGTGCCATACCAACAACATAGTCCCTCTGTATGTCTTAATCTTTAAACTTCCTGCATTTTTCTCTGGATCTTTGAAGAGAAACAGTTGGTCCCAATATCATTCAAAGGCTACCGGCATCATGTCAGACATGATTTTTTGGTATGATATTGACCTAATGGATATTTTAACCATTTTGGTCTCAGTTGACCAAATCCCTCACTCTGTTTCCAAATGTAACCAATCCTGGGTTTAAGCATGGCTCGATTTGAATCTGTTCAATCCTTTAGCCCATACATTGCTAAAATCTTATACAATCATATTTCCTGATAGCTTTAACTTTTACATGCAAGATAAGCGAGCTGCATGCCCTTTATGTCGACCCAAACTCTCTTCAGTTCAGTACAGTATTTCTCACCAGGATTTGTTGCCCAAAATGGGTTACCTTCCATAGGTAACTAGTCATTACTCGCTGTTTTCAATAGACAGGTTGAGAATAGCATCAATGCAAGATCCTGTTTACACTCTCAAGCACTATGTGAAATGCAAAAACAAGTTGTGACATGCGCAAATGCCTCTTCAGTTCCGATGTAATCCAGAATTAAGGATATCACCACTCAAGTCCTTGTTTCTTGGCTGAAATGGGTTGGCATACATCTCGTGAAGATTACTGCTCAGAAGCTTTAAGCAATGTCTGCAAGCCTTGTGTTCAGACTTAATGTTTTGATCCGATATATAATAGAAGCTATTAGCTGACATGCAGAGTCAACCTTCCCAAGCCTTCATCTTTGAGATTTAGCTTTGCAGAGGCAAACTTTGATTCTGGTAGGTCTTGTGATGGCAGCACAGATTTCCACTAGACCTGTCTAAATCAACACAAAAAAAGACTGTTAGCTTCAATGGCCTCATCAGTGAAGGTTGTAGGTAAGAAGGTTTCAGTCTTCATCCTCTTGACTGCAGTTCTCCCATGTTAGGATGTGGAGTTATAACTGCCAACAATGTTGATTGGCAGGGCAATATGTGCATTATAACCAAAAAAGGTCAGATATATAATACTTATAGTTTTATGCAAAATTAATGTTTTCTCTTAAATTATACACTGCATTTTTTGGGGGTGAAATTTTCAAGAAGGAAATCAGTATATAATTCTATAAAGCTTCATGTTTTTTTTTTTATTTTTATACATGTAATTCAAGTACAACAGTTTACTTTTGGTTACAGGGATCGATTGTGTTACTGTATCTGGAATTGCATTATATAACGGGTATTTTAATGAGGGAAGGTTTAACCTCTTGACTTTGGAAAGCAGCTTTCTTGATATTCCATGTACTTTAGTCTTGCATTGCTCATTTAATTGCATTAAACTCTAGAGCAGTTGGCACTGATTGAATTGCTTTGTATTTGGGTCACAAGAAAAAGGAATTTTTCCAGCATGAATAGTAAAATGATCCTTCTTTTTCAGGAAAGTCGGCCCTCTCTGGACAGACAAAACCAATAGCCCCAGCAGGAGCAACCCTAGCTTCGGTTCTAGGAGGTCAGCAAGGCTCAGCATCAGGTCAGATGAGAATAACTTTACCAGTCCAGTCTGCAACTAACCAGCTGGTAAGAAAGCTGTGTTACTGCATCAGTGATATTGTGATGAATTTTTAACCTGGTTCCACACAAAGAATTGGATCCAATTAACCATTTTTTTGGGAACAAGAAGTGGGTCTATTTTCAGGTTTTCTTTGTCCATTGGAAGATATAAAATGAACATTTCAGGTATTTGGTTTGGAAATGTTAGAAGTCGCATTAAATTCAACATTAAAAGAGTGGAATATCCTGGTTCAGCTGGGAATGGGATGTCAACACAAAATGAGCTTACCATCAATGAACTGTGAAGAATACAGTATTTATTATTGAGTGATCTTCTTCAGTATATTTGATACACATCTCATTCTCAAAATCTACTGACTACACTGCAGAAGAATAGTCTTTTGTTGCAGAACATAAATTATTGCATTCTTAATTACAAATGCAAGCTTCTAGATAATTGATTGATCTTATTCCTTTAAAGAACCAACCAAGAAAGAATGCATTCAATTGCAAATCAGCCTTTATAGCACAAACTTTGGCTGGAAGTAGTAGTAATTTATACCTCCATATTAATAAGTACAAAATGACAGAATTCATGGGGAAAATTAAGGAAAATGAAGTAAATATACTTTTCATTTGCAAATATATCTTGAGTTTTTATTAATTGAAATATCAGTTATGATTTTAAATGTGTTCTTTATAATAAGTAGAGGATGCCCATTAAAGATTCATAGCGATATATTCTTTTTAATACCCCACCCACCATATCTATGGAGGGGGCATATAGTATTGCCATTTTCTATCTTGCTATGTTGATTTGTCTTAGAGGAGTGGATATGTGGTGTTCTGTATTATACGAGTGGATGTATGGTGTTATGTCTTTTAGGAGTGCATATATATATGGTTGGTTATTTGTTTTATTGGAGTGGATATGTTGGGTTTTTATTATATAGAAGGGGGGGTTGTTTGTTTTTTGTTGTCTTTTAGGACTGGATATGTGGTGCTGATTTGTCTTAATAGAGAGGAAATATGGTACTGATTTGTCTTAGTGTAGTTTGTCATATGGATTCCTTTTGTAGGAGTGGATATAAAATGTTTGTTTTGTTTCATAGAAGTGGATATATGGTGTTGATTCCTTTTGTAGGAGTAAATATATGGTGTTTATTTACCTTGCTCTAGAAGATGTATGGTATTTATCTTGTAGGAAAGGATATGTTGTGTTGATTTGCATTGGTATGATCAAAAAAATGTAATATGTCCTCAGTGTAATTCTACAGTAGATGATGGATTTCAGTATTATGTTATTTGGAAGACTGGAATGAAATGATGGCATAAATATTCTTATTTATTCACCAGAAAATCTTGTGCATTTGCATTCAGTAACAAGAACATTTTCAGGCAACTTATACGAATCTAAACAACATATTCAACTTGCTAGACCTAGAGTGCTGGAAATATGATAAAAATATTGTGTAACCATTAATACAATTATGCTGCCACAGCCATTTGTGACACTATTAAATGAGAGTAAAAAATGTCATTATATGAATGAGCTTTTTGTGCAGCATATTATAATTTGCATTTATATAACTTTACACTTAATTTGCACCATATAGTCATTATTGTGCTGACATGCCATTAAATGTTAATGCATATCTAATGTATAGTCATGAAACCATTGCTTTATATATAAGCTGTGACATGAGAAAGTGTCCCTTCTGACAATATCATACTACCTGGTAAAACTGGTATCATATGATACCTCGTTTGTTTGGTTATTTCTTTTTTTAATTACTTTTCCCAATGCATTATTGGCTTTATCTTGCTGAGGAAATCTGCTCATTTTGTCCTGCATCAGTCGGGTTTTCTGCTTAGCTCCCAAAGAATCCAATTCAGACCATATGAATTTTTTTATACATGTTTTGGCTTATGAGGTTAGGGCAGTCATTACCAGCAATGCATTCCCTAACTTCCATCAGGCCATGGGATGGAGATCAGATGCATCATTCTTTAGCTTATGAGAGATCTTTTATCCCAATTTGACATATATTATATTGGTAGTTCAATAGGCTACCCTTGGAATACTTAACTTGGATTACTTAACTTTTGCTGGATTTGCTAAAGTTAATTTTTTTCCTCAAGACTGTATCTCTTCATCAGTTGGTGCTAACCTGTGCTGATATCTCGCATAAGATTTTAAGATGCTTAAGTTCTGCTAGGAAACTGAAGCCAGAGCAAACTCCATGCTTAGAGACGAAACCCTTTCTACCTACCAATTCATTGAAATATATTCTTTTGGGGTTCATATTTTGAAGAAACCAATTTCTGGAGTAAAGGATATTTGTTTGAAATTACTTATGCAGTCATAATACAAGCTCTACCCCCACATTGTTAAATCAATGGAAAAGTATGCACTGCTGCTTCAGAAGTGACTGAAAAATTAAATTTTTTTGTATATCTCTCTATCCAAAGGGAAACAACTCTTGTCATTGTCTCAATAAGCATTTAACATTATCATACTTCTATTGTTGAAGGAAACAAAAGACCTGTTTAATATTGTGTCAGATAAGCTGCATTATATTCAACAAAGATTATTGTTCAGAGTACATGGACTGTCCATTTTATGTAGAAAGAGATGTTTTCTCCAACATGTATGTCAATAAAGGTGATAAATTGAATAGTACAATTACCAGTTGCAGAAATAAAAGTTTTGTCAGCAATATCAATACTACTTGTGCACCTTCATATTTTTGATAAGTTTTGTAACTGGTGAGGCATAGCCCAGGCAGTCTCCATTGCAGCTCCCCCCTCTTCCTCAACTAGGATTAAGTATCATGATACAAAATTTTACAAAGATGACACTTAATGTATGCAGTCAAGTGGGCCTGAAAAATTAATACTTCACATAAGCCCTGAATTTAATCTTTATTAAGAAGTTTCATACTTTCCTTTGTATTTTTAATAGAATTTAGCAATTAATGGAATTATTAGCAAGTAATTGTGAGTTTTTCTTGACCAGAAAATTTTAAAACTTCTCAGAATTTATTTGTCAAGAAAAACATTTTTGATACAAATGAAAAACGTATTCGTTTCTTTGTAGATTGTTTGTACCAGATTTTCTCCTCAGCAGTTTTACTAATGTTTTTAATTTCAATTACAACTTTGACTTCCAGATAATTTTTCATCATATCAATATGAAACCTGATGCCTGCATCCATCATGGATTAGACTGACACAGTAGATACTATATATGTTTAATTGTCTTAAAAGTAAAAGCACATTCTAAGTTATCAACCTAATTTGTGCTTGTGGTTAACTCTTCCTGATGTGAATTTCTGGACTTTTCAAAACTCTTACAGAAGCATCTTTATTCTTATAAAGGTTGCTTCTAAATCAGCAAGTGGTGGCACTCAGACAGTTCAGAGAATACTCCTTCCAGCTGCCCCAAACCAGGTTGCCATCAGGCCTGCACCTACAATTTCCCTGGCTACCTCAACGGTCTCTGCAACAGGATCAACAACCATCACCCAGCTTCCACCTGGGACAACAATTTTGTCATCTGGTGGCCAGGGCTTACAGGGCTTTGCGCTGGTTCCTGCTTCATATGTAGCACAGGTAAATCTGCTCTGATACTGTCAGAATTTTTGTTTAATATAACTCAGTCTCCTTACTCAACTGTTGTTATCCAACTTAGTACAAACATTTATTGAATATCACCAGTGGTTGTGACTGTACAAATGTTTTTGTATGAAACAAAATAAGAAAATAAAACTGTTGACAAATATTCCACAACTATTTTTTTACATTTTCATTACAGTTGTGGTTGTATTTTTTTTAAATATAAATTTACTCCTGTAATTTGAGTTTTATTAAAGTACACTTTTAGCATCACGATATGAATGGAAATGAAAGGAAATGATCATTGGAACACAAAATCAGATTGCATTTCTGAGACAGTAAATGAAAAATAATGTGATGTTGGCTGAAATACAAATGTGAATGGAATGCAAAGTAAAAGACGAATGTGGTACATACAAATGCCAGATAGAGATGATGATTCTGTTGTGGCCAAGTACACCACTTGGGAGTAAAATATTTTCAATAGATCGTTGTTACTTTTAAAACATTCCAAGTGGCAAGTTGTTTTTGATGAGAGTTTTTTATTTCTAAACACACCCGTCATCTCACAAATTATATTATTGATAATTTTAACCTGATTTCTAGGGAGGTCACGTTTAAATTTGTGACTTGCATCAAAATGATCTTTGACAAGCCAGTTTTTAACTCTACTGGTCTTAGACCAGAAGAGCTTATGGGATTGTCCTTTGTCTGTCACCAGTCATTCTGTTAGCACAAGTTTGTTATTGCTAGTTTTAAACTACCTGGAAGATTGTCTTGAAACCTCTTCATGCCATGATTTGGTTGGTCCTGAATGGAACTTGTACCAATATGACATCCATTACTGCCACTACATCCATTACAGCCACTACTACACCCATTACTGCCACTACATCCATTACAGCCACTACTATTACAGCCATTACAGCCACAACTATTACAGTCAATAATATTACAGCCATTACAGCCACTAATATTACAGCAACTACATCCATTATAGTCACTACATTCATTACAGCCACTACTATTACAGCCACTACATTCATTACAGCCACTACTACATCCATTACTGCTACTACATCAATTACAGCCACTAATATTACAGCCACTACATCCATTATAGCCATTACAGCCACTACAGTGATCATCTGAAAATCATGTTATATCTTCTCTTCCTAAATGCATGGTTAGAGCAACATAGAATTTTCACAGAAAGACTTCTTATGATGTTTAGTTGGTTCAAAATGAAAATGAGGGCATTGCGGCTAATTTACTATAGAATATCGGAGATGGTTTCAAGACTCCACAGTTAAAAGAGGAAAAAGGTCTTATCTTGAATTATTTCGTGTAGTAGAGCATCAGTCTTGTTTCGAATTTGAAAGCTCAGTTCATATTGGAGTACATACAATGCCTGTGGCTAGTGTAATGCTTGAAAGTTGGCAGGTCCTGTATATGTATTGAATGTTTGAATCAAAGTGTAACTGATAAGTTCAGATATAAATATTTATTTAAATTTGTCAAAACTTGCTTTAGATAATAAATATTTACATTATGTCTGCACATGAAAATGTGAGTGACATCGATAATGACTAGAAAATGGTCATGTTTGACATTGTTTGAAAAAGGGATCGCTAGATGAAGGCAATTGCCAACAGTTCTGTAAAAGATGGTACTGATTATATACTATAGTGAGATCTCAGAGTATGAAACTTGCAGAATGTAAGACATTATGAACTAAACATGACCTTCCTCTCAGAATGAAAACTTTGATTGCAGGCAAGTACATTGCAAACTTCTATTGAGGGAGAGCTTGATATATTTATCAAATGGTATACTAGAAAGTTAATTTGAGAATAGCAGCAGGAAAGTTACATCAGGCAGTCACTTACTGCCAGAAAATTGGATATGTCAGAATAAAAGGCACATGAAGTTTAGGCAATTTAACAAAGCTGTAATTCACAATATAAAACTGATCTTGATTGAAGTTTTGGCAATTTAACAAAGCTGTAAATCCCAATATAAAACTGATCTTGATTGAAGTTTAGGCAATTTAACAAAGCTGTAATTCACAATATAAAACTGATCTTGATTGAAGTTTAGGCAATTTAACACAGCTGTAATTCGCAATATAAAACTGATCTTGATTGAAGTTTAGGCAATTTAACACAGCTGTAATTTGCAATATAAAACTGATCTTGATTGAAGTTTAGGCAATTTAACACAGCTGTAATTCGCAATATAAAACTGATCTTGATTGAAGTTTAGGCAATTTAACACAGCTGTAATTCGCAATATAAAACTGATCTTGATTGAAGTTTAGGCAATTTAACACAGCTGTAATTCGCAATATAAAACTGATCTTGATTGAAGTTTAGGCAATTTAACAAAGCTGTAATTTGCAATATAAAACTGATCTTGATTGAAGTTTAGGCAATTTAACACAGCTGTAATTCGCAATATAAAACTGATCTTGATTGAAGTTTAGGCAATTTAACACAGCTGTAATTCGCAATATAAAACTGATCTTGATTGAAGTTTAGGCAATTTAACAAAGCTGTAATTTGCAATATAAAACTGATCTTGATTGAAGTTTAGGCAATTTAACACAGCTGTAATTTGCAATATAAAACTGATCTTGATTGAAGAGGTATCATGATGCATTTTACAATTAAAAGCTGATCCCAACTGAAATTCAAATGTTCAAAAGAAAAAAGAAAACCATGCAAGGAATTTAGCAGAGCAGGTAAATTTTTGAAAATCCCCTCCAGTGTTCAATGTCTCGTTTCACAAGCATAAATTATGGCTGGGTATTCTGGGCACTTAATGACCTATTACTTTAGACACTAAAGAAAGTGTGGTTGGTTTTTTTTTAAAGTTGTAATTGCCTGTTGAGTGAGCATGTTTTTCTTAGTTTCAGTGAAGGAATTAATTTTGCTTCAGATTATTTGACATTGTGCTGGTCCTACCACCTGAGTAAGATAACATTTGACCTTGATCCAGTTTTCTGCCTCTGAAAGTTAACTTCAGATTGCTTGTTTTTGTCAGCCATTCTGATTTTACTTTCATGTTTCAGGACAAATGCTTTATCGGCTTCAATCAGATACAGATTATTTTTACTTAAAACAAACCTGAAAATTTTATTTACACATGTAAACATGACTGCTCTATTCTGTAGTTTATACATTACTTCCTGTTGGTTATAATGTTAATTTATATAGTGACAAGGGATGACAATTCAGTTTTGACCTGTTAACCTGGCTAGAATGATGCATGCAAAATGGTCTTCAATCTTTGATCTTTTCTTTCTCTAAAAATTAGTCCCCATGCATGGAATTTCTCATGAGGGATTTCTAGTGTAATATGTTTATTTTAAATCACAACAATTGCTTCTTGATTTAATTCCAGCTCCAGCAGCAGATGCAAGTGAAGCAGCCATCAGCCCCACCACCTCCTGCTGCTGCCCCTGCCCCAGCCCCACCCCCTGTCTCTCAGCAAAGGACAGAGTATATACCTATAGCTAGTAATAACCCTCAAGTCAGTGAAAGCACAATAGCAAGAAGTTCATCCAATGGGTAAGAAACTTGATAAAATGATGTATATATTTTATTCATGTAGTTTCCATAATTTTTGCACATACAGTGGTCCATCCATATGTGGCCATCCCATCCACATTGGGAAAGTGGCCTTATAAGAAAGTTGGCATTTCCAGAGGGGGACTGTATTTGTGAGAAGTATGTGTATGGTGTACAGGAGTACTTCAGATTCTATAAACCACATTTTTTCTGCCAAATGTCTGCATAAATAAGCTGTTGCTTATAGAATTTTCATTTTAAAAAAATGGCGTCCAAATTGAGATACATGTTCAAGATGAAAGGGATGCCTAAGCCTCTGAAAAATGTTTATTAATAATAGTACAGAAGAATAAAAAAGAATATTAAAATTCTTGAGGGAAAGAAATCATGAAGGTTGACAATTATATTGAACATGATGTGTTGATTTGAGTATGTCCTATGGCAGGAGAGATCTTTGCTGTTCCCACAACAAAACCAAGATGAGTGATATCAAAAAGTCATTGAGCTCCATGGGGCTTGAAACTGCAGTTGTAAAACTACTGTAGGTAATTAAGGTCTAAGTGTACTTTATGAACTCTTTAGTTGAACATAATGTTTACCGTTGCTACATCAGTCTTAAATCACACTTCTGAACATTTTATATGAACATGTTCCACATTGACAGTGACAATATTTGATTTTTTTGTTGCACCTTATTGAAATTGTGGCTAACTTATGGGAAAAGTCAGCTGCCATACTGGAAGGTCTTGTTACATTTGGCAGGTCTGTCATCCCTTTTGCTAAAAGGTGGTCACTTAAGACAGGTGGTTGCTTATAACAGGTTTATGCAGGAGAGCAAACTCTAACGATTGAAATTTAGGAAGGAAAAGTGCCCATATTTACTGTGAATATATTTTCTTTATTTATTATTTGTCTCAAATAAATTATATAGCACAAAAATATGTTGATAATGATTATAATTGATTTTGAAGTTTACTTGATGTCTGTTGGAATTTCATGGCATATGATCTGCAGAGTTAAGTATAACATAATACATATCTTGTCCTTAAATTGTAAAGTTAGCAATGTCAGCATTTAATACATTTACAACCACTGTCCAAACCCAAGTCACCTAAGACATAATAAAAAGGGAATAACTTAGAAAAAAACACAAAAACCTCATTCATCCCAGTTATTACATACTTTAACTCTACATACAATTGACTTGAGGCATTCACTGTTGTGCTCGAGTGAAGTCAGGGTGAGAAGTTCTTTCATTGTGACATTATTGGTATTGTGCGAGTTTTTCACATATAATGAAACCAGTAACCAGACACTACATTTCCCTAAGTTTTTGAAGTGTCTTAGTTCAGATCAATCTGAACTCTGCATTAAATAAAGTTCAGTGGTTTGTATGTTTTTGTGATAAAGTTGTGCATAGCAGTTCAGAAACATATTGAAACCATTGCTGCTAGTTGTGTTCATCAGGTGGTTGTTTATCACAGTGCATTTATGTAACAAAATTGATCTCTATATGGTCTTTTTATGGTTGTAAGGCCCCCTCCCTATAAAATAATATGTATTTCCTAGTTCACCGGTTTTTAGGGTAAGCAGGTCATTATTTTAAAATAATGTAATAATAATGATGTAATAATAAAATTTGTAATGTGAACCATGGAGTAAAGAGTGCTATGGTCGGTAATGAGAAATGAATGGTTGGCCTACAAGAACCACATTTTTTTGCCAAATGGATAGGTGGTCACATATAGAGATTGCTTAGATGTCCTGAAATGACATTAATTCCCAAACATATCTGGCTGATCAATGGTTTTGACTGGTGTATATCTCTGAACAACTAGTCATTGTTTATGGGATATCTCCAATATCATTATGTCACAGAGGTCTCATTAGGAATTTAAAACTTGGAGTCTAGGACTCCTAAGTTGGTAAAAATAGTAGTCCCACCAGTATAAGTTGCAGTCCCACCAGCAAAAGTTGCAGTCCCACCAGCAAAAGTTGCATTCCCCACTAAGCCGGAAATCATGTACTTCCTTACACTTGGCTACGTTAGCATCTGAACTATCAGTTATTGCAACATTAGCACAGTTCTGAATTTCATTGAAATCTTCATTTTTCCATTTAACAACAAAACACTTGTCTAAATTTGCAAACGGCATTTTGTCCAAGTCTCTTGATTTCGAGTTAACATGCATTATTTATACTGCAACAACCAGAAATGAAATAAATATAAGTGGTTGCGCTGGACTTCACCAATGTCGCAGATTGCAATTATGTTTTACATATTGATGACAAAATATACCATCTGGCCATATTTTGGCTACAACATTTTTGGCTGATAAAAACGGTATAGGTGGCACTCACCAGTTATTATGTACTTTTGAGATAGAGATGTATGTAAGGTGAAGTTGTTTGCATTTTAAACATGCACAATGGAGAGAATGTTGGCATACCTATATGCTACTTTTGTGTATTGTGGCTGAAATTTCTTTGGATATTGTACTTTTGGACATTTTAAATGATCGTAGCACACTGCTAACTAAAATGACTGGAATCAATTGTTACATAAATAAATCATTGTCATATTCACAAACCACCCTAACAGTTAATTGTTATGTCATAGTCAGATTATGCTGATATCTGGTCTTGGTACTGTATGCTGTAATATAATCAAATTAGCCATGCAACAATGGACCACCTCTGAGGGCAGAAACATGAAATGACTACGGTTGACCACACAACAGCAATTTAAAAAAAAAATCTCCAGAAAAAAATAGTTTTGCTGCAACTTCAGTGAAAACTGATTATCTCTGAAGCACGGATATATACTAAGGACATTTTTTTAAAAAAAAATGTGTCAATGTTCTACAATTCATTTGATGATGCTGCGGCTATAAAAAATGGGTATTTGTTTTGTCCTTCAAAGAAAGCCTTTAGCGGTGCCTTCAATAACACATGCACCTTCATCAAAGCAAGCCAGCAACATTTGATCAAAGAAGTCAGCAACAAACTAAAATAAAAGCATTGCTTCAGTTTTCATAGTGATTAGAACATTTATTTTGCCGCAAAAGTTATCTCCTTTTAGCAAAAACGTGTATACAGAGGACTCCTGTGTTGGTGATGTTCTGCATCCCAAAGAAAAAATTGCATCCAGATACGCATAATTAAACATTTCTGATATCTGTTAGATTGGCTTCATATTTTTAAAAATCCATTATACTGTCAAATAAACACCTTAAGGAAGTAAAATTCACCGGTCACTAGGTCTAGTTCACAGATTGTTTCTTTGTCAGACAATCAATGGAGGTGTTTTCAACTAAGCTTCTTTGTCATATGTTTTTTTCAGCTGTTTAAATATTTGAAAGAGCTGTGAAAGCTTTATTTACTGGACTTGTTAAAACCCTATAATTGAACTATTGCTACAGAGCATGTATTACAGATTACATCAGTCCCTCACACCATGTTTTTATCCAGTATTGCTCCTTTGTGTGTTATAACAAAACATGTGAAACCTAAGTTCAAATTAAAAACTTTTGTTATCATCCTCCAACTTATTTGGGAACATAAATAAAATCTCGCCATCCAAATTACTGGAAATGCCCATGAATTATGTATGTTTGGGGTAATAAGTCTGTTTGTTGTCAGTTAATAGTTTTTAAAAGCATTAGAGTGGAATAAAATGCTGTTGGGTGAAATTCTTTTAATAGTTTGTTTTATTTAAAAAAAACTTTTAAAAAGAAAAATAATTTGAGAGAAAACCATTGAATTGTGGAAGAATAATGACTACGGCAGCAGATTGGGAAACAATGACACATTTTCCACTACATAGGTACAAAGGTGTCAACAGCAGATATTACACTACCAGGCGAAGTGTGTGTGCGACTAAGTCACCTAAAAATGTAAACTTTGCCTTTTGTTTTGTCCTGAGATGTTTTAGAGGTACATTGAGTGATGCTAAATTTTGAGATGCTCCCTCACATTATTCAGGTTAGTTCCAGTGTTGTGTTGTAGCTCAAGGTGAAATTTAGGCATCAATCCATCAAATAGCTGGTTTTGATAACAGTTGTGCTGTGTTTTGATTGCCGATTGAACATAAACCCTTTTTTAAGTTAGCACCTATCTTTGCCCAATTTCTGCAAGTTATCCTAAACGTGTTTTGAAACTTAAATAGTGGTTTATAAATAGCAATTTTTGCTTGAAGGTCAGTTTACTAATATTTGTGAAAATACGAAAAGAAAATCAGTGAATAAAATACTACTTTACCAATGCCTAATGTTATTACCGATATTTAGACAAATAATTAAACCTTACATTTACAGTCCAATCATTGGTCTGTTGTAACAAAGATATAAAGTGAGTGGTTACAATATGAAAACCCTACATTCTGATAATAGATGCATTCACATGTCTGTGTTCATTTGGGTCTAGTTCATACCAACTATAAAAGAGTAATGTCAGCAACTTTATTCATTTCGGTAGGAATAATTTCAATACTGTTTTATGGGCAACTAAACAATTAGGATGAATAGTATGATCTTTGATACATGCATTTGCTGTCATGTATACTAGTCTGGGAGGGGTTCAAACAAGTTTAGAAATATTTCAAGTGCCATTATAGTGAACTTAAAAAAGTACCAAAATAATCTTGATTAATGGCAGTTAAAGAAGCATTTTTCTAACTTGCAATTGCAACGCTGTAATCTAGTTACTCAGTTAAAATTCATTACAATATATAGCTTCTGTTATTCTCTTTTGAAGTCATATGGCCAAAATACACTACAGATGAATATGTAAGTCTTGTACACATACCAAATATATACAGAGGTCTCAGAAATGCTTAATCACACATATTTAGACACATTTTTTTTAAAACTGGGACAGAAAATCACTTATGCAGGAGTCCTCCTGATGCATGCAATTACAGGATGATAAATTCAGAGGCTTGCCAGTCCTGATTCATTCACCTGCTGAGTGGGAAAATGTGTTGATTAATTGATCTTTATAGCTGCACTGATATGTACAGTGAGAAAATTCAGTAACTGAAAGACCTCCAGATGTGTATGTTGTCTTGTAAGAGTACATCAGAAGAACATGGCCCAATAGCTCAAAGACAACTAGCAAAGTGGTGGGAAACTGTGCTGATAGTTTAGGTGATTGAATTCAAAGGCAGAATGACCCAGTGACATCCATGTGTATAAGAATGTATCAAATGGAAAACTAAGGCTTTCATTATTGTGTTCCAAGTGTAGCTGAATAAGTAGTGCATATGACATCAAATTTAGGACAGGTTGACAGTTAGACAAAATGCTGTTTGCAAATTTGGATATGTATTTTGGGGTTAAACTGCAAATTGACAAAGTTTGTAATGAGATTCAACAGATTGCTAGAACTGATAGTTTGCATGAAACACTAGCTAAATGTAAGAAACAAAAGGGGGGGGGGCACCAGACAGGCTTCCTCCCCAAAAAAAAAAAAGTTTGTAAGATGTAAAAAATGTGTGATATGTGATGCCTAGCTTAGTCCTTGGAATAAAGCCTTTCCTTGGCCAGGCATAATGCACTTTCACTCAAATGGACAAACAAGAGCTATATGTCAGTGGTGTAAAAAATTTACAAAATTAAACTCAGTGGCACTGTTGGTTCTTCTCATCTGGAAATTTAGCCACTTCAGGTATACCCAATATACTTCTGGTAGGGGACTGCAACTTTTGTTGGTGGGACTCCTGTTTTTCCCAAAATAGGATTCCTGGACTCCTAGTTTTAAAATCCTAATGAGACCTGGGGGGGATGAAATCAAAAGTAAAAATCGGGAGTAAAAAACAAAAGTGAATATTTGGGATAGAATCAAGCCTTAGTATTTGCATTTAATTTTAAAGTCATAAACCACACATCTGAGCATTTTATTACTGTTGTAAATTAAGGTATGATGTTCCATTGAATGGTGCTTTATATTTTGAGAATCAAATAGAACTTAATTGAAACTGACAGGTTTGAAGTATATTTCAATCCATTTGTATTCCTTCTTTTTCAGGTCATTGATTGAGCCTACCGGTGCTAGACCAAGAAAACCTTGCAACTGTACAAAGTCACAGTGCCTTAAGCTGTAAGATCCCTTTCTACTTTTATATGATCTCTTTGAAAGTATACATTCCCAGAGTTTGAATTTTTTATCTGTTCATAACAAATACAGTCAAACAATAATTGTCTGTACAGCAGTTATCCAGAATTTGTATAGAGCCCACTTTGATATAATCTCAGTAATGTGATCACTTTGGTGTTTATGTGTATTTGGCCATCTGCATGCCCATCTGTCCATTAACACCCAGCATTATGATAATCTTGGCATATTGGGACAAAGTTTCTCTAAACATGAAGTAATTTTTCTTAAGGGGCAGTTTCCTCCTAAAATTTGACTTGTGCTGCATTTTTAATATTTAAATTTATACTCAAATATAAAATTTAAGTCAACATTGTTTTTGCAGCAAAATGTAACAAAAAGCAAATATTTATACACAAGTCTACAATTTTCCTAAATACAGTTGCATGAGTGTATTTCTTCGCTTCATATTTTTGAAAAGATATTATTTGTTTGGAAATCTTGATTATATGTGTAATTCCACTTGTATTACAAGTTGTCTCTTTAGACCAAGAGCTACAAGCCAGTGGTGTTTTTTTTTTTCATGCATGCATAATTTGATTTCTTCATTTAGTAGTCTGATTTGTGGTCATCATCTTGTGAAATGCCTGCTTTGGAGTTTTAAATCTCTATTTTAAAAAAATGAAAGTTGCAACAGTTGATACTCTTTTGTGTGTCACTAAATAATTTTAACATAATTTTACCACAACACTTTCAATATTGTACCTTTGCAATAAATGGTTATTTTGAAAGTGTTGGAATATAGACATAACTTAAAAATTGTTGCTTGATTGTAGAATAAAAAGAAAAAAACTTTGTCCTAACTAATTACTCTTCTTGAATTTTGTTAACTAGTCTCTCCATAATAATTTCAATTTTAACTTTTTATTCTTCGTGAATTTTTAAAACTGTCTCTAAACATCTCAGTCTTAATAATTGACCTTTTACTGTGCATTTGTCTCTCTGAATTGGAATACCTCATATATAACTGTTGATTATCATTTTGAAGAAAATGTCATCATTAGCAGGTGTGTTTATTGTATAGGGAATCTTATCTTCTGAATCAATCTCAGTGTTAAATGTTGAATGTTGTTATTACACATGTTATTATACTTTTCCCTCCACTTGATAATTTTTGAGTCATTTGAGATGAAGGGAAAGAAATTGCTAAAATTATATATAATTACTAATTGGTGTCATATGCCACATTGGACATCCTAACTTCATGGTCAAGGTGGCAGGTCAGTAGTTTTGGTTTCAGGAACCTTTGCCTTTCTGTTTTATAATTTAAAATCTGTTTAAGACATCCATGGTAGAAGGGGGAGAAAATTCACTGAATTTGCTTGCTTCCTATTGTACA
Organism: Potamilus streckersoni; assembly: GCA_016746295.1. Taxonomy (NCBI): domain Eukaryota; kingdom Metazoa; phylum Mollusca; class Bivalvia; order Unionida; family Unionidae; genus Potamilus; species Potamilus streckersoni. Next base: position 59,520 of record JAEAOA010001054.1, on the reverse strand, counting down.
TGTAAGTCAAATGGCCACAAAACCTGAAACTAGTGAAATAAAGCTTTGATAACATACAAGCATGAAAACATATCTGTAAGTTAAAAAAATTATGATTTTATTTTTGGTCTGAACAATTTGTATACTGATAAAAATTTCCAAATTTTCCTTAATATTTTTCAGAATATTAATATCTTCATTGTCATAATTGTATATCTGTGAACACAGCAAGTACTGTGTCATGGTAGGTAAACCAGGTTGAATTATATTCTTACTTGCTAATGAAGAATACCAGCATGATATTATTTAAATGTTCTCTAGCAAATAAAGAATTCTTGTTGCATTTCTGGTGTTAAACATGGCTTCTTTCACAATGATCTTGTTTGGTAGGCAACAGTCTGAATTGCTTGAGTCATTAAGACATTAATGTCTGGTGCCGTCTTTACACAGCAGGAGGTAGTAGTTTACTTCTGAGCTCTGTAGCATCAAGGTCATGTATGATACACTAAAGTGGGTGGGATTATAGAAAGGTAGGCAGATGTAGCTTTACAATGATACCAAATAATACAAATGTTTTTGTTGCACTACAAAGTACAGAGGGGGAAACAATTTTTTGAACTGGAGTTTTTTCCACCTAAAATTCGCCAGAGGTCAGAATGCAGTTTTGTGTCAGAATTTTAGACTTTTTAGGCTCAGATCTAAGATAGACCGGTCTGAACTGCACACAGGCGAACCTTTGCAAAAAGTAGGATAAGCTAGGTGTTTGGAATAAAGAGTGGTCTCAATACGAAATTGATTTGTCTGTTAAGCAAACAAAAAAAATAACTCCAACATTTACCCTTCTGTTCATGCGCAGGTGAAATAGCCAATGAAAATGATGTTTATAACACAACTAGGCATTAGATCAACTGAAAATCTCTTGGAGGTCGATGTATTAGGTTGTTATCAGAAAGACCCCAGAATGTGTTTTCTACTCGCATTTCAGGCGAAAACGACAAAAGCCTCCAGGGGTTAATGTGTTAACAGCACAACTCCATTTCCATAGAATATGTGTGATGTCTTGTGAATCTCCATCTGATTCATTCCAAATCACATAAGCCACTGCATACTTTGGTATTATGGACAACTCCCATTTCTTTCACCATTAGTCTCTGTGGGAAAAGGCAGGTAGCTCATGAATTCCTCCAATTTAATGCACTCAACAGTCTTTTAAGATAATTCCACCCATGCCAAAGTGACCTTTTCCTTATACATAGGCATGCTGAAGCTGATCATATTAATAAATATATTCTTCTGTTGAAGTTGCAGGCAGTGATATATATATATATATATATATATATATATATATATATATATATATATATATATATATATATATATACAACACTCCCTTAAAAGGGACAAGCATTCCCTTAGTTCCACCACAGCACAGACCATCTCCATCATGTCTGGCTTTTTTCAGGATAGACTTGTAAGAATGTAGACATTTGGTTATGGAGAGAATCTTAAGGTCATGAAGGCTCCTCACATTGCTTATGAGGGAAAGTTGTATGTCTTCAGGAACTCATGCCGAGTCAGTAATATCATCCGTTTGAGTGCCTCACCTAGCCGACTCTTTTCACAGACTCTATGAGGAGAAAAAGTTGTCCCCAGTTACCATCAAAGCTGACTGCTTCAAGATATTGGACACAGTCAGCCATCATGGCAGTAGAGATATAGGTCATGATAAAGATCTGTAAGATCTACCGTCCAATTTTGATTTGGATAAACCAAATTCCCTCACCATTTCCAAAATGGAATATGTCCAGGGTTTTAACATGGCCTAATTCAGATAAATTTGAGCCTTTAGCTAGAACATCGCGTAAGCTACTATGATGCAAAATATTTTTCCTGATAACCTTAGAGTCGGAATGCCATGTGAGTTACATGCCCTTTCAGCTGACCCAAACTATTATCAGGTTGAATGGTGGTCCTCATGATGCTCTGTGGCCAAAAAACTAGGTTGTTGTTGGTGGGCGATAGTTATTGTTTGATCCATCTCTTGCTTAGATGCAGTGAGTGTAGCAGACATTCAAAACTTTTGTCTTCTCCCTCAAAAACTAAGTGAAGCACACAGAAGCAAGTCCTGGCACACAAACTTCTCTTTATCCTGGTGACACCCAGGAAGCAGGATATCACCTCTCAAATCCAGTCTTTGTGGCTGAAGTGTGTTATACACCAGAAATCAGTCGCCTAACGAGCATTTCAGCTCTTGAAATTAGAGTGAGTGTAATGGTTAGATCTGGCATGCAGAGTCAACTTTGAACCATTAAATGATAAATACCTTATCATGGTCTAAATAGATAACTGGCATAAAATGTTCAAGCTATTTTAGCAGTTTTTCCATTTTTTAGACATTTTTAAACTTTTGTCCACTGCTTTTTAAGTATTGCGGTTTTTGTAAATTCCTCTGTCATGCTTTATTTCCTGTTCTCTATGACTTTATAGCTGTTTTAAATTAGGAATGAAACTTTATCCTTGTCTCTCATTAGAAGTTGTCTTGGATCACATGGGGGACAGTCCTCAAGGTCAAAGGTCATTATTTTATGTTTTCCATGAAACTTTCCTGTATAATTTCAGGACCTCAGTGTTAGAAATGAAATTTAGTAACCTTATGCATTATCATTAAAATGTGTTGCATGCACCTCAATGAGAGTCCTGTTAATATATCAGATATTTCCATCATGCTATCCTTTCCTTTTCACATTATAAGAACTGTTTGAGATTAAGAGTTAAGTATGGTATACTTATTTATTAGATGCTCATGTTTTCTCCATTAACTTTACATTGTCAGGGTCATGCAGTATTTTTCCATATTACACTTTGTATGGCACAACAGTTGTGTCTAAAAATAGTGTCATGTATTAGGAACTGCTTCGTAAACAAACCATGCACATTCATGTAGGAGATGCTTTAGGTTTTGGATGGTTAGATTTGTTTGTGAATGAACTAAACAAGCTGTTTCAGCCATGTGAAAGTAGAGAAGATAAAGTTAACAATGTATTCAGGTTCACTAAGCCACAAATGAACCTTTCAAACAATGTGATATTGACAATGTCAGCAAAAGAACATGAGAGACACAGTAATTGAAAATACCTTTCTGATCATTTAAACAGTTATTTAGGAGTAATGTTTGTAACTTTTCACAAATAGAATGGTTCAGATAATGACCAGTGCTCTCTAGGGTCTTTAAATGTAGCCTTTGTCATCAATATACTTTTCTATGCTATCAGATAATCTATCAGAGATTTACAAGTCTGACAATCAAAACCACTAAATACAAAAAAAAATCTAGCTGCAGGTTTTGGTAGGAAACTAAGAGAATCAGAGCTAATAGTCCAAGATGAAGAAAACATTATTTCTGCTGGCTGTATGGACTGTTAACACAACAATAGTTAGTTTCCAATTTTCCCTGATCAGCTATTTTGATACAGTGTTAGGCTAGTGATAGAAGCCATATAGGTCATAGCTGGGAACCCTCCAACAGTGAGCATGTAGGTGACAGGGCAAGAACATATCTTTAGCTGGTAATAAAAATAGCAAAAAATATACTTACATTTTTGTATCTTGAATATGTACTTTCTGCAAATCCGACTGACATGACACATGCCATTCATTCCCAGATTTGATACACACTGCAGAATTATGCTGTAATTTCAACTACATTTGCAATTGAAAGCCTTACTGCACTAAAAAGGAAATGAATATGTTATTCAGTGGCATCATTTCAATAATCTATATTTAAAGAATTAAAATGTTATATAAATTATGATTTCAAACAGAAAAACAGAAACAAAGGAACAATTGATTCATTGTGAATCCACTGCCCAAATCACATGTACATAATACAAAATCAACTCTGTTTTAAAAAAAAATCCAGTCCATTACAAGCAGAAATGCAAAATTTTGAGTTGCATCAACAGAAAAACAAAATCCATCCATTCCAGACCAATATGCATTCATTCACAATGTGACTAAATTGCAGTTTTAAGTAGGCCAAAACAAAACTAGTTTTAAACTGTTATCAAGCAAACAATGAAAGTCAAAGGATGCTGAGCAGTGCTTTGTAGGCAATAATATTGTTAATGTATTGATGAATCTAAGGTTGTGTATTTTTTTTTGAAAACAGTCAAACCTGATTATTTTGATTATGTCGGGTGTCAAAAAATCGTCGACATAACCGGGTCCCAAGATATCAGGGTTTAGTTGATAAATCTACTGCAGAACAATGATTATGCATCTGAAGTACCAAAAATTTGATGTTTTATTTCTAAAAATAAATGGCATTTCTAATTCAAAATAAAAATAATAATTCAGTCATGCCTAGATGCAAAAAAAGGTAGATTGGAGGTCTTTTAAATAAAATTAAGTAACAAGTCACTTTTTTGCAACAATTAGTTACCGCAATAATGTCAGTAGTCTAAAGTTGTATATAGCCTCATCACTTTGGTAGCTTCAGGAAGACTGATATCCAAAATCTAGGCCAGTTGAGGTACATGTACATGTAGGACTATACTTTTTTTTTTTTTAAAGTGTTTTCTTTTGTTAGAGTTAATTTGTGACTTGCAGCAAAATGTAACTTACCAATATTGTGTGTGAAAATTAATTTTTTTTTTGTCATCAGAGGTTCCTTTACACCATCATATGCAGCTTTTTACCGATAAATTTTGCTTCTGTACCAGAAAAAGATGGGGCTGTCAGTTTTCATATACGGACAAACTAAAACGTGTTTAAGTCTTTAAAATTAACTGTCTCAACATCAAATTTTGTATGAAGCAAGCTTATTTCATTCATGCTGTTAGAAGACAACTTATTCCATTCATAGTTGCAGTCCCATATCCCACCCGACTTTGATCAGTGATTTATTTGGTTGTGAATTTTATTATTAAGTCTTTGGTAATGAAACAAAAATAAGCATATAATAATAAGGTTACTGCATTTGAATAGGAAAATATGAACTCGTTTTTTCGGATGGCTATACTGCACTCCCAAGGTCGTGCAGTATAGCCATCCGAAAAGCTCATTCATATTTTCCCATACAAATGCAGTAGCCTATAATTTTTAGCTGGTTTACTGCATACCACATTGAGGTGTCTCTTAACCGTGTTTGAAGTTCAGGGTTGAACCATGATAAACAGTTGGCTATTTGATGCTATCTCGTGTATCAGGGTTAAGGTCACTGATCCATTTCTTCCTCATTTCAGCACTTTAACTTTAATGCCTTTTGAGAGAGACAGAAATCTTGGTAACTTCCATATCTATTTTGTAACTTAATAGTTCTATCACAAGGGTCACTAATGTATATTTTTAGTGACTTCGCCACAGTGGGTGAGGGAAGAAATTCACAAAATTCATTGAACCTGGATGTTTTTGAATAAAATAATCTTGTTAACTTGATTTACAAATGCACTTGAGGGAAACAAATCGAGTTTGGTGTCTACATATTTGTATTTATATTTAGATAGCCCGATAAGATTTTCAAGCTATTGCAACTGCTTTTTAGTTTTTTACACACTTGTTTAGTTGTTAAAGCTTCTTGAGACATAAGAACTTTTTGTTTTACATGTACGTTATTAGCACAATTTTGAAACTTAAGGACTTTTTATGTGTACTTTGTTAGCACAATTTAGAAAAAAAATCACTTGAGTTAGACACATAAATTTTGTTATGTATGTTTCATGCATTTGTATATGACTTGAATAAATTTTCACTCCAGTTGAGAAATTTTCAGTTTTATGCAATTTTTATACTATTTTGACATTTTTTCTGCAGTGAGTGCATCTGTGTTTAACAAACACAAGCCTAACTTGCTGTGTTTAAGTTTTAAAAGTTGACATCACAGGATAGTGGCTCATATAATTCTTATTTATTTTCCAGGTACTGTGATTGTTTTGCCAATGGAGAGTTTTGTCATAATTGCAACTGTATGAGCTGTTCTAACAATCTAGAACATGAAGAAGAAAGGTCAAAAGCAATTAAGTCCTGTCTGGATAGAAATCCTCTAGCATTTCATCCAAAAATTGGTAGGTGAAACAGTTTATAGAAAGCTTTGCATTGAAAGACCTGCCAACCCTTAAGATTTGATCGTAAGTTTAATGAAAGTGACTCTTAAATTAAGCAAAAATTACGGAACTATGATTGTTGCAAAAGATCTGGATATTGCTTGTCAGTGTTTGGTTTGGATTTAAGTTTCATATTAAATTTAGTGGAGTTCATCGGGGAATATGACTGACTTTATGGGAATTCCTGAGATGCTTTGATCTGCTCATATTTTTCTGTGCAGAATGTCTACATGATCAAACTATTGCTTTATAGAGATTTTAAAAAATGGCATCCAACAAGCGATATGTTATCAAAACAGTGGGGAAAGAAAGTGTTCATATTCAATACAGAAGAATAATAAAGAATGTTCAGAACAATTTCAAGATAAAAAAACCCACAATCACTGTACATATATTTTATTCTTTATTAACATTGTATGCATTCCTCCAAAAACAAAATTATTTAGCATTAAAGATATACTTTTGTCATTAAACATGAAATCATATTAACATTTGAAGATCACATATTTTAGGAAATGAAATTGTTTCTGAATTACTTCTTTTTCTTCATATTATTTTGTCAAAACAGCATTATTATAATAAAATTGATCCGTGCATTACGATTGTGGTAAGAAATAACAGGTGGTTGCTTATAGCAGAGGTGGTCACTTATGACAGTTTTTACTGTATTTCGCAAATTAAAATAAGTCTGGTCATGTTTTGCTCTGTGTAAGTTTGTCCACTTTAGTCTCTGTCACCAAGTTGTTGGGGGGGGGTTTACAGCCTTTTCCATGTCTCTTTTACGCTACCTGATTCTGCATGAACAGAAATATATTCAGGTGTTATCAAGTTAGTGGCCGGTCATAAATTGATAACAGGTTGCTTTCAAGTTCCCTCTGATGAGACTTCTTAGTCGGATTAGAACACAGAAAGTGTCATTGATAATTTGGAGACTTTATACTTGGATGGATCTACAAAGACCTCAGATTAAAAAGAAAAAATTGAGAGTTCTTATGATAATAATCATTTGGGATTTTGATTGTATTTGATGAATCTTCAAAGATAAGAGAAACAAATGACCCATATAATTTTAGAGGTTATGGTTGTGTAAAATTAAAAGTTAGCCATGCACATGCTCCTTTAAATTGCAGATTGTGAGAAGGGTTTCTCTGCACAGACTAAATTTACACTGCAGTCAAAAACAGATTAACTTATGAAAATGTCAATGAAATAATGTTAATACTTTTTAGTTTCAACAAAGCACTGGATACATAATGGAAAAAGGAAAGATAAATGTTAAGGTATTATCAGTGAGATTTATACCATCCTGCCATTTTCCTCTCTTTCTGCCTCCACCATGAAAATTGAAAGGAAAATAAATGTTGCAGATAGTTCAGAGATCTAGTAAGAAGTCATATACCTCATTTAGGTTTGTAATTTCATTTTCTGAAACTGAACTGGATGTTATTAAAGCCATAGTTTTTAGTTTAACATAATATTGCCTTTGCCATGGCAGACCACACTTATAAGCTTCTCAAATGTATGTTTTCTAACTTGATAGTAGCAGCACATGATATTTTGCTACATATTTCTGAAAATTAATGTAACTTTAAGAATAGAAAAAAAAAACAGACTGCCTTACTGGGGTCTTGATATGGTTGGTAGATCTGGGGTCCTGAGCACAGCAGGAGATTTAGTTCCCCAAGGAAGATTTCAAATTAGGCTTGTCCTGTGTCGGCTGCAAATAAACAGGAGATTTTTCACAGTTACTTCCTTTCAGCTGTGATTCCATCAAGATTTAAATTATGTCATCACCTCATTTTGTGGATCACAACAGATTTCTATTAGAATTCCAAAAATGGCCCAGATCTGTACTTTGGTTTTCACCTAGAATCACAAAAGGTAGACCACCAGAGCTTGTGGTCTTGGAAGGAATCATCTTGCCATATGAAAAGTCTAGAAATGCAGGCCATTTTCCTAGTACTACAGGGGTGCATCAAGCTCATTACTCACAGCTGTATTATGGCCATCATAGAAGACATGTTGGCTGTGGCCTACCTCAGATGTCAAGGTGGCACATCTTCCCTTCTCTTTGCTTGGAAGCCAGTTGGTGAGCTTAAGAAGGATTGCTTTCAGGGTGTGCCACATTTTTAAACAAGATTAATATCCTTGTGGGAATTCTGTCTAGGCAGATATGTGCTGTCTTTACAAGAAGGTTTCTGCATCATTTGGTAAGTCTCTTGGACATAGGTGAAGTCGGGGCCCGAGTGGCCGAGTGATCTAAAGCGATGTCCGTTACGGATCACTGCCATCTCACCTCTGTCTGCGTGGGTTCGAGTCTAGGATTCCTTGAATGTGGATATGTGAGAAAGCTTGCCAGTAGCTTCTCGTGGTTCGGTGGTTCTTTCCGGTGATTTTCCTGTTTCTTCCTCCACCATTAATACTGGCCACCATGAATAGCCTATTGTGTGCTGAAAAATGGTGTTAAGCCCAACAACAACAATAGGTGATGTCATTGGTCGACTTGCCATGTGACTGATCAATACTTTATATATCTCCAGTTCCAGATCAGAGTGCATAGGTGTTGGACACCTTCAGTGTGATATGGGATTGACTGTAAACCTATGCCTTACAACCTTTCAAGAGTAATCCGTCGAATGATTTCATTTAGATTTTTAACATCACAGGTCTTCATGATGTTCATCCTTACAATAAATTAATCTTTTTATGGATTTCTTCTTGGCGGTATGTTTTATTGTAGTTAAACTGTTCTCGTTATGTTTTACTGCAATTAATCTGTTTATTCTTGATGAAATCACTTTGCAAGTGTTTAAGAAGTATTTAAGGAATTTATGTGCATTTGATTTGGTTAACATTTGAACTAATCTTAATGTTGGTATGAAAGTCAACATAAAAAAAATTATTGTTGGATGGCACATTTTCTCACAACCTTTTTAAATTTCAATATTGCTTTTGATTTTGTAGCAGCTAAAACCCAAACTAACTGTTCTTGTCAAAATTGAACTTTACCTCTGGCTTTTTGAACACAGGCAAAGACTGGTCGCGTGGTCACATGATATATAAAACATGATGTAGACTTGTGTACTTTCTACTGATTTGCATCATCATACAAGAGGCTGTTTTAAGATTTTGATTGATGATTTAAGTTGTATTTAAAAATGAAAAAGAAAATGTTGTTAGTTGAAAAAATTGTCAGTTTGAAGCAGTTTGTACAGCAGCACTGTAATTTATAGTAATTCTACCCAGTTTTACATAATCAAGTAATCATTCTTGTATTTGAAATTTTGTTGGTACAAGTAGATTTTAATTACTGAAATGGTTCCATTTCGGGATTTAACTGCTAAGGAAGGAAGAACAGTGAGAATTGAAAGAATATATTATCCAACAGACTTTAGTACCAACACTAATTGTCAAGTGCCTACTGTTCATCTGATCAATTCTTTAGGACTTGCAGCGTGATTTTGATGAGGGTAAATGAAAAATAAGCAAGTGAAAAAAACTGAAATCTGTAAAGTGATTAACAATAAGCAAACAAACAATTTTTTGATCTGTGATTCATATGGTGAATAACAACCCTTTCAAGTGCACTGTATCCAGCAGAGGATCATGTGTGTCAGGGATTGATTAAAATAGATGCAATAAACTGACGACGAACATTGCAAAACTAGTAACTAACTAGCCTGAGTGCTTTCGACTCATTAACGAAAATGTGTAATTGTAACAAAGAAATAATAAACTGTACATTTTGATTGGTTCTGTTAAATATTTGTTTTGCCTGAATTAATACAGTTAAGCTATATAATAGTGATTTTGTAAAAATACACATACCCTGCTTAAATTAATGCTCCCTCCCTCATTGAAGCATAAACAAGTGTTTACCTTTTACTTAAAACATATTCAATAAAAGAATTCTATTAAGACAGGTGACATATTCGAACTGGTTAAATGAATAAAATGCACAAAGGGTCTTAAGAAAATATCACCCTTCACTTAATGTCATGCATCTAGTCACAGAATACAATAATAGTATTTTAAACTTATTTTAGTGTAAAAGTCAATATTTAAACAAATTTCTTTATACTGGGAATTTAGCATATTCTACTAAGGATTTATGTAGTGATAGGAGATATTTGCTTGCAAACATGGATTAACTTGCATTTGTTTAGTTTATACATGTGATACAATCATGGTACCTAGTAATGTACTACCGCATCCATCATTTGTGGACTAAACAACCATTCAACGAAAGTTAGATGTCGTAGACTAGTTAAAGTGTGTGTTGTCTATAAATAATTATCAGTTTATTTTGTGTCTATACTTTGTACTAATCCACATGGGTTTAGCAGATTTGTGACGAATTTTAATTGCAGATCCAGGTAAGTAGCAAAAATAAATGTATGTTTTTGATACAGTTTTCTGTAATTACTGCATGTAATACATAGATTGCTCTTCATTGCTCAGGTTACACATTTGTGCCTCTTGAATTAGTAATAATTATGCTTATACCTCATTTGGGGGTTGGCATGTGTGAACCTACAACAAAGCAGTTCAGAATAACATTTAATACAAATTCCCTTTGATCGGGTCCTTGATAACCGATCATTGGAATTGAGGGGTATCTGGTAGAAGTTCACTAAAATTTTGACATTCAAAACTAATCTTGTTCCAATAAATAATGGGGATATGAATTTCTGGAACCTGCCGGTTTCCTTTCTGATATACATTTTTTTTTTTAGGTGTTACAAAAAGTTGAAAACTGTCTTTTTAAGCTGCAAGTTTTTTTTCAGGCAAAGGCAGAGATGGAGAAGCCAATAGAAAACATAACAAAGGCTGCAACTGCAAGAGGTCTGGCTGTTTAAAAAATTATTGTGAATGTTACGAGGTAGGACCTCTCTCTTAAATTAAATTTAGATTGCAACAAAATATAGAAACAGTAATATGAATCACTTTTATGATGTGAGTTGAACGAATAAAGAGCTTTAATGTTTTCAAGGTAATCCATAAAAATTCTTATGCTTCTCTAAATTGCTTATGTTGAAGATTACAATAAACCTTACACTCTTAGAGAATTCCATAAGTCTTGATCAAACACATGATATTTCAGCTGGGTTTCATGATAGCCACTATTGACTTCTCATACACATACCATACACAGTTTTAAATACACTGCTAAACATATTCATTAAAATTTTGGAAAACTTTCAACTATCCTTAACAATTTGTATTTGCAAAAACATTGAACGGAATTATAAATGATTTACTACTCTGATATGTTGAATTTAATAAACTACATGCAGACACAGTGTATTTAAAGCCAGAGAAACAATGGACCATCTTGTTAGCAATGAAACCTTTATTAGAGAAGTGACGAAGAAACATAGTCTCATTGTTTTATTTCAAGAAAGTTTAAAATTATTCTAATCATTTTGTATAAATCCCCGAACAGAAATAATAAACCTCATCAGAATCAAGCCACCAGTGCTTCTCTTTAAATTTTGGTTGAAATTCGGTTCTATGATTGTCCCTTTCATATTGTCTAGTTGTAAAGTTTCTATTTTTTTATTCTATCTTCCATCTTCCTTCTCTTCAAATGATGAAACCCCATCTAGAAAGGACATTTGACCACTAATATTGCAATAGCTTCTTGTTTGGCTTAAGATCTTAAAAAAATTGTTAAGTTTAAATAAGGCAGTGTCAATACATGGGTAGATGATGAGTGTGGATTACATTTGGAGTAGGACTTGTTTTTGAAAATTTCAGTAGAAGTATTATAAATCATAATGAAGATTTAATGGGTAAAATGGTGCACAGTATAAATTTTCTTTGCATGATAATTTCTATAAATATTTCTTCTAATTTTTGTTTGGTGACAGAGAAAATTTCTTGTCTGGTTTTACAAATGTTTTAGGTTTTACTTGTCCAGTTCTTAGCTTCACTTGTCCTTGGGATATTGGGCAAATCAATAATGTCAAGGCCTGTGATTTATAGATGATTTGTCCCTTCCTTGAAAATTTAAATTGAATAACCCTCACACAGAACATTAGAACTCTTTAAATTACCAATGCAGGCTTATATAATTGTGACATGTCACCATTGCATGGACTACACTTCTGCCATTAAAATGTCAATTCTTGGAAGTAAATCAAAATGGTTTCTCATGAATTAAGACCTTGAAAATTGTTACTTGTGAGATGTTAAGGTTAGTCCTTGAATTTTTTCCAAAGCTGTATGAATACTGTGTCTATATTGGAAGGTTTTTGTGTATGTTTATGTTCACTTATTTTTCTTCTCATTTGTGTAATGTTTTTGTTATAACATACTTGGAAAATAAAAGAATAGTCATTAATTTGACATGTAGACATGACTTTTCTCCTAACCTGAACTATGAATAACATGCACCATGAAATATGAACATGTTCAAATGTTTTACTAATCAAGCACATTTTTTCTAACATTTCTGTTAATTAAATGATTGTTGTTGTTGTGGGGCTTAACACCATTTTTCAGCACTCGATAGGCTATACATGGCGGCCAGAATTAATGATGGAGGAAGAAATCAGCGGAAAGAACCACCGACCCACGAGAAGCTACTGGCAAGCTTTCTCACATGATTGTTTTTCAGGGCTCTGATATGTTCCAGTATTATATATGGTGAAAAGGCACTTAAATATGGTGATGGTAGTAATTCAGAATGTTCAGTGTGTTTTTATGTTAACCTGACCAAGGGCCCCAAGTGGCAGAGTGGTCTAAAGTGCTCACCATTATGGATCACTTCCATCTCACCTCTCTCTGCGTGGGGTCGAACCTCAGGTTCAGTCAATGTGGGTATGTGAGAAAGCTTGCCAGTAGCTTTTCTTGGGTTGGTGGTTCTTTCTGGGGTTTTCCTGGATTCTTCCTCCACCATTTTATACTGGCTGTCATGTATAGCCTATCTTGTGCTGAAAAATGGCATTTGACCCTATAACAATAACAAACTGAAAGCAAAATTTAATAATGAATCATAACAATCCTCAGAAACTGTGAACCTCAGGTGAGGAAAAAGGACCTTCTCTTTTTTTTCAGGCCAAAATAATGTGCTCTAGTTCCTGTAAGTGTGTTGGTTGTAAGAACTTTGAAGAGAGCACAGAAAGAAAGACATTGATGCATTTAGCAGATGCAGCAGAAGTTAGAGTCCAACAGCAGACTGCTGCTAAATCCAGACTGTCCTCGCAAATGTCTGATCTTCCCTCCCGTCCTCCTCCAACAGGGGAAAAGTAAGTATGTACAGAGATGAAGAAGATGAAGACTTTAAAGTCATGAAAAGACAGGATGAGAACATGGCTCAGACAAACAAGAACATAACAACAATTGCTTTTGCTGCTGTTACAGTTACTGCCACTACTTACCATATATACTTGCTTATGAGTCCAACTTCAAACATCACAGAACCAGATCTGCCATCATAATGTGCCGACAGATATGGGTCTGTGAAGTTTGTTTGAATTAATCAGTAGAACAAACAAGATAGACTCAGATCTGCAGGCGTATTATGCTAAAGTAGATCAGGATCTTTGTTGGACTTGATTTGTGAGTGAGTATATATGGTATAATACTAATACAAAGTTACTGCATGGAACACACACCACACCAGTGTTACTTATTCTTGGTTTTGTGCATAACTTGTGTCTGCTGCAGATAACAAAATTTTCTTTACCCTAAAAAATATAAACTGTTTATCGAGGTCATTAAAATATAATACTAGAGAAACGAAAGTAAGTTATAATTGTGCTGTAACCAGTTTTTTAAAATCTGACACCATTAAAATAACTGTACAGAATAAAAAGATTGTGCTGTAACCAGGTTATTTTAAAACTATTGATGTCTTTCAAATAACACTTTACAGAATAAGAAGTAAGTAATAATTGTGCAGTAATCAGTTTGTTTTTTTTATTGATGTCATTAAATTAATACTGAACAGAACAAAAAGTAAGTAATATTTGTGCTGTTACCAGTCTTTTTTAATTATTATATATTGCCTTCATTAAAATAACATTGTACAGAATAAAAAGTTAGTAATAATATGTTGTCCTGGAACCAGTTGTTTAAAATTTGTTTTAGCTGGTGCAATTCTTTACTTTTATTGATTCTAAACCACAAGAATCTACACCATACATGCCAACCATTATGCTTTCGGTGTAACCATTACACTTTTCACTAAATTACATTTTGCACATTAATGTATTTGGGTTACACTTTTCCTGTATATTCTCTCCAAAAAATTTAATATTTTATTTTGTCATTTTTATTAATATCCCACTAATCGCACAAAACATATTTAGAAAAGACTGATTTTATGTAACTGTGATATAAGAGTATGCTTGTCCATAGACTGGCATGCACTTTCGTAACAGTATTATGTTCTGTTTATAGCAGGTGCTCTATTTCCAAGAAACATGCTGGTTTGTACTTACAAACATTTGACCTCAGTTTCTATTTCTAGCAGCAGTCTGGCTTAGGAGAGAACAGACAAATTTTATAATTTTTTTATTTTTGCTCACATATTCTTTGTTATAAATCATATGAGGTAACAGAACTATTCTGTAGGTATTTGGCAGTAAAAGTCAGGTCAGATTTACAGTGCTCTTCTTTAATTACCAGAATTAACATAAGATTCCACTTTGTAAAACATTTACTAGTTGCTTGATAATGTTTTGAATAAATGTAAGTAGCCAGAAATGTTGGGGGTTTCAATGACACCTTATTTCCCAGCTAAATGACCCAATAACTGGAATATATAAATTTCCTCTTCTTTGTAAGGTTATGAAAGGTATATTGGATCTTGACCATTATAATGCTGACTGCAAGAGATTGTTCAGTATTGTTAACAAAACAGATCAAGTTTCTTTAACCCAGCACATATTGCTCTGCTAGTGTGCAAAACATTCATGGTACAAAGTGGTTTGAAATGCAATGAGAATCTGCTGCTTTTTAAAGTTCAAAATGCTATGTATGAAAACTTGAAGCAGTAATTGATGTTAAAAGACCAGAGGGGTAAATAAATCATTTTGTACATATGTGCATTGAATGTTATGTTATATGTGGATTACTCTTTTTCTGCTCAGATTACTCATTTGTCCACTTGGATTACACATTTTAATCACCAGGGATTAGCATGTATACTACACATCCAAAGTCGAAGACAGATATTAATTTTGTCCAAAAGCATTAGAAAATACAAATGTATACTTAATTACCATTTGAAACATATTGTAAATCACAAAATTTTCATGCATACAAAGTCTTAGTAAATTTAGGGAGAAAATAGAATTTTCAGAAAAAGTGTTCATAGTAAAATCTTATATATTTAGTGATCAAGTCAGTCATTAATTGCCAGAATTTTTGTCTTACAGATGTGCTGATTATTTCTAAATTGCACACATTTATTTCACTAAAATATGATTTACAGTAATTTCAGGGGCATTTTTTCCATGGGGATTGTTCTTTGTGCTTATTCTGGGATAAAATTTCAGCCATGGAGATTTTGCCACCTTTTTGCTCTTTTTTTATTGTATAAAATTTTATTTGTCATGGATTTATTTTTTCAGTAAGGATTCATAGATTTGAACAATGAATACTGAACTAATCCAGTGTCTTTATAAGAAAAATGGTTTACAGCAGGTGTTTAATCTTGGAAAAGTAAAAGTTTTCAAAAGTAAAACGTTTGATGTATGCTTTTTTTAGGCAGTTATGTTTCAAGTCATCTGATATAATTGGCATTGAATCTCATGCTCACACATGTACAAGAGATTATATGCCAGATGGTAACTTTAGACTAAAGTGAATTTGTCCCATTCATTGCACTCAGGCATAGAATCATAAGATGATCGGTTTCATTTTCCAACTGAAATGTCTTACTGATTTTGATAGTTTGTGCAATAATCAAATCCACATTGTAGATCATTGTCAATCTGTAAATAAGAACAGATGAAATTTGCAGCAAAAACAGTGCTGCATTTATTTCTGAAGTAGTTAAATTATAGAGAGGAATTCTTACTTTAGGAATTAAAATCCCAGTGTAGAAGTTCAATTTGTATCTTGACTAATTTTTGCAATATATATTCATTTGGTCAGTATTGTATACATTGAAAAGCCATTGTTGAGTCAGATGGAGACACTGATTGCTAGTTTTCTTCTTAACTAAAATTAACATAAAAGGAAATTTTTTAAAACCATGCTACAGTCTGATACTGCTACAGTGACTAATTAAAAGTGAATAATGCAGAAAAACTGTTGTCACTGCAGAAATTAATAAATTCACAATGTGGGTGCCTGTATTAATGAAAGTGTTGGAATTTCTTCAGAAAGCAATAAACCAGTTCATGTATTTGTGACTAGTTTTCTGCTTTACTGGTCAATAGACCAGAAGAATTTGTGGGAAGGCAGGTTGTGTCTTTCATCATTCTATAATAGGTCATCTGTTAGCTCAAGTGTGTTATCACTACTCCTCCTAAAGTTCTTGGAGGATTGCCATTTATCCTAAGTGACCTAAATGAAAAAGGTGTTACTCATAAGAGGAAATAATTAGACTGAGTGGTCATTTAGCTTTACATTAAATGATAAAGAATCATTTTAACAGAAATGCTCATCAAACATATTTGCTGGAATTTTTTTATTCAGTTTTCTGTTAAGATATGAAAAGAAAAACAGATATAACATTTATAATAAAAAGTTCATGTATTTAGAGGGATTTTTATGTTTACATAGAAACATGATGATATCATGCAAGTTATGTTCATCCTTGTGATCTTATTAAATGTAGCATTACCTAAACCCTCCAGGCCCTAAATATTTCCCATACTTTGATGTAAAAATGATCTCTTTACACTTCACCCACTACACACTCATTCACAGAACCATGTGTTTTTATGTATTCCATCAAACAAACTGTGGTTTTATGTATTTTCCAAACCTCGCCAGTGGTTTTCATTTTTTCTTCCAGATTTTACAATAGGTATCAAATTGCAAAACATTTTCTTCAAATCGGCCTTTAATATTCTTTCCTCACTTCTGCAACAGGTTACCATACTCCTTCATCACTTCGGAGGTTGTGGAAGCAACATGTGCTTGCCTCATGGCCCAGGCAGAAGAGGCAGAGAGATTGAAGATGCCCCCTGTTGTACAAGAGCGAATGGTTATTGAGGAATTCGGACGGTGTCTACTGCAAATCATTGAGTCAGCCAGTAAAACAAAAAGTAATGATCGCTCGTTAACTGTTGAATTAATTAGAGTGAAGGCAAAGTTTATACATGGAAGTATTTTTTTGTGAGCTATTTAAGCACCAAATTAACAAATGTTTGTAACAGCATCTGGGTAATTATACATCATGCATGTCATTCCAAGGCAAACGATTAAAACATCTATAACATACCTCTGCTTAAAGTATGAAAGACAGGAGAGCTTATTCTGTTTTGTTGGTGTCAGCATTGTTGTTTGTAGATGTGGATGGCCGGTCAAAGTTTTGATTATTAATGATGGGAAGGAAATATGCCATTACATTTCACTGTTAACCACTCTGGTGGCCTAGAGGTTAGAGCGTCAGCTTCAAATGTGGGAGGTTGTGGGATTGAACCTCAGCCGAGTCATTCCAAAGGCTTTTAAAAATGGTACTAACAGCTGCCTTGCTTGACGCTCAGCTTTAAGAAGTTAAGAGTTAGGACTGGTTGACCTGGTGTCAGTATGCAGTATAATACCCCAGTGCTAGACATCACTATAAACTGTTACACTGCAGACATCATAGCAATATGACTAAAAAATTGTTAAAACTACATTAAAAATTTCACTGTTGTGTATTATTCAGTAACCTGTGTTAAACCTTGTTATGAACCCACTTGATGAATCAGTGGAGCATTATATTGTCTTTCCATCAGTCCATGTCCTTAGGCAGGCTGCCAGTAAGTACTGCTGTAAGAAAAGACTGCAAGCACCTAATGCAAGTTTGATACTGAAATGGGTCCAGACCATAAAAACATGCTGGAAGTGAAAACATTGATTTTAAAATCCTTCTATTGCATGGCCCCTTAAATAAATATATAGTAAGAGACAATGTTTTTAACTCAAGCATTTGCAGTTTCATATCTAGCCATTGATTTTCTAAGGGATTTTAAATAAGCAAGGTGTCATTTTAAGGTGGAAATATTTTGCATCTCAGCAAGCTATTCAGCATCTTTTCGAGCTTGACATGTTGTAAGTTAAGAACCAGAAAATGTAAACTTTAATTTAAAAAGATCGCATAGTTAAACAGTGTCATATACACACCAGGTTATCTGTATTATCAAGACTAGTTTTACTGATACAGTGTCACACAACTACTTGAGGGCACCTGTCAAATGGAAAATTACTGATTGGTCAAAATGAATGGGAAGATTATTTAATTATTTAATCAAGGCACTAATTGTAACCAATCATGTCTCAATATTATGTTCTTTATAGTTTTTTTAAACAGTTATTTATTTGTAACAATTTGTTAGAATCAACAGAGACACTTAGAATACTTTCAAATGCAAGTTAGTAATATATTTCTTGTGATGAGTAATTACATATCGTTTAAAATATCCACTGGTCATTCTTTAATATACCTTGACCTGGAGTGAGCTTAATACTATTTGACCAGACAAAAAATTAACAATGTTGGCATTCTGTGGTTCTTGGCTTATGATGGGTCTAACTCATAAAGAAAATTTCTCCATATTAAAATAATGCCTACATTTATGAACAAGTATCCATCTAAATGCTAATACCATTCAGAAATAAAGGGCTAGGTCTGTAACTGGAATTTATCAATTGGATATACAAACCTGTCTTGTTAGATATGCAGCCATATATTACAAGACTTTTAACCTGCTTTTTGCATTCCAAACATAACATTTTCATGATCTGCACCAAAAGCTCTTTGGATGGCTACTCGATATAGAGAGTCAATGAAAATGCTAGTCCCATCTTCTCTTAGGAATGGAGATGGGATAGTGACAAACTTAAGTCAGGAAAACCTCTTCCCTGAGGAGATTGATAAGATAAAACAGCCCAGACCAGTCGTGAGAGCAAGATCAGGTTGGTAAATTGACAATATTTTGGGATGCAATGACACCTGGTACTTCTCATCAGTTGGGTTCACCTTTATTGTCCCACTCAATGAATCAGGTGACAAGAGGAGGAAGAAATGTGGACTTCTGGTAAGGCAGTAATGAGTTATAATACCTACTTATCCAGATCTGACTCTGAAATTGTCTAAAGTCCAAGAAGGGGTCAGACAGCAGAAAGGATCATCTATTGCCTCTTCTATGCCTTTATCCCAGGTCTTAGCCAATATCAACTGTGTATAGTCATCCACTTGGTCCCTTAAGCACCCTAAATTGGATTTGGGCACCTCCCAATCCAAAAGGTTCATTAGAAGCCTAGACCTGTCTCCCTGTTTAGGCTCTCAAGAAGATGGAACGGATCGCTTGGACATCATAGCTGTGCATGCCAGCCTTTTATTGACTGCTGCCTTCAGTCTATTGAAGGATGAATCTTTGTCTCCAGAAGCTTTGTTGAGACTGTTAGAGGCCATAATCAAAACATTCACTCTCACTGTCTTAGGTGCTCATTACAGATCTCCTTCACCTTGAAATGGATACTGCCTTGAAAACACTTAAGATTTTGTTTGATAGTCCCCAAAAAACCTCTTACAGACTGCCATATGAATGCCAAGATGCTTGCTATGGGCTGATCTCTACAGTGGCCTCTCAGGATTTAAGGGATTAGTGGTCCATATCCATCATACAAGTAGTGAAAAATACAAGTAGTGAAAAATCACTCCTGTCCAAAGTTCTACAGCTCCCTCCCTCAAGCAATTTAAAATTGAAAATTAGTCCCAGTTTACAATCTCTTTCCATCCATAGTTCTCCTGGCAAAAGAATGTCCAGAGACTACGGCTGTCATCGGGTACCCAGATATCCGACCGTATCGAAAAACCCAGGTATTAAAACGTAATCGCAGGTACGAGTAAAAAAAAAATAAAATCACCACACTTGCCAACCACTTCAAACAGGTGTGACAGCTATGGCTTTAATTAAAAACTAGATCTGATTAATATAAATAAACAATACATCAGACAGTCTGTTTGAATTAATAAAATTCATTAGCATTGTGCAACAGGACAAACCGTTATCCCCGAGGCATTTTATATCAAGGTTAAAACATAGCATTGTTCTACAGGTAAAAAACCTTTTTGTAGACGATAACTATTGAATGTGGGTGCTAAATGATTGGTACATTGCGTGTTTTTTTTATTGAAATCCTGATGGATACCTTTGATTTCCGAACACACATGTCAAAGAAATCCCACAATTTATATTATGAACAATTATCACCTAGACATCTTGAAATCTTCATAATGCCTCAAAGTAATCTTTGAGCAGCTCGTTGTTTTTCTAGTCAACTAGTGCTGCGAATTTCGAAAGTTAGCTATCATACATATACTGATATTTCTATTTTCGATACTACTACGTTTTTGCCATAACTATCTTAAGAATTATAATTTTAAAAAAATAACACTTATGTGACTGCGTCATCACGTGGTATAACTGGGGCACGCATGTGTGGGCAATTCAAATCTGCGGTCAAAAGCAGATGAATAAATGTGGTCTGTTCTAACAAGGACTTATACTTTAAAAAAGGTGAGTGTTCTAAAGCATTTAACATGGCTGATCACAGTGATCATTAAAATTTGGGTTATACCTACCATCTGTGTACAAAAGTCATTGTAAATAATTTATTAATTAATAACGTGCGGTCAGATCATTTGCAGCTACGTCGGTGTGGATGCATCAGACCAAGTAGTTCATTACACTGTTATCCTCTATCGACATAAAAAAAATAGTAAAGAAATGGTGATAACAATTAGTTGGTCTACGGTTGTACATGTCATTCATGTGCTAACGGGTACCCGGGTTGGTTCTTCGAGATTTTTGACAGCCCTACCAGAGACTCTTCTCCTTCCCTAAGGAGGGAGGTTATCACCCTAAGAAGTATCACCCTGTCCTGTGAATTAGCTCTCTTCCCATTGTCTCAGTGTTGTAGATGCTTGGTAAGATACCTATCATGATGGGTCATTTCTACTAAAAAAAAATTGGTAA
Source organism: Potamilus streckersoni (assembly GCA_016746295.1). Lineage (NCBI taxonomy): Eukaryota > Metazoa > Mollusca > Bivalvia > Unionida > Unionidae > Potamilus > Potamilus streckersoni. The sequence continues at coordinate 38,288 of JAEAOA010001054.1, read as the reverse complement.
CTGGTTTCACTTCAGGTACCCTTTTCTTTCAATGACCCTGTTCTATTCCACCAGTCTTCACAGGTATTTATGTGAGAAGAGATGTAGTCCCTTCTAAGGAAGGATGCTGAAGAGAGAGTGAAGAACACAAGATGTTTGGGATTTTATACCTTAATTTTCATGGTTTCAAAGAGAGGAGAAAAGTTTTGACTTGTCATTGATCTTTCCCCTTTTAACAAATTCCTTGTGGGAAAGCAGATCAAGATGAAGACAACCATCTTGGTCAGGATTGCCATCTGGTTGATTTGGGGGTCTCAGTAGATCTCAGAATGCTTATATTCACATCCACATCTTTGAACCCGCAAGATTTCAGAAGTCATATCTTATGCCTTCTTGGAATTGCATTTATGTGAGGGTGAATTTTTCACCTGTCAGTGAACAATCGGTGTTACCTCTGACACAAATACTTGCACTGTTGGAAGGACTGGATGAGAAGACATCTTTGTTTGCTCATCTCTTTTTTTTTGTCTCTCCTTGGGGAACTGAACACTGGTGTACTTGTTTCTCTTAGGCTTCATGTATGGTTTCCCTAGTTCTTAATTCAGATGAACATTACAAGGACCCCTTGTCTGTCTAGATCCCATTGGGATCCAAGTTTTTTAAGCCTCTTAGTTTGTAGAAAAATCTGGTCAGATTTCTAATTGGAGTTCTGATTCATGCTCACTCCATCTTCGACACTGATGCCTCAGATTCAAATGGAGTACTCACCTAGAGGCTGGGTTAGTAGTCCAGCAGGCTGATGATCTTGGAAAGAATCAACAATCTAGAAATGCTGTTTGTTTTTCTAACATTTATAGATGTGTCAACCACAACAGACAACTGATACGTTTTAGCATAGCACAAGCATCAAGGTTGCACTCTTAACCCTTCTCTCTGCTTGGAATTTTGAAACCTTTTTTTTTGTTTCTAGACCAAAGACTCCAGATGCAAACCAGAGGACATGAGCAGTGGATGCCTTCAGACTGAGGTGTGATCAATTGAACACCCATCCTTAGGAATAATCCATCTCATTTTTCAGAGTAATGACTTCCAAGTCATGGCTCATTCTGACAACTCCCCTGTGGCCCTAGAGATTTATGTTCAATGATTTCACTAACCTGTTGCTCAGTGATTGCAGGAAATCACCGCTTTGAGATATACTGTTGCAGCACATATGATCCATCACTAACCGCGCTCCTCAGCTCCACCACATTCATGCCTTTCTAATATAAAACAATTGGCCAAAACCAATTTTTGAGCAAGATTGTTAGATGCTTCGCTTTGCTAAAATACAACCAACCTTCAAGGTTTACAGTACCAAGTGGAGAAATGTCTGTAATTGGTGCAGTATAAAATGTATTGATCCTATGTACTCCCTGTAATTGCAGTTGCATATTTTCATTGCTACTTCAAAAGATTGCTTAGTATCAATAATTAAAAGCTATGGAGCAGTACTCTCTACTTTTAAACTCTCCTTGTATGATCATTTAAGTGAATCTTCAAGAAGCTTTCCCTTAAACAGTCATCTTTCTCTTCTGTAGCATTATGGAGAAAGAGTGATTCTGTGCTTTGTGAGTGGAATCGGGTTGTATAGATTTCAATGGTAACAATAATTTGTTCTCTCTTCTTTGCCAATCAGTTTCAGGCCAAGGATCAGCTAACTTTGGCAGCCACTGTACATATTGAAATCCCCAGTCTCCATAGTATCTGTGCTGGGGTGATCAATATAGACTCCTTTGCTGGGATACAACCTTTTTTTATTCATTTTTGATAAATCTAGAGGATTTAAAGAAAGAGTCATGACTGTACATGTGATATTTTGGGCAACTACAGTTTGGTCAGTCATACTAGAACATTATCTCTAGGGTAATATAGCTTTGTGGATACTGTGTGGTTTATCTGACACCACCATTCTTAAAGTAGGTTAATATGACCTATATTTCATGTTTATCAAATGTTATTTGATTGAAATTAGTGTCTTGTGTACTGTTGACCCCACAGGTTGTTGGTGAATTAGCATGCAAGTCATCATTTAGAGTGATCTGCATAATTTACCTAATTCACATCTAGTTTTTGCTAAAATTACTGTTGATAAAATTACGAAGAAAAGTTTGCAAAAAAAGGCTAACACCTAGCAGATTAATATTTTTTTTTTTTTATGCTGTTGTGACGGTTTGGTACTGAGACGGTAATATTACTGTACAGGATATGCATATATTCAAGATACGTTGTATTCTGGCAGTTTTAGTTTGCAGTTGCTTTAATATTTAAAGGTTTGGATTTGAATTTTAAAAATAGATCAGGTGAGCATTGTTTCATAAACTTATTTGCATCAAGCTTCAAAGGAGCTTGGTAGAATCAAGTGAAATCAGTGCCAAATTCTTGTGTAAGGGAGGAAGAATTGTCTTCATACCATCATTTCATTTATTTGAAATTACTGTAAAGGTTTATCATATTCACATTTAAATTTTTTGAGCTATGTTGGATCAAATAGATATCTTGTTATGGTTAGATTATCCAATTAATACATGCACTTTTTTGATTAGATTATCACACATATAAATACACTTATAATTAGATATCAGACTAAAAAGTGCAAAGATTGTCCATTGACTTTATATATGATATGATTATATTATGTGAATATATATATATATATATATATATATATATATATATATATATATATATATATATATATTTATGGTTAGATTATGACTAATATATACACTTATTATGAAATAAATAATTGTGATAGATTGTCACATGAATACATACATTTATTGATCATATATATATATATATATATATATATATATATATATATATATATATATATATATATATATATATATATATACACACACATATATATATACATACACACACATATATATATATATACATACACACACATATATATATACATACACACAAACACACACACTTAACATTATTTCATTGATAACATAAATTTATGTTTATGTTATCAAACATCTGTTTTAATATAGGCAAGGGTTTTTTTTCTTGCAGTTTGTTGCACGTTTGTGAATATCAGAATTTTTTCAAAGTAATAATCTCCTTAAGGAGTTTGAGTCATAAAATAAAATGTCATAAAAACAGATTTTTTATGCACACAGTAAAGGTGCTCTAATAATATAGTTTTTGATACATTTTCAACACAAGTAACATCTTTTCCCATTTTATTTCCAGTTAATAGTCAGACTACATGAGACAATAATGGGAAGTTATTGATCCAGAACACTTTTACTTTCCTCAAGGCAGCTCATACTGTAGTGTGGTTTCTGTTCCATGCTGGGATTATGATCCTGTATTACAGGATGTTGACTGTTTTAGCTGAAGGAAACAGACATGTGCTAGTGGCTTGCACACTCAAAGACTGCAGTTTCGCACCCATCAGAGATGCACATAATCTGAAAAAATCAGCCATTGTGTTTCCACAGCACTATACACATGATATGTGATATTTCTGGATGTGTTATCAGTGTCATAATATAGAGCAGCTTGCAAAGTCTTTCATTATATCCCAGTCTTACTGTGCAAAGAATAGATAGATGGACTGGAAAAACATGTATCTTTAATTCCTATTATGTTGAGATGTTCACTGAGCTGATATGGAAATCTTTTTCATATATATATATATATATATGGTCAGACTATATATATATATATATATATATATATATATATATATATATATATATATATATATATATATACACACACACATACAATTAACTCCTGGTATGTTCATCATTAGTCACTTTTGCCTTGAGATTGGCATATATAAAAAGATGGAGACAGGTCAGTACAATAGCAAAGCACACTTAATAGCGAAATAGTTTGATGTCTATGTAAGTCTTTTATAGAATCAATATATAATGAGATCTGTAGGATCTCGGACAAACATTTATAGTAATCCATGAATATGATCCATGCATTAAGTGTGCCTGTGATATGTGTTGTAGTATGATATATTCTTGACCAATACTCCCCTTGACCGCAGCCCGTGACTCCCCAACCCCTAAAATTACCAATGATAGAGACTTCTGTATACTGCTTATGAAGCAAAGGATGAAATCAGGCTGAGATTACAATTCTTACACTTAAAGTTAGACTTTAAATTGTTTTTTAAGAAAAGTATTTTTTGTCAAGGATTTGACATTAATGAATCAGCCTTAAGAATTTTGTTTTTTTTAAGTTTTTGTTTGAATGTAAAAATTGGTTAAGATCTTGGGATTAGTCTCAGGATTCTTTAAAATTTAAACATAAAAACTCAGTCAGACTTGAAGTATAGCAAATTTGCAATTAGTAACCTTTATAAAAGTAAGGTTTCTCACAGTGAGTTTCCTTTTATTTGAAGGACAATACCAAAGAGACAATGCCATAAAATGTCATCCAAAGAAAACTTATAGTTGCTTCATACAATTTATACTTAATTTTCTGCCATCTTTTCTCCACAATAATTTTAGTGCAAAATGTGAGATTTTATTTAATATATTTAGAAAAACATTAGGAATTATTATCTTGCAGAGATTGGGCAAAGGGATGATCTCACAAGGTAGTAGGTGAGAGACATCACTGATAACATCACATTGAAGCACATCTGAGCATGTTTTTTTTTTTGAATCCGTAATAGTTTATTTTATATCAGCCAGTAATTAGAAAAGGAAGGTAGTATCCAGCCCATGTGCTCATTTGCAATTGCATGAGATGATGGACTGAGGTTCAGGTGATCCAGGTGTCAAAATTAATCAAACTTTGAAGAAGGTTTTGTCCATATGTGTTGTCTTAATTGAGAAGTTTTTAACTTAAGCTTTCATTTTGTGCTTCAAAGTTGTGAGAATTGAAGGTAAATTTTTAACTCTACCTGTAGACATGTAGAGCTTACTGGATGGTCCATATCCATGTGTCCATTAGCAAGTTTCTTATCACTTTTCCATTTAAATTGCTTAGAGGATTACCATGACAGTTTACCCGCTCATTCATTCCATAGTTGGTCCTAAATGAAAATGATGATGCTCAAACATCCAATATGGCAAACAAAGTGGACATCTTGAAAATCAAGTTACTACTTCTCCTCCTGAATGAATGGTCAGATCAATTTGAACTTTTCAATAAAGTCTTTTTATATTGTTTGGTTTGTACCAAATAAAATTGAGCCAATTGTACATGCAGTATTGCCAGCTAAAAATCTGCTGTTCTATTCCACTTGAACATGGTTATTTAGCTTTTGGATACATTCTCCAATCACATTATGTTAGGAATATTTGCTTGTTATTTCACGAATCCTTCCCTACTAAAAGATGAAAATTATTTTGTCAGTCTCATATAGACGGCAATAACTCGTGCCAATTATCTCCCCTTACCACTGCCAGGTGTTGCTAGTTTTTAGCTTTGCTGCTATACTGGTACAGTTTATTCTTCAGCAATCCAAGCCATTATTGTGTTTTATTGATTCATTCAACATTCCTTCTGAATTTATTGTATGGATTAATTTTTCTGCTGCTGGTTATATACATTCATTTTTACAATTTTTGACTTCAGGGACTTTGTCCTTTGAAGACCTTGTCTCCCATGCCATCATTTCACCTCAGTTGAGTCATTATGAGTTAGCATGATTTATCTTTATTCACTTCCACCAATTGTAATCGAGTTCATTTTATTGACTTATTTACCTGCTGCATTCCAAATTTATGCTAATTTTCCCTTTGTGTTGTTTCATTAGAAAGGTCAACTTAATATATGAATGCAAAAGAAGATCAAAGCATAGTCTGTAAGTTTCTAATGTGACACTGTCTTTATATATATATATATGCACATTTTAGTGACGTGATGAATGATTAATTTATGCTTTGCTTTCTCTTATGTCATTTAAGCAGAATGATATCTAAATGCTATACTGCAACTTCAAAGCATGGAATTCTATCCTGACTCTACCATATACTATGCATACATCATCTGTAACATGCAACTTGTGTAATTCATGGTCAGAGAAAGTCCTGGCTACAGTGTTAGCTAGTCAGTCAGATTCATTTTCTAATAGGTGCTTTAGTTTCCTTGTGTTGTTTCAGGAGAAAATGTCCATCAAATGCATGTTTAAAGCAATAGTCCAAACAGTATTTAAGGGAAGGAAAGACAGAATTAAAGGAAGACAACCTACAGTTCATTGTTGGCAAAACTGATTCATTGTGGAATGTTTTCCAATTTTAGGTAGCCCATTATGCATCAAGTCTCACCGCATCTCCGGGTGGCCAAATGGTCTAAACGCTGTCCATTACGGAACTCTGCCATCTCACCTCTGTCTGTGTGAGCTCGAGTCCAGACTCAATTAACGTGGGTAAGTGAGAAAGCCTGCCAGTAGCTTCTTGTGGGTTAGGTGGTTCTTTCCGGTGTTTTCCAGGTTTCTTCATCCACCATTAATACTGGCCGCCATGTATAACCTATCTTGTGCTAAAAAATGGTGTTAAACCCTATAACAACAACAACTGCATCTCTAAGTATGGCCTTTGCGACTGTAAGTCAGGGTGCATGGGGTCCATTGGATCCACCTCCTTATACCATTGCAATATTTCTAGTTGTCACCAACCATCCATCAGCCAACCACCATCTAGCATGGGAGAGCTTTTGAGAAGATGACCTTGCCAACTAGTTTATTGCTTACATTTCCAACTCACTGGAATTCCCCACTTTTAGGCAGGCCGAAGAGCTTAAGTCCCCCTGCTTGTCAGAAAATGGTCTTCAGGCCTATAAGCCTGGATTCATGGGGTTTGTTCCAGAGCCATTGGAACCAATGATTAATAAACCTGCACAATTGCCAACTGTCCCACCATTCCAACAAGAACCTTTTTGTTTGCTCAGTTGATTTACTAGGATCTTAGTGACAGATCCACCTAACCATAGTGTTGGCGATGTACCCTTATTATGATGTAGATTTTAAAGAGAAATCTGTCTATCCAGCCAGGCTCTTGGAGGTACCAATGATAGCTATAGCGTCTTCTATTCTGGAAGTTTCCAGACCAACCATTCACTGGGCAAACCAGCCTGTAGTCGCAGCAGTGCTAGACTTCTGTATATTTACTGCTTGTCCAGTGACATTTTCATAGCTATGGAACTGAGCCTTCATGTTCTCCAGAGCTGCAGATAGACTCAGTTTGGGCCTTGATGTACAGTGAGTGTGAGGAAATGCATTCTCAGATCCAACCTTGGGACAGACTGAAGTTTAGCTTTCAAGCTGCCATCAAGAACATATAAAGGGTGTTGGCTACTTCACCCACTACCGCAACTGAGGACTATAATGCTAAAGAATTTGTAGATGTTAACAATGAGGAAGACTTGCTGTCCTTCTGGTTCCTTCCCCAATTGGCTAGACTTCAGGCAACGGATGCTTTCAATACTGATCTCGTCAGTTTTATAAGGTGGACAAAAGTTGTTCCATGCCATGTCTGAGCTAGTTTGGGATGTTATTGCTCCTTCTTCATTCTTAGTTTTTGGCATCATTGACTCTTTTCAGATTCAACAGAGACACCTGACAATCGCTAAGCTTGGAAGGCATTGGCGGAGATTGCTAGGTTGGACAAGGCCATAACAATGGCCAATACTTTGCCGGCTTTGGCCAATTTACAAAGGATGCAATATGTCTGTGATCCACATCCACTCTAACATCATCATACACTTCTTTCTGGACTCTTGAGTCACCATTGCTTTTGGAGGAAGAACAGAGAAAGTTTGGAGGAAAGAAGTTCAATAACTGCCCCACAACCTAACTGCCCAACCGACACTGGGATTTGGAACTACTCAACTTCAGCCAATTGGAAGTGATGTGGGACCTTATGGTGTGGGATCTTTTCAGTCACATGTTCACCAATATTAATCCCTGGGAAGTAATCATACAGAGGTGGTAAGATACTGAATTTTGGCTCACTGGATCTCCCTATTCCCTCAGAATGGGGTGGGTGAGAGGAGTGATGCAGATTATTTAGGAGGGGTTTTGGGTTTGGTTCATAAACAACCCACTCCCCTCTGCTGCGTCTCCTCTTCACAGATGCACTGCTGGATTGAGAGAAGAATGCCTTTCTACATCAGGAGATATGGTGGCTAATCAAAAAGAAAAAAAAATGGTTTGCTTGTGTAAAGACCACAATCTCCGGGGTTTCATGCAAGACTATTTATTTGAAAAGCAAAAGGTACATTGAGACACATCATTGACATGAATTAGTTGCCTCGACCAAGTCATTGCACCTCAAAAATTTAAGATGGAGGAAGCAAGATCAATCCCAGTTCAATAGGAAGAGTATGCTTTCAGTCTCAATCTGACCAACACATACCTTCACGTCCCTTTCCCCATCTCATGTTACAAAAATGTTTCTGTTTTGATTAATGTGACAGTTTATCAGTTCAGAGTTCTCTTCATGGGCTTCATCAACCCTTGGGCTTTTATGAAGATTATCAATTATGTTGTCACCTTGTTCCAATGGCAGAATACCTGGAGAACATCATCCAGAAACAAATGGTAAGTTCTACCCTACCCTAAGGCCGGTATGGTCTTCTCACTTTTAGATCATCTAGTTAACTGTGAAAAGTTGTACCTCTGTCCATCCCAGAATTTTGTCTATCTGAACTTGGAATTTTTAACCAACAAGAATCTGGTGTGACTTCATCATGTTCACTTAATCAAAATCATTAAACTCGTTAAGTCCATTTCCAATAGGTCTTGGATTTCATTGAGAGAGTTTTGCAACTCCTCGGTTTATTCAGTGTGGCAGCAGACTTGATCCCACTTTTTTGTGTGCCATTTAGAAATAACATTACAAATCCCATCGATAAAACAGTCATCATATCCGAGATTTAATATTTTGTGTCAGTGTTGAAACCTTGGTTGTATATACTGTGGGAATCCCACTGGAGAAGCCTCAAGTGGAAATAATGGTATGTACTATTGCCAGTGTGCACAGTTTGGGTGCCCGCCTGTTCCAGACTTTGTTACTATCAGCTGCATATTGGAGCCAGATGAATGTTCTCTATACATAAGAATCCTAGAAATGAAGGCTGACATCAGTGCCTTTCACTTTTGAAAAAAAATCGACTCTCAGGCAAAATGCACCTCATTAGGTCCAAGAACTCTGTGAGCGTGATCTATCTCAAACCAGGAGGCACAAAATCACCTGACCTGTGTTCTGATTTGGCAGTATATACATTGGTGCAGCAATCAGTGTATGAATCACACACATTTCATGCAGACTTATTGATTTGGCAGACACTATCCAGGAGAGGTTAAGTCCATCATATGGGATGGTCTCTTCATCAGTCAGTTTTCACTCGGATTTGTGCACTTTGGGGGCTGTCAAATGATTTACCTTTGTGACAAGGTAGACTCGCAAGTTACCCACCTTCATCTCTCAAGTCCCAGACCCAATGCTTGGGTCAGAGATGCACTGTCAATCATTTGGGAGGATTGTGGGCATTTGCTGACTCTCCTGCAGTCCTAATACAGTTAATACAGGATTTACGGTGTCCGAATTGTAAGATGATTCTGATATCCCAGGTCACCAATCTACTTTAGTGATAGATCAGACTCAAGCAACCTTCTCAGGTAACATGGTCACAGGTGTTCCATTCCTGTCCAAACCATTCTTTTCATGCTTTGCTCTTATCAGGACAGCCTTGCAATATGGACAATTTAAACCTTTGACTGTGGAGAGAATATTGAGAGCAAAAAGGCTCTTCACTCTGAAGGTTTATGAAGGAAAGTGATATGTTTTCAGTGACTGGTGTCATACCAATAGCATCATCCCTCTTAGTGCCTCCATCCCTCAACTGGCAGACTTTTGTCTCTGGCTCTTTGAGGAGAAACATTTGCCCTGAATATCAGACCAGTGCAGTATCATTGCAAACATAAATTTGGGCATAATAAAGACCTATCAGGTCTATTAGCCCTTGTTTGGTCTCATTCAACCAAGATCCCACTGTTTCTAAATGGAGCTAATAATGGGATTTAACATCGCTAGGTTTGATTCACTTTGAGCCTCTAGCCCACACTTTGCTAAAGTTACTATCACACATGACATGTTTCCTGAAGATTACAGCTCTGAAGCATGGAATCCTCTCAGCCTTGCATTTTAACTTACCATTTCTATCCGAGAGAAGCTTTGGCTGGCATGCAGAGTCAGTTTTTCGAGTTTTTGTTCAGAGATGTAGTGGTGCAGAGGAAAACCTTACATATGGCTAGTCCTGTGGCAGCAGCATAGATGGCCACCAGACAGAATTAGATTAATTGCATTGCGGCATGGCCTGTTGGATTCACTGGTGACATTTTGTAGGGGAGATTTCATTATTTATCTTCTTAAATATAAGTAGGGGCTACAGGTAAAGTGACCCAGGCAGTGCTCTTTATACAATTAGCAATAGGTTATCGTTCACATGGGGAGCCAATTATCATTCCCAAGAAAGATACTCAAAGTAGAGGATATTCGGAATCCCCTTATGCTGTTACTTATTCTCCTAATTTTATGTAAGTAGAGAACATATTCAAAGGAGAAGGCAAATTTTAAATTACATTATGTTTCCAAGAGAATACTTAGCCAAACACAGTAAAACCCTGACCACCAACCCACCATGTGAACATCCTCATTAAATATCACTCAGCTAAAAATTAGCGACACCTGTGGCAAGGGGAGGTAATGGCAAGAGTTATTACCATTTGTCTATATGAGATAGGCAAGAAAGATAAATTTTGTCTTTTATTAGAGCTGAATTTGCTAGGTAACATTCCTAACATGAAGTGATTGAGAAAATATTTTTGGAGAAAGATAATTTACCTAAAAATTTGCTTTCATAATATGGTTTGCACATTAAGACCTCCTAATATATCCTGTTGGTCACAAATGAGAATGGTGCCAGTATGAAGTCCAAGATAAAAATCCTAGTTTTTTTGTATCCTGAATGGAAAGTCCTTTTGACTAATTATGATGTCTATTTTGTCCTGAATAAAAATGGTGCTAACCTGACCTCAAATTTTTTTACTGTGATTCCAGGATGGATGATCATATTGTCATGGGATTCTTAGCAAAAGACTTTTTATTAAGTTTAGTTGGTCCAAAAATAAAAATGGTACAGATTTGATGTGCAGCATGGCGACTAATGCAGCCATCTTGAAACTCATATTATCACTTCTCTTCAGAATGGATGGTCATATTCATATAAGATTTTCACAAAAAGACTTCAATGCCTAGTTGGTACTATATGAGAAAAGACTTCTAATGCCTAGTTGGCCTATATGAGAATTGGACCTGAGCCTACAGTAAATATGGCTGACATGGCTGCTACTTGGAAACACTTGTTATTGCTTAGAAATAACAAAGATGTTTTCAGCAGTTTGCAGTTAGCAAGAAGACATTATCTTTTATTAAATTCCTGGAAATTTTTATTTTTGGCCAGTAAAACAAACAAACCCTTCAAAATGACTCATGTTTGAAGAATAGGTGCATCTAGTCACTATCAATCTTCACCTTCCACTCTCTTTGTGAAAATTGCAAAATGGCACAGCAGTAAAGAATATTTTAAACTTAGTTTTCTAGATAATAGATAATTTGTAATTAGATTTTCTTTTATCAATCCCACCATTTTGGAAGCTCAGAATAGTGATCACATTGGAGGCTTTTTGTGTCCATTCATCCTTTGTCTATATTAAGCTCAGTCATACAGTTGTTTTATGTGCACAGTGCTTATTTACCAAAAGCTCTTGGGTGAGCTTGACATGTATGTTTAGTTATGAAACAGAGAGGCTTTGGGCACAATAGGAAAAAGATATTATTTTTTTTTAAAAAATCTGTTTTAGATGTGTCACCTTCATTCCAGAAAATAGATGGTAGAATTCCTGATTTGTAAGAAAATAAGATGACATTTTTTTTGCAAACCTATCCATTATGCCATATGATATTCATTAATTGTAAAATAAAGTCGAAGATAATTAGCATAGGAATGCAAGGCCAAGCCTTGTAATGTGAGGGATTCATATATTAAAATTATTTGGGAGATTTTTAATTATTTCTTCCATTGATACAATCCAGAGAATTAATTTATTAAATTTAATTCAATCTGTAAATACTGTTATTGCATGAAATTGATTCCACAGTATCAAACTGGGTTGTAAATACTGTTAGTAGAATTGTACAGGAAAATAATATAGATTCAAGTATTAGTTTTAAAAAAGAAAACATGAAAATGGCTGTAATTTTCAGAGGCTTGTTTTTATATTGTTTGTTTGCTTGTCTACATGTGTATGTGAGTAGAAAGCTTGCTGTCTTATGTTGCTTACATGTTTGTTATGAATTCTACTATTATTTATCCCTACAGAACTGTAATCTAAAGGTGAAGCTTATCAAGGGCTTCTTAGGAAGGGTCATTCTACAAATTTTCTTCAGCTGAATTTTATCAATATCTGTCAGCAATAGGGTCTATTATCAAACTGAAATTTTAAGTGAAAATTTCCCGATTTGAAAAACAGTCGAATTTTGTAATAAAAAAAATATATAAAGGAGATTTAATGAGTATGGAAAGTAGAGCTTGCAAAAATGAGGCAGAACTTTCACATCCAGTCGATTTTGTGTTGGTGCAGTGTTCATGTGAATCATTCTATCATCCAGCAGCAAAAATCCTCTTATGTTAGCCTTTTGTCTGGTAATATAGAATACATATATGAAACACTTGCTTGTATGTCTTCCTGAGAGAAACTGAGGAAAAGGTTGCTGTAACTTTATTCAAACAAATGTTCTGAAATTTGTGTCCAAATTGTTTTTGATCAGGTATTGGTATGAAAGAAAAATGGTAGTTATGTAGTAAAATTTTGTAGATTTTGTACAATCTGAAATTTTTATCTTTTATTGCATCTCCTACAAAGATGAAAACTAAGATTATAACCCAGTTTATAAATCAATCTTTAAAAAAGGGTGTCTAACAATGTATCAGCATCACTTAATTGTCTTAATCTAGATCTATAAAAACGGTGTCTAAAAATGTCTACAAATTATCAGCATCACATAATTGTCTTAATCTAGATCTATAAAAGGGTGTCTAAAAATTATCAGCATCACTTAATTGTCTTAATCTAGATGTGTCTGTTTATGAATCGGGTCCAACTGCAGTCACCATAGACTCATTGCATAATGTACTGGCAGATCAGGGTCTATGTTATTTGTTCTGCACATTACTCCTAACAGACTGCATAGACTCAGATCTGCCAGTGCATTATATGATGGCAGATCTAGTTCTGTGCAGTTTGAAGTTGGACATAACTTCTAAGTATGTTTGAATAAAAAAAATTGATGTGTGGTTTTATTGATGAATAGTTGATAATAACCATTATCCATATGAACCTGGTCGCATCTTGTGATGGATAGGAAGTTTAATTGTCCTTTGTATGTTTTAGTAGAGTTACAAATGAAGATGTGTTTTTTTTTTACCATTCGCCTTCCTTTGTTATAGGAAAACATTTATTTGCTATACCTCAGTCCTTTTATTGTTTAGAAGGATGGATTTGCATGTGTTTTTCTAGGATTCAAGTCTTGTATTCACTTGGACTTGTAGATTTTTGTAGTACATGTGGACATGTACATAAATGTCAAACTGTGAGGCTTATCATCATTAGATTTGCTCAAAGTACTATGCTGCTCATTATACTAATCTGCATGATGGATTCTTTAAATGCCCCCCCCCCGCTGTTGTTGAGTAGCATTTTGCACTATAATCGTGCTAAACATGATAAATAGGCATCTTTATTAGGCATCCACTTGTGTTTTACTTCACAGTTTAAATTTAACTTGGGCATGTAGTCGTTTTTAAAACAAAAAACCAAATTAGGTTCCTATTATACATTTCTTATCACTGTAATTATTCAGTCATTTCATTTGATGAACCTACAGTTCTTATTTAAATATCTATATGCAATGTTGTTCATTACTATTAAGTATTACATGAAATGTTAAGCTTTTTCTTTGATTCAAGGAAATCGGCATGTTTTAAATAGACATCATTCATTATATAATAGAATTTTAAGAGTATTATTACCTTTAATTACTTTCTCCACAATATATCTAATGCACACTAATTCTATGGAAAATTTGAAACTCATTTGGTAACCCTTTCATCTTAAAACTTAACTGCAATTCTTATTCAGTGACTAATCTGTTCATTCAGACAGATGCATTGATCAATTTCGAGGAATATTTCCCAATCTGGAGTAACATTTTGTTACTCAAAATGTTGAGCAGTATTTAATGATAGAGAAGTGTTCAAGTGTTGTACAGTATTTATAGTCTTGAAACATAAGAAATAGCATGATTTCTCAGCTGTTGCATGAAAATTTAAAGTGCCAATATTTGTAATAACTTGCATCATAGTTTATATTTCTGGGCATCATTTCTTTGTGTTGTTTCAAAATTTTGAAGTTTGTTGGTATGCAAGTTTTGGATAAGGGACATCCATAAAGTACACATGCAGAAAATAGTCCAGTTTCCACACTCCAACCCACCCCCACATATATATGATTGTTTGTTACCCATCTTTCTCCCAAAAGTAGCTGGGAAAATCAAACTTTGAAAGATGAAGTTTAATACATTAATTAAAAATAAGCAGTTTTAAGGATGTGTTCAGATGACAGTATCATACCCCTGCTGGCAGTTTGCATTGGAACTCTTGTAATAAAGGAGTCTGTTTGCTTATATATATATTGTTCATGGTGCAGAACGTATGTATTTATTGACAGTCGCCCCATCAGCATCCCCATATGCAGACATTCTTTTGTAAACCCTCCCACCCCCTCGTTGCATATGTAATTTATGAACATCGCCATATACCTATGATAGAAATGTTAATTGTCAAAACATTTGTCAGCATGAACATTTTTAGATTAGAACTTTAATTTTCTTGTTTATTCAGTTTATTTGCCAGCCAAATAGCACTTAACTGGCAAGAAAAATTGAAAAAAGAAACAAAATTAAAAGACATTTAAATAATTTCATTGTCATTTTTTTTTAGTATTAAATTTTTTGAAATATGAATATTTCAATTTATTGATTACAGGTTTTAACATTTTGTTGTTAGAAATCTTTTCTGTATGCATCTATTACAACTAGTTGTCCATATATATTGAGTAATAAGGAACAAGGAATAACTTATAATAAGTCAAATGGTGTGTTCATTGTTGGTGAATTGGTACAATGGTTAGGGACAGCATTACAATCCTATGCACCTCATAACATGTTACACTGGGTTAATACTTTCAAATCTACTGAGCAAGACTATTGTGTTGATTCCTATAAAGTGCCTAATTTTGTACTATTGCAGTATTGAGCAAAAATTTAAAATGGTCATTAAAAGGTGCATGAAAACTATTTAGGAGTTGACTTAAATTTTGTCACAACTAAAACGGTTGAAAAATTTAATTTTGTGGTCATAGTATGGGTCAAATTGAACATGGTGTATTGAAATTCCTTGTTTGCAATAGCCATGAAATTGATAGGCCTTCAATAGCACTGAATTGACCATTAATAACTGACTTGACTGTAATTAATACTGTAATTAATAATGAATTGGGTTAATGTAATGGATTAAAATGAAATAGTGTCCAGCACGATCTAACCTTAATTTATATTTGATTTAGTTCTGCAGGTTCATAGCAATTCAAGTTTATATTGAGTTTTAATTTTGGACAGTTTTGATAACAATCGGATGTGGTGCATTATTGTACTTGAGTTCATGTTGATTCCTTCAGAACTTTGCACTTTGTAACAGAGCACATGTAGATGCAATATGTTTCATTATGTATTTAATATGTGAAAATATGCAGAGGGTGTTTAAATAATTATAATATAATTTTAATACACTATTAGACTTTTTAACAGTTGTTTGATTGCTGAGGTTTAAGCAAAATATTTAAAACATGAATATACTGAAGACATAAAATTTAATATTGCATAACTTGTTATTTTGGATGGAATTAACCTATCCTTATAATATAAATTCATCCTTCCATGAATGAACTTCCATAAAAAGTTCTGGAAAAAAAACCCTGCAAATTCTACAAACCCAATTGGCAGCCTAAGACTTTGGCACTTGTGGCACTTTGATGATGGTAAGTCATGCATAGATCAAATTTATACAGGTTTCTTTATTTTTCATTGGTTATTTCCTGAGTCGTTAAGTCTTGCTTGTGACATTTTAAGATTTCTTGTATGTTTTCCAGGCATTTGTTGTTGACAATTTCGGGTTAATGTTCACATGCACTTGTTTCATTTTTGGGGGTGAATTGTTCCTTGGGTTCAGAAGACAAAAATTCTCCAGTTTGCCTGGGCTGTTGAGGGTTACCTCAACCTGTTATTGTGCCTCTACAAAGCCAGTATCAAGAAGCATACCCCAACTCCTTTGTTGAAGCCTTTGGTCTCTGCATGGTCAGAGATGCTGCCATTCCAAAAGATTCTTGCTAAACAGTGATTAATCAGACAACTTTTTAAAATCAATTCACGTTTTCAGATGCTTTGAAGAAGCAGAGTAACAAGAAGCAGAGAAGAATATTTACCAGCAGACTAAATTTGGTATGCAGATACTTTTTATATTTGTTGTCGAAGAAATGATATAAAGTCATTTAAACACTTGTCATAAGTTAGTTATTCATATATTTTATAATAAAGATATTTCTTGTCAGGTCTCATTCCACATTGTCAGCCTGATCGCCCACCCCATCATCACTGCAGTTTCACGGCCCTGCAAGGCCCATTAACTTTCCACATCCCAGTTAAGACACTGGAGGCTTTGAAAGTCAAGGCTAGATAACTGGTTACCATAGCTTCACATGCCAGTCATTCATATACAGATTCTTTGGCCCACTGAAGATAGAATGACGACCCTGTTGTGCTTAAGCACTTGCTGAAAACAGTCACCAAAACATCAGTATGCTCTATTAATGCCCATGAGTAGAGTTACTTCACCTTTACATGGCTCTGGACACTTGTTGGAAAGGATCTCCTTCGGTTGCTCTTCTGAAGATGGAATCCCTCTTTGGAGGTCTTATCCCTATTTTGACTTCACAGACATGTGGAACCAGCAATTCAGGTCCCTTGCATCCAGTCGAAACCTACCCTACCTATATTCACTAGTATTTTGAATAATGTTTATATCACAATAGCCACTTACAGTCTCATAGTCTCCAACCTAGAGAATTAAGACTTGTCCCATCACAGGAGTTTGTGTAAATGGCATTAAATTAACTAAACAAATAAGGGATTAGTCCATATCACATGGAAAAGAGTGGATGGTATCATGGCCTTGTTAGAAACACAGAGAGCCACGAACCATTTATCAATTTGACTATATGTCTCTTTTGAGGATTTTGAAATCCACTGTGAACCTGGTTTTCCCAGGATGGCTTCACTTGCATCACTTCAGTTTCTTAACTTGGCAAACTGGGATCCCCCATCCAACAGATCAGATTTATTTAGAACTGGAGTTTTACTGTCACTTGAGTTGGTAGGAAAACCAGGACTGGTTTCAAACTGGAGTACTCAACCCAGCCTATTTGTGCATTCATCTGATATGGGGTAGGTCAATCACTTGGAACTGGAAGTAATAATCCTTCAGGGAATGAGGTTCATAGAAAAATCAATCCTCAACATTATCGCAAAATGAGAACAATATTCCTACCGAACATGGATGTGTCTACATTATATGAAATCTCTTTGTTGGTCTCCAGCATAAGTCATATTGTACATTAGACATCAAGTTGACCCTTCTCTTGTGTTTTTTTTGGAACCTCCACTGGACAACATGGGAGGGAATTGCTATCCAGGTTAATAACATCCCTGACAAGAAGAATGTTCTGGTAGAGAGTCTGTCCAGGAAAGGCAAGGTATTTGTCACAGAGCTGCACCAAATTTGATGCCTACTCCATGTTCAGATTATGGTGGTGGGTCCATAGGTAGACTTGTTTGCAACAATATTGAATGACAGGCTCACCTTTTATATCTTCCGAGTCCAGATCAGAGAGCCTAGGAAGTGGACACATTCAGCTGAACTGGACTTGTTTGTTAACTTTTGTCATTTTGCAATTCAGGATGATTCCACAAGTTCTCAAAAATACAGGAACTCCACTGCTCAGCTCATCTTGATAGGGCCTTTGTGGGGGTTTTTGTGTGGGAGATTTAAATCCATTTTTCAGCACTTTATAGGCTATACATGTGCTAGTAATGATCAGGACCGATTTTTATGCCATGGCTTTAAGATTCTCTTTGGCCTCCCCTTAAAGAGCTCCAACATTTTGATTCCACTTTTTCTAAGTAAATTGTAAGGCAAGAAAGCTCATCAGTCTTTGATTAGGATCCTTGATTTATGAGGATAAAATTCCATGCTGACTGAGACACTGCTACCACATGGACCTATAAAACTCATTTATTCCTGGAAGATATGTTTACGGCTGCATTTTGGCAATCACACATGATTTTCACATTCAGTGTTTGTTCCTTGGTGCACCAGAACAGAAGCATTTATTTTCATTTCATTTAAGATGAGCTCACTGGTGCATGTGCTATTGACTTGGCCAGCAGACTTTATCTATTTTATGTACTGGATTTTTTCCAGAACTGTTAAAAGAATGGGGGTAATTCTGACCCAGGTTACTGACAGGTAAGTATTACAGCATTAAATTAAGTTAAAACCCTCCACACATTTACATTTTGAGCTTTTCAAGTTATACTGTTTTGCAGTAGTTGTTTATGATTATACCATAAGGTCAAGCAAGGTTATGACTGTCATCATCCATCCATCAGCAATTACTTGTTACTGCTTTGCAGGTCATATTTCTGATCCAATGTTTATCAAAGTTGGGCAATAAGCTGGTAGCATGAAAATTTTAGGCAGACATTGATAATGAGTGAGATACATGTTTAGGAATGAGATCTTATATCTCATTGGCTGAACTTGTTACCACTCTGGAGAGAACATTTCTGATTTGATCAGCTTTGAAATATGGGCTTAATGAGATTATCATGCATTTGATTAGCTGAGGGTGTTCCCACTCTGGAAGCCATGCTTCTAATCTGATTTGAATCAGGCTTTGAACATGGGCTTATATCATCAAGATCATAGAAAAGTTCAATAATTAACATGATATCTGATCTGATTTTATGAAAGTTTACATAAGGTGAAATCATCATGTACATTTGTTAGTGAGATTCACCCATTAATGAGGTAATCTTGTGTTTGATTGATTTATCTTCTCCACACTTAAGCAACTATTTCAGAAAGAAACCCCAAATATTTATAAATAGGCCTTCATTTTATTATCAATGAGATTTAGATGTATTAATGAGATGATGAGCTTGTTACTACTTGGTAACGGCTAACGTGGGTAAGTGAGAAAGCCTGCCAGTAGCTTCTCGTGGGTTGTGGTTCTACCCGGGGTTCTTCCTCCACCATTAATACTGGCCGCAATGTATGGCCTATCTTGTGCTGAAAAATTGTGTTAAACTCTATAACAACAACAACAACTACTTGGAAAACCATATTTCTGATATGAATTCGTTCAAACTGAAAATGTGGGTTGATATGCATTCAGTAATGCACAAGTGCCACACACAAATGAGATGGTTATGCAGCTGACAGTTTATATTTGTATTAAGATCTTGGTCCTCAGTAATTTACAAGTGATGTGATCTTGCATTTCATTGAGCTTGTCTGCACCCAAGGAACTATATATCTGAACAGATTTTGATCAAAGGTTTTTGATTATCTTGTATCATTTGAATATTGCAGGATTGTGATTACAGTAAAACCTGTCTTGCGAGACCACTATGAGATACCAGATTCTCCATGCACAGATTTATTGATTATATAGTTTTACAGCCTGTTATGAGTGACCACCTGTCTTGAGAGGCCATTATTTCTTGGGAGAAGGGTTGGCCTTTCAAGACAGGTTCTACTGTGAGCAGGCAGGGTGCATACTGATGAGATAGTATCAAGGTCTTTAATAATTGAGGTCTGCACACAAAAACATGATCCTGCATCTGATTGGTTGAGCTTGTTCCCTTTAGTAGATCTCACCCAATTTTAGGTAAAACTTGGTTAATAGGTTTATATCATCAGGTCTTAGAGAGTTTAATTTTGAGCTAGAGACTATGCATAGTAGGTTCAATTCATATGATTTTTAATCCGGGGAGGGGGGTGGATGGTTTACATAGGTTTGGGTTATTATAATACTTAATTGGTCTTAAATTTAGGTATTGATATATAATATTTAATTGTTCAAATTTAAGATTTAAATTTCAATCAGAACTTTGTGATTACTTATAAATACTAGTTTCTGAACTTCCCGATTATTTGACATTATAAATTAAATGCATTATAATTTGGAAATGACTTCTTGAAATTTGACACATAATATGAATATTGTTTTATGATTTGAAATATTTAGAAAATAGGTATATATTTAAGCTACAATTGCTTGTTTCTTCACCTGCACAACTGAAAACATTCTTAAATATTTGTTGTCATTACCATTTTCATGTACATGCAGTTCTTGATACGAATGTGCACTTTTTTGTCTATGTTCACTGAAGTGTTATAAACAAACATACACACACGCACACACGCCTTTCTGAGTGATTCTAGAAGTCATCAAAATTATTGCTAGTAACACCAAAATCATATAGATTACAATATTTCTTTTACTTGAGACATGTGTGGCCTTATTTTTACAACTTTCTTCATTGATATATTATTGTCAAGAAATGCAGCTTTACATCGTTCTTATCCTGTACTGTTTTGATGATGCATTCTTGCTTATGCTTTTTTATTAGTTACATTACTTTTTCTGAATTGTTGCAGCATTGATTGTGGTTTATTTTCATTTCTGTATTTTAGTTCTACTAGCTATAGACAAGAAGTACTTATGGGATGACCTTATGGCCATCTGTCAACCATTCAGGCAGTGGCACAAGTTTGTTATTGCTGTCCTAAATTACATGTACTCAGTTTGTTTTGAATGTAAATGGTACTGTTGGGACACTTGGACACCACAATTTCCAAATGGTGACAATCTCCTATTTAATATTTCAGCTATCTTTAAAATCCTGTTATCACTACTTCTGAATGGAAAGTTGTTGACATGGGTTTCTACCAGATGACTTCTAATGCTATTGATCCTAAATGGTACTGATTTGATATTCTCTAGGGTAATACTGGTCATAGCCTACAAGAGCTTATGTGTAGGACTATTGTTGATCATGCATCCATCTGTTAGCAAAAGTTATTTTATTGCAACAACTCATAAACCAATTGGAGGATTACCATGAAAAAGTACACAAACATTCATCCCAATGTTTAGTTGTTCCTAAATATAAATCCTGCAGACTAGACATCTATTGTGGCCACCACAGCAGCTATTTTACAAATCTTGTTATTATTTCTTTTCCTTATTGAATTGATGTATGAGCATGTTTCTTTTACTAAACTTCTTATGATGTCTTGTGGGTCCTAAATAAAAATAGTGCCAATTTGACATACAATGTGGTCACCATGGCAACCATCTTAGAAATGTTATCACTACTATTCCTAGATGAATGGTCATATTAACATAAGGTTTTTACCAAACACTTTTGTTTTAATTTGAGGTATTGCTGGTTGTAAATGAAAATTGTGCCATTTCAGTATCATATATGGCTTCCTTAGCTGCCATTTTGAAAATCTTGCCATTACTATTTCTCAGGTTTTTCACCTGAAGACTTCTGATGATGTCTGGCAAATCCAGAATGAAAATTATGCCAATCTGACATCCAATATGACATTTATGACAATCAAATTGTTATTGCTTCTAGTTGAATAGTTATCTTAACATAAGGCTTTCACCAGCACACTATACACTTTCTGTAATATCTACTTTGTTATAAAAATGGTGGTAATATAGTATAGCTTGTATGATGGCTGTCTTGAAAATTGTTTTATTGTTGCTCCTTGTGAATAGTCAAAAGACTTATGATGATGTCTAGTTGGTCCTAAATGAATGTGGTCTTTGTTTGCCTTACATTCAGTATTGCTATTAAGTTGATCACCTTGAAAATCTTTTTTTTTGCTCAAATATATCAAACATGGTTTCAACACTCAGAAGTTTAAAAGAAACTGTCAATCGTCTTATGGATATAAGATAATTTTTTTGGGGGGGAGCAGTAGAACAGTATTCTCATTTTTATTTTCCTAGTGGTTTAAGAATATAATTGTTTCTTTTTGTCCACTTCTTTTTTGAATAAAATACAAGTATTTCTATGCCTTAACAAAAATTTGCCCATTAGTGGAAATCCGTTTTATTCAGCGGGCATCATGCATGTTGTAATTTTTGTAGTAATTATACCATCTGGTTAAAAAATTGTTATTTTGCAGTGAATGCATATTTCTTAAAGAATTATTATAAAAATATAAGGAGCAACTTAATGTTGAATCAAGTTTGATTTAATAAATTGCACCACTTCAAAAACTTCACTAATATTGCATGACCCAGATTTGATCCACAAACAATTTGTTTATCTAGTCCTGGAACTGAAAGATAGTGATCTAAGTAACTTTTTACTGATGTCCATCCTTCAGGTATTTGCATTATTTCTTCAGTTCCTTCTCAAGGTAAATACTAATGAAGAATTTGCACATTTGATCGAGAGGACAATAGCAATATTGCTTCTGGTCTTTAGTATGCACTGTGCCACATTTTAGAAATTATAGTGTATTTGACTACAACTATTAAACATGACCTGGCACATCAAAAGCAAGTACACCTTACAAAACACCACTTTTATAATTTATTGTGTCCCTCCCTCTTGCTGTAGCTGAAGGGGGACAGATTCTTTTGCTGCTTCCAGTCCATATATCTGATCCAAATTTTGGTGTAATAGCACATAAACTATTGGACCTAGAGACAGGACATTTTACCCACTTTATCATGGTCAAGAGTAGATGACCTAAATAGATTTTCAGGCCATCCGATAGCACAATTAGCAAAAGACCACTTTAGGATAATGAGTTATATATCTTAGTCACATGTCTGTTCAAATGTAGATGACATAATTTTCAGGTTACTGCAACCATATTTCTAATTTTGACACATGTTTTGACTTGGTCTATTTTTGTCAAAAACCTTGCTAGCACAGTTAAGCAGGAACCACTTGAAATATCCAAATAAAATTTGATAGGTTTACTTACATTCATATATGTAGATGACCAAATTATATTTTCAAACCATTCTAAAATTTATTTCCACATTTTTAACATCACATGAGGTAGACAAAATTCAGTATACATGTTTGTATGCATGTGTAGTTAACCAGATTAGAGCATCGTTTTGTTGTAGACATTTTCAAATTTTTATACTGTTTTTAATCTGTTTGGACTGTCTTTTGGGTCTGCAATGTTTGCATTATGGGAATACATATTTTACAAAAAAAAACAAAGATCAAGGCTGATTTTTGTTGTTGCATATTAATACATTTTTTTGAGAGGTCAAGTACGTGTGAACATGGTCATGTTGTTGATAAAGGAGCAGATAGTGTTTTCTAGATGTCTTTTAATGTTATGTGTATAATGTGCAATACTGATTATAACCAGTCTCATTCAGAACTTGTCTTATTTCCTCTTTGAACATTTCCTTTCAGGCTTTGTCTTCACCCATTGTTTAACCCCAACCCCCTCTCCTACAGCAGCTGCTGTTGTTTAACACTTTGTATTCTGACTGCATAATCCGAGTTAACATCAGACAGTATATTCTTTTTAATTAAAGTCTAATAAATACATAAATGCCTGGTTCATTGTCAATTTATATGTTTATGATATAAAGACAATAATGCGGCTGCTTGTGTTATTCACAAGAAATGTCTAAAAGATTAAATTTTTGACCATTGAAATAATGATGAATTTCTTCAAATATGTTACCTGATCATGATACCTTGAAAGTAGGACCACTACCTTCCAGCCCTCTGAAGCTGTACCTTTTGCTATAAAAGCTTAAAGTTGTTTGCTCACAGAGATCGGAGTTAGATTGATCCCCCGTTATGGATATCCTTACCAAATCCCATCTATACTTCAGTTTACTACTTCATCTCGTGCTAGATTTTGGTAATATCAAATCCTGAACAGGTGTGGGTTGGGGATGTGTTCCTGGTGCCTGTTCTAATTCCTTAATTTATTCTGCATTTCGTCTGTCTGCCTCTCCATTTCGTCGTAGAATTTGCATGCATCTCTCTCTCTCTCTCTCTCTCTCTCTCTCTCTCTCTCTCTCTCTCTCTCTCTCTCTCTCTCTCTCTCTCTCTCTCTCTCTCTCTCTCTCTCTCTCTCTCTCTCTCTCATTGCATTTGCCTCTACTTCTACCCTTCTGCATTTGCATTTCTCTCGTTTTCTCTATTCCTTTTTCTGCAGTTGCTTTTGCCTATCAATTTTCACTTTCTGAATTTGCTTTTTCAAATATTTAATTCTGCAGCTGAAGCTTTGTTAAATCTGATTTCATCAGGGTTTTTTTTTTAATAAAAGACTTTTCCTATCAAAACCAGAAAAAAACTTATTAATCAAACCCAAAGCACTATCATCCATATTTTCCTTTCCCACCAAATATTTAAATATTCTTTGTATCCAGTGTTGCTAAGAGGCTTTCATTTTAAAATAGATCATAATGTCTGGCAAGCTCAAGCGTCTCGTCCTTTTTCAGACTCCGACCGTACCTGGATGATATTAAAAAACAAAGTTCTCTCCTTTTGATGACACTGAATTCTTTCTCCAAAAGTTTCTTAAATGTGTAAAATTACAATCTATGCCAGGAACTGAAAATTCCAAAAGGAAGTCGTTGTAAATGTTAAAGACAAATGATTAATATTTCTAACAGGGTTTAAAGAAATTCGGTTCCCAGACGAGTCCCAAGCATCCGTTACAGCTATAAAGTTCATCACAACAGTGTAGCCTTTAAGTAACAGAAAAAAAGGAAAACCAACAAGTTTAGTAAAGTTCGACGATTTATTTCCCTATCGTACAAAGTGAAAATTTTAAGAGGAACTTAAAATATTGTGAGTTAAGTTCCCATATAATCCTAAATGTTCTATCACATGTCGAAGAGTGTAGAATATTCAAATGGATTCAGTAATCTTTTGTGTTCTGTTGCATCGAGTCTTGAATGCTTTTATATACCAATAGTCTTGATGTATCACAATGTTATAATCTAGAATTTCTTTGAATTTTCAATAATCCTATAGTAGAGTTTTCATCTAAAAATGAAATGAGCAGTTTGTAATTTCAGTGAATAGTTTAAATAAATTATTATTCTCAAATTATATCTGAACACGACTAAAACCTAGGACCTTAGATTCCCAAAGACAGATATGAAACGGGAATGAAGACTTGTATGCAAAATCCTTTATATGCAGAATGTCACATGACCTGTTTTCTGAAATGTTAAGTAACTCGTATACAAGGTTAGGTAATCAATTTTTAATTTATGTAAACAACATTACAGAAGTCAGGCACAACCCTCAGCAATAATAGGTAGAAAACTGTACCCTCAATCACGGAAAGAAATCAATCAATATAAATTTAATATACACAACAATTGCTCTAGGTAAATCAGGTTGGATGAGCAAAACACAACCTGAACTACCAAGAGTTTCGTCGGAATTGTTCATTTTCACTCACAAGTCGCTGCCTTCATTATCAAGATCAGGTTCCTGATTGGTGGCCAAATTGCTTAGAGCGTCCGCCTCGGATTCGGGAAGGTTGTGGGTTCGAATCCCTTACGAGTCATACCAAAGATTTATACAAAATGCACTAGCTGCTGCCTCGCTTGGTGCTCAGCCTTAAGAGGATAGTGTTAGGACTGGTCGGCCTGGTGTCAGGATAATGTGACTGGGTGAGACATGTTTGCGGCATGATGCCCCAGTGCTAGACATCACTATAAACTGTGACACTGCAGACATCGTAGCGATGTGTCCGGAAAATTGTTAAAGCTACGTTTATAAAATAAAAAAAACAAGCAAACACATACACAAGCGCGCGCGCAGGGGTTCCTGGTCATGGACAACCAGTCGTTTGTAGTGTAACCACTATCCATGGTAAACCTTTTGCTTCATGGTTGCTTACAAAAGCCACTGAGCAATTTGAAGTGGTACCTAATATGAATCAGGTCAGTGTGAAGGGGGAGTTATCTCGACACGGCCGGTCTTGGGCTCTAATATTCTCGATAAGATGGACTTATCACTCTGCATGCAGAGAATTAAACCAAAATCTGGCATTGGAAGTGCGGCAATCACTGTCGTCTGTTTCCTAATTGATATTAAACAAGCTGTAGGATGGAGTTCAGTACACTTTTGTAATCTTTACCTAAAAGAGCTTGCATTCCAAACGACAGTTTTCTCAGCTGGTACGGCATCTTCTTATTGATGCGGTACTATGACTTAGCTGGATTGGGTGGGTGGGTGCTTTTTTTCGATAGCTGCGTTTAGGCATGTGGAATCACTATCCGCGCTAGGTTTTATCAACGGGTTAGATCCAGCCTCGCATATCTTACAGGACTGGAGATTGTGCTTCTGTGGGATTAAGGGAAATATGCCCTTCGACCTTCTTCCTGTTTTCCTTAGGTATTATGATCAGGTAATATATTTGCAGAAGGAAGCAAGTTTTGGAGTAAAATATGTTTCTTCAGCAACACTCGAGTGGCCGAGTGGTCTAAAGCGCCGTCCATTACGGACCACTGCCATCTCACCTCTGTCTGCGTGAGTTCGAGTCTACGATTCGGCGAATGTAGATATGTGAGAAAGCTTGCCAGTAGCTTCTCGTGGGTCGGTGGTTCTTTCCGGTGATTTCCAGGTTTCTTCCTCCATCATTAATACTGGCCGCCATGAATAGCCTATCGTGTGCTGAAAAATGGCGTTAAGCACAACAACAACAACAATCTTCAGCGATACTCTCCAGGGCATAATATGAATACACCCTCCCAACTGTGTATTCAGCGCTTGTAGTAACTGAAGTATAGAATGGATTTAGTGCAGATCGCTATATCTAAGCAAATATCCATGTCCGACTGCCACTTCTGTTGGCATTCATTTAGCTTTTATAGTGAAAATGTTATCATGCGAGGGCTGGATTTGCGAAGAAGGAATTGTGATAGAGTCACTATTACTGAATAAACGTACTCCAGTTTTGTGTGTGTGTGTGTGTGTGTGTGTGTGTGTGTGTGTGTGTGTCGGGTTAGTCTGTTAGTTTGATTACTGTTTGTCAACAACATAACAGTCAAATTTGGCATTTCAAAAATGATTTTCATTTTTTATACATTAATTTGAGACCTGTTCCAAATCTAAGCAGCTTTTAGAGATAGAGAACTACTTCGAACGTTTGTTTTGATTCTGTTGTTATTAAGCGGCATATTGTAATGATTTTATTACAATTCGTATCCAGTAATGCTGTCATTATTTATGAAGTATCACTAATTATACTCACAGCCATTGGAGAAGAGGGCATATTGCTTTATAGAATGCCGTATTCGCCGATCGCAATCTTGATTATCGTAATCTCCAAAAATAATGTTTGATATTTGCCATTTTAAAACGTCTTCAAAAATCCGCTTTGTTTCAGAGTAAATTAAGTGGAATCAGCTTCCAGAATGTGTGCATACGTCATTTTATAGAAACGGTTCGAGAGATTATGGCAACATTATAATTGTCGGATTGCGTCAAAATGTTTTTTTTTTTTTTTAAATTCACATTTTCGGATTTAAACATCAAATTTAAATAGATGCTCGAATTGCTGGTATCACAACAGCTACTTGCCCGTGTGCATCCGTAGGGCTAAACTGAAAGTAGATATTACATTGGCAACACTGTTTATAGTCGTACTTTTATTTTTATTTCTTCGAAGAAGCACGTGCATTTTAACTGAAAAGCCAGCTGAACCACTAAGAGCTTTGATGGTATGGAAAAGAATGGATATAGTACAAGCACTTCTGGACATTGACCAGTAGGGCTAAAATCGGAAGAAGTGGGTTGTCCTTGAATGTATACTGAAACACGTTGATCAAGCAACCACAATTGGTCACAATAAAGGTCAAATTAACCATGAAAGATGTATCAGGTACATCATGCGCAGGTTTTTGAAATCTTAAACATATTACTTTAATATAGGTAATTTAATTGCAGCAATAGTTAATCCATAGCAATTGTTTAGCTGTCTTTTTATTTAAACTTCCTTATATTGAAGAATTGTCTATTCGTCGTGCAATACGCTTTATCCTTGGCATATTATGTGCATAACAAGCACAGATAGTTCATATTTTTCAAGGACGTTGATGTGATCAGACGTGTGCCAAACACCAGAGAAAATTTGCAAGTTGCATGTTTTTAACCGCACTTGCGACTTGGCGTCCACAGTATTTATCTCTATTGGTGTTACACTATCCATTCGTTGGTTTGTTGGTTTATAATTTTTATCTTTACGTGGTAACCTTTTCCCTCGGTTTTGTTCATCCATGGACATGTGGTTGCGTCGTGTACACCCGCAAGGCTCGGTTGTACTTAGTATAAAAAAGTCATTTATTTGCCCCCAATCTTTATGAACATTTGAAGTCTAACCAACGAGCTGAGACTATGCCAGGGGATCGGATAAGTATTACCCCTTCATGTTATCCCAATTGATTCATATGGGATGTTGGGCCATCCAGCTCACGTTTTTTGGGCTATTTGGATCTTGCCCTAAAAGAGCCGATATTGCGGCTCGTATCCCGCCATATCACCTCATCACCCGGCGGAAACTAAATGGAAGGCTAGAAGCGTCATTTCTTCCAGGACTGACAGACGTTCTTCTCTCTCTCTCTCTCTCTCTCTCTCTCTCTCTCTCTCTCTCTCTCTCTCTCTCTCTCTCTCTCTCTCTCTCTCTCTCTCTCTCCCTCCCTCCCTCCCTCCTATCCGTACATAACATTCTCTTACTTTCGTTATTCCGAAAGGTAAATAGCTATCCACACTGCATAAATTCTGACATAATGTGGCCTAAACGATTAACGGTACTTGCAAATTTACTTTGAGGTAAGGTACCTTCGTTATCTCTAGTTACAAATTACTAGGGCAATATATATATCCAAGTCTGACCTTAACTGAACAGTTCACCGCTCTTGCTTCACGCCTTGCTAGAAATTAACACGTACGGTGTTTACAAACAATACTACCGTATATATCTGCATACGTTACAATAAGACTTATTACACCTAGCTAGTCAGTCCCACTCAATAAGATAAATGCTTGATTACTATTTCACAATATTCACTAAATTCTAGCTTACAGTAACCAATAACCTTCAAGATCATTTAAGCATTAACTCACGATAAACAGTATCATCATACAAAGGAAATTGCTTCATATAACCATATGGAATACTACACATTTGATTATTTGGATTAGCAGCAGGCAGGGTGAATCCTACAAAATTTTGCTTGTGAAATGAACATGAAATAAGGATTCCTACAGAGGCTGAAAAAAAGGTCAATAACCCTAAACCAAAATATCTAACTTTTATATTACCATATGGTTAAAAACCGCATAATAAATAGCCTGACTTTGTCAGGAGGTGTTATACTATTATTGACTTTTTTCCCTGATTTTATCGAACTATTTTTTACGTTAAAAACTCGAGCAATATCATGTAGAGATTCACCCTGCCTGCTGCTCATGTATATAAAGCAATAGGTATGTCATAAACGTGCCTTTTCGTCCAAACAAAATCACGTGAAGCGTACCTTCAAATTCCTCATCGTTATCACTATCACCCACAAGTGCATTCCATTGTCTTCTCTTATTTTCGGTCCATAGTGTTGACAAGCTTAATATCCAGGCCATTTTTTCGGTCCATAGGTTTAATATCCAGGCCGTTTTTTTCGGTCTATATTGCCTCAGATTGTGTTTTCGGTCCATAGGTTTAATATCCAGGCTGTTTTTTTTTTCAGTCCATGTTTACATTCTTCTCTTTTTAATCACGGGTTGGGTCGTTACACGGGCTCGGGGAATTATCTATGACAATATAGTTCAGACCCAACCCACTGCAAATTTGCATTTTTCCCACTATAATAGTACCGGGAACGGTATGAGGGTAGTTAATTAGAAACTCTCCTTAACCCGTAACTTTCTTCCCGCAAGACCTGAAATACCTTCACGGGTTCTCGCTTATCGAGACTGCTTCTTTATCAGGTTATTTCTAACTAACTACCCACACATAGATATCTGTAATATTATATAGGACACAATGCATTAGCTGTGTATGTGAATGATACAAACAGAGCTGATTCTTCCTAGGGTTCGTAGTGACAAAGCCTGTGTTCGCTTAGCGAGACTCAGGTATTTCTAACTACCCACACATAGATATCGGTACTATTACATGGGACGCAATGTATTAGCTGTGTGTGTGAACGATACCAGCAAAGCTGATTCTTCCCGCAAGACCTGAAATTTCTTCCCGGGTTCTCGCTTAGCGAGACTATCAGGTATTTCTAACTAACTACCCACACATAGATATCGGTACTATTATATGGGACGCAATGCATTAGCTGTGTGTGTGAACGATACCAACAGAGCTGGTTTTTCCCCGGGTTCGTAGTGACAAAGCCTGTGGTCTCTTAGCGGGACGTATGGTTTGAAATGAACGGGTAAGAATATAAACATATCTAAGTAACTACCTACATATAGTTTCCGGTACTATTATATAGACAAAAATGCAAATTTAGGGTGCTTCAGTGGAAGTGAACAAAATTGGTGTAGCATTTATAGAGAATGTGTATAGCGACATTGCGAACCGAGCAAGCACCCTGTCTCATTGTTCGCTATACTGATAATACTGGGGCTGTTGACTAGACTGACCTAGGCGCTATCTGGTACAGGGTATCCCTAGGCTGCGGATGATCTGGGGCTGGCAGGCTGGCAGGCAGAAAGGCAGGTGTACCTAGGTGCTGCTGGTCTATTATGTGTGGCTTGAATGTACTACGTATAGACCATTACAGGCACAGGGTGCCTTAAGTGGCTTGAATGTACTATGTATAGACCGATACAGACACAAAGTGTCTTAAGTGGCTTGAATGTACTATGTATAGACCGATACAGGCACAGAGTGCCTTAAGTGGCTTGAATGTACTATATATGGACCGATACAGACGAACAGTTTCTATGCTAGCGTCCGAGCCGTATTGTGGGCTGAATATATCAGGCGACCGAGTGACTGCATTATCTTGTGAGGCTTTTTTAAAATAAATCCTTGATCGCAGTCCGACACGCAAGGTAACAGATATGTAGCTTGAATGAACCGATAAAGACACAGACTATGTCTTAAATGCGAACGAGGCTCTAGGCTAGCGTCCGAACCGTGTTGTGGGCCGAATATATCAGGCGACCGAGTGACTGCATTATCTTGTGAGGCATTTTTAAAATGAATCCTTGATCGCAGTCCGACATGCAAGGTAATAGATAATTAGGTAATAATTGTCAGAAAAAAGATTTTTTTTTTATTTTTAATTTATCAGAGAATAGAAAAGCATTTTTAGCGATTTTTGTTTACCAGCATTCAATTTAATTAAACAACTATTATAAATATTATTTAATAATGAATATTGGCGAACCACTCTCAGTTAAATTAGGTCGAGAGCGTTTAGAGACAATTAAAAAATATTTATCTATCCGTGATGCTGTCAAACAACAATTGCAACAATGTCAGGAAAGTCGAGTTGAATTTGCAGAGGATACAAAACAATTATTTAAACCGATAACAGATACCACTAAAGATATTCAACCTGTGTTAGATCAAACAGCTAAAGCAATTCAGAAAATAGAAAAAGGAACTAAGAAAACCAAAAAAATTCTCGAAAAACTTCCAGCAGAAATAGCTGATGCAATGCCAGTCCCAGAAATACCTGAAGATGCAGACCAAGCTCGTGCTGAAATAGATGATCTATCTAAAATAAGTCATAAATTTGGCGTAGATGCTATTGCTGATATTAAAAGCGCTAAAAATGTAGAAGATTTGGCTTCGTTGGCTGTGGAAAGTTTTAGTGATAGAAAAAAGTTTTTTTTAAAACCTAAATATGCTGATAAATTTGTAAGTCATGATAATTGGAACAAATGGATATTTCGTATACACTATAACGTTAGTCGGGTCAGAAGTAATGATCCTAATTATATACAGTATATACAGTATATTAACTTTATACAAAAACCAACAAAGCAACAACAAACGCCACCACATCAAATACCACAAACTCCAAAACCACCAAAGCAACAACAAACACCATCATATAAATTACCACTGTCACTAGTATTGTTACCACTACCACAACAATCATCACTTCCAGAACAATCACCTATATTAATACAACCAAAATCATCACTTCCAGAACAATTACCTATATTATTACAACCAAAATCACAACTAACACAAATAAAAAGTGAGGAAGGGCCGTCGGATACCTCTTTCGGAAGTGGT
This sequence comes from Potamilus streckersoni, assembly GCA_016746295.1. Taxonomy (NCBI): domain Eukaryota; kingdom Metazoa; phylum Mollusca; class Bivalvia; order Unionida; family Unionidae; genus Potamilus; species Potamilus streckersoni. The sequence continues at coordinate 5,738 of JAEAOA010001054.1, read as the reverse complement.
CTTATTACTCAGTGTCCTAACAACGTCCTTGCTGATGTTGAACGACTAGAAATTCTGATTGGAGGAAAACGAGCTGGTAATAATTCCCCAGAAATCATTAATGAAGCAGCAGATATTTTTTAAAAGATTATTTAGTGGCGGTATTATGGATATTTATGTGTATCAGTCTCTCATTAATGAAATTGCCGATGACTATTATAGTGACTAAGTCACTGTGACTAAGTCACAGCGACTAAAACGCAGTGACTAAGTCACAGAGATTAGATGCAATTAGTGATAAAGTCAATTAATAATAAAATGATAATACACAGTTCTCAACGTGGACCAACCATGGTCAGGGCAATAATTTCTCGAATACCGATTTACAGAGCAACCTACGGAGATGGGTTAGGAGATATTGTTCAGGGTTTGTTTAGAAGATTAGCCCCAAAAGCAATACCAATTGCAAAGCAGCTAGGTATGAAAGCTATTGATGTTGTTCGTGAAAAAGGTATAGGTGTTGCTGGTAACCTTGCCAGTAAAGCATTCTCAGCGATTAAAGATAGACTAGCGCAATTAATACGTAGACCTCAAGCCAGACCTCAGTCGGTGAAATTGCCCAGTACTGAAGTGATGCCCGCAAGTGTAAGTAAAATAATAAATCAAGCCGCTAATCAAAAACTAGCAGCAATGGCGATGCCATCTATGGCTGATATACCTTTATCTGAAAAAGAGAGAAACATAACCGCTAGTCTGATAGCAGGAAGTGGTCTCACTTCCTGAAGTGGTCTCACTTCCCGAAATGGTCTTCTTTTTAGACGATAATATTTATAATGAATATGTTCAAGCGTATGAGTGACCCCGAAGCACGAATTCCAAATCAACGAGGAAGAATTGAACTTCAGGTTCATGATACAAGTAGATATTTTCTACCCTCAGAAGCTTTTATTGAAGTCGAAGGTGAAATATTAAAAACCGATAATACTGAATATGCAGCCGAAATTAGTGTTGGTTTTGTTAATAATGGTATTATGGCGTTGTTTGATAGCGCTACGTACATGATTGACGGAAAAAATATTGAATCAATTCAAAAAGATGTTGACGTAGCTACAACCATACTTGGTCTTGCAAGATACAGGGACGATTATTCAAGATCAGCTGGTCCGTCAATGTTGTTTGTAAAAGATATTTCTGATTCTCCAGAATATCAACAATATGAAATAGGACGACCAAGAAATCTTGCTAGAAACGCCGATGCAGATGTACAAAGTATGATTATTAATATAGATCCTGATTTCAACTTAGGATTTAGATCACGTCGAGCGATGTTAAAAGGAAATAGAAGAATATTTTCATGTGCAATTCCACTATCACATATTTTTTGGATTCTATAGAAATGTCAGAAAAGTCATTTTCGGAGCCAAACATACAGTTGTACTAGTACGAAAGGCTGCAGATGATGATGCAATATGGAGACCCGCCGGTGATGCTGGTATGATAATTCTTACAAAACTTACACTCTGGATGTCTGATAATGATTACAGATGCTATCCAGAGTAATATTAACGGTTTGTTTACATGGCAGATAGCCTCTCAGCAAGGTGTTTCTGCACCAAGACATATTTATTGTATTACAAAATGCTGCACGAGTAAATGATCAAACGCGTAGTATTATGATATTTGATAAACTCGGTGTTTCTGAGATTTCGTTAAGGATAAATGGACATCAAGAACCATCCGAGGATATATTACTTAATTTTGATCAAAATCATGTAGCACGTGCATATCATCGTCTTATGTCGTTCATGGGTCGTGATCAAAATGTTGATACTGGATTACAAATATCACAACTAGAATTTAAAAGTTTATATCCTATTTATTACTTTTCGCTCGAACATTTAGATTTGACCAGACAATCAGTAGTCGATATACATTTTCGAGCTAGTGTTAATAGAGGAGCTATTGATAATTATAGAGCAATTGCTATTATACTTAGCGATAAATCAATGCTCATAGAAATGTTGGTGGATGAATGAGAGTCGTTGATGCTCCAGTAGAAAATATGTAATTAGATTATTTATCATTATTATAAAATGTCATATAATCACGTTAATGTTACCCTGACTCCTGGTCAGATCAAAAGACTGCAATCAGCATCAAAAAATAACTGTGGAATAACAATATCATTAAAAAAGGAACACATGAGTGGTTCAAATAAATTATCGTTAACTGATCGTCAATTCAAAAACTATAATAAAGCAAAAAAAATCAAATAAAGGTGCCAAACTTAATCTTTCTGCGGCAGCTATTAAGGATACTTTTAAAACTAGTGGTATATTTCCCCTTCTCGCAGCTATACCAGCATTAATAGCCGCTGCAGCCCCAGCTGTTGCAAAAGCAGCTGCATTAGGCGCTGTTGGAACAGCCGCTGGAATGGCATTAAAGAAAGCGACCGCACAGGGAATAAAACGAACATCTAAAAAAAGGAAAAGGTCTCAGATTACCAGGGACCCCGCCTTCGTGGTACGGAAAAGGTCTAAGACTTCCAGGGACAGTTTACTAATCTCGCCTATGTCTAGTTTTGATTTACTCGATGCTGTTAAAAAATTAAAAATAAAAATCTTTAGAGGTATTTTTATGCGCGATCAATTACCAAAACAACCAAACAATACTGAAACAGGTATTATAAATCTCGATCAAAATTCTGGACAAGGTACCCATTGGGTAACATATGCAATTGATCCACGTGGAATTATTTATTTTGATTCATATGGATTAGCGCCACCAAAAGAATTTATTCATTATGTCAGTAATAATACTGCACCAATCGGGTATTCAACGTTACCTACACAAACATTAACTGATCCACCAATATGTGGTTGAGAAGTACTTAATGTACTTGATGCTATATCCATGGCACCGCAAGGAAAACCACCTCATAAAGTCGTGCATGAATATACCATGATGTCACATTTAAATAGACACCAGTAAATATAATGGTAGATATTTACGGAAGATCTGCTCGTGGTAAAGCTCAGCAACCAGGTGATTTATCTAAATATGCAACCCTCGATCAAATTAGAAATGAGATTGATGATTTATTTAATATTGCAAGTGTGGATCAAAATGAAGTGGTTATTTTTCAGGATAAGCAAGGACGATTAAAGACGAGTAATATACAGCTACCCGATGTACTTACACGAATTCATAATGCAGTTGATGATAATATCGTAACTTTTACTGATTAGGGTAAAATACAGGATTCCGGTAAATCATTTAATGATTTCTTTTTAAAAAAAGCTGGCGGTGTATTTAATGGAGACGTTATTATGAACAAAAATAAAATTACAGATCTTGGAAATCCAACTGCAGATAATGATACAACAACAATCAATTATGTTGACGATCAAGAATCAAAATACGTGTTAAACAATGGCGGTATAATGCGTGCATTTATCAACATGAATAATAATAGTATTAGTAATTTAAAAACACCAGAATCTGAGTTTGATGCTGCTACAAAAAATACGTCGATGATCAGGACGTTCCAAACAATAATGAAATAATAGCACTCAAAAATGAATTTACCAGTCACTTGAACACATTTTTAAGTTTTCGCGAAAACATAAACAGAATTAATACCAAATGTTTTGGAAGTCAACCAAATGTTAATATAAAACCTATTGATATTAAAACAAAACTCAACGATATTGTTCAAAAAGCTAGTCTGGTTAAAATTCCTCACAATCAGATAAGAAATATTGTGTATACAGTTGCATATGGGTTTGGATCGTGAACTCCAGAAAATAATACCATCAAACATACTGCAGAGATTACTGGTATATATAAATAGGATGTCCGTACTTAGTGTTGCAGATTTTAGAATATCCACTACAAATCCATCGACTGAGAATTCATTTAAAACTATATCTGTGTTGTTAGATAAAGATTCTGAAGGAACGTTTACGTTGGCATCATCGAGTAGAAATTTACCTCAAGCTTACTGGTGGTGTTTGGAATTTGTAACTCAATTAACTACTTAACATCATAGTATAATGAATCAAATAACTATCGACGTTCAACGTCATAGGTATAATCAAGCATGTGAATGCCTGACCAAACTAAAAAATACCATCGACCATTATACAATAAAAGTAAAAAAATATCGTAGACGTATGGTCGTTATTGATATAATTGTGTATTCAGTTTCTGCTATTGTTGCTGGATTCGGATTAATATTATCAACATTAACGATGACAGCTCCAGCAATTATAACAATTATTGTTTCAACTTCTACCACTATAAAGGGTATTCTTAGTATTATTGCTAAAAAGATAGCTACATGTGCGAATGATAAATTGCGTGAGTATATGATAAAATTGCACACAGCAACAGCAACATATTCTAAATTATCTGGATATATTTCCACTCATCTCGGTGATGGTAAAATATCTGACGAGGAGTTTGCAACGATAATTAAAATCTATGATGAAGCATTCAGAATCGATAATGATTCTACTGACAAAATAAATGGAGAACTAAACAATAATAACAATAATGTCAGCGTCTGAACATCTTTCAGATATTGAGTCCTTGACAACGTCAAGAGAGTTATTACAGCAGATCGTCGCTAATACAACTTCAAAAACTACTATGATATCGATAAGTTCGACCAATCCTGAATTTAGCGTTAACTTTCCAACTGCAATTCCAGTAAAAGAGATAGCATTAGCTCAGTTACGTGTTTATTATAGGTGGCCTAATATTAGATCAAAACCATTTGGTGGACAACAACCAAATAATTCATTAGCATTCGCAAATAAAAATAAATCTGATAGAACTCCCGATTGGCAAGTTGTTAGTATTCCAACTGGCAGTTATCAGTTAGAACAGATTAATGAGGAATTCCAACGCAGAATTAAGTCTTTAACCGGGAAAGAGTCTAAAATAGCAATTACTGTTTACGAACCAACATTATCGTCGGTGATTGAAATAAATTCTCCTGATTATGCTGTAGATATTTATCAGAGTTCGATTAGATCAGTATTAGGTTGGCTTGAAGTCGCGCCAGATTATCAAGTTCCACCAGAACCCAAAATCGAAGAGTTTAAAACGGATAACCGAATATTTTTAAAACAACCAGAATATCAAAAGACCGAACGAAATTATATTTATGATCTCAGAATAAAATATATTACAATATTTGACATGGAACATCATGCACGTTTTACGGGTATAGATTACCCAGTTAATGAGAATTTCTTTAAGATATACTCAGATGATGTAAAAACTGAATTTGCAAATGTTTATAACAATTTAAAAAATTTATTTTCTTCTATATCTCAACATTATTCTAAGGGTGTGAAAATGCAAATAATCGAAACAATACATCATTTAAACGCCGTTGCAGCAGACCTTGATCTTATCAATAAAACTATTATGAACTGTTTCAATAATTATTCAGCACCGAGATTGTTTATGAAACATTATAAAATAAATGCACAACAGCTATCAACATTCATCATCCCCGGATTCGAATCTGGGGGTCTAAAAAAATCAATTAATGATCTTATTGATGAACACTTTAAAGGAATGTGCGATTCATGGAAAAAATTAATCCCGCCACCATTAATTCTGAAATATAATAATAACCAATTTGGTGCAGGTCGTCATATTTCGCCTAATATTGTTAATATAACATCCACCATCGCACTGAATCTAGTTTGCGATATAATTGATAATAGCTACCATTTTGACCT